>CAUYUJ010002234.1:0-12500 GCA_963575745.1 Prorocentrum cordatum | reverse complement strand
GCAAGGGCCGCCTCCATTGCGTTCCTCCTCGCGCGGCGTCGCAGAAACCGCGCGCGTCGCGCTTGCTCCACGCGCGACGGACTGGCGCAGCCGTGCGTGCGGCGGCACAGAGGCCGCCCCCGTTGCATGCCTCCACGCACGTCGGCTCAGCGCTGCCGCGCGCGCGCCTGCATGGAGTCGTTGGCTGAGCGGTTGCCTCGGCGTCAGCCAGAGTGTTGTTGCGAATTTCGATTGCCAGGGCTTCCCCTGTCTCGGCGTCAGCCATGCGATATGGGCGACGCGCGCTGCGCTGCACTCCTATCTCGCGCAGTACGCGAGCGTTTTTTTTTTTTGCGAGAGATTATCGAAGGGCGCATTGTGTTTCGGCGCCAGCCGAGCGATTTGCGTGAAATCCAACCACTAGAGGGCCCCAGTGCAAGGGTCTAGCAGGCTCTGGATCGCTCGAAGCGCAAGGGTCTAGGAGGCTCTGGGTCGACCGAGGCTTCGATCGCCTGGGCGATTCTGGATAACCCGAAACCGAACGGGCCCAGGAAACTCGGGGCCACGCGAAACTCATTGGCCTGGGAAGCTCTGAATGAAACCGTTCGGGCACCCACCGCGAGCGCGGGCGAGCGCGCCCATGCGCCGGCGGCGTGAGTGGGCGGAGGCGCCCAGACACCCGCGGCGCGCGTGGGCACCCGCCCCAGAATTGACGGCCCGAGTTGACCCCCCCCCCGAATTGGCCGCCCGAAAATTCCGACCAAAAGGACCAAGCGAGTTGACCGGCCGAAGTGATCGGCCGAGTCGAACGGCCGAGTTGATCGGCCGAGTTGATCGGCCAAATTGATCGGCCGAGTTGATGGGCCGAGTTGATCGGCCGAGTTGATCGGCCGAGTTGATGGGCCGAGTTGATCGGCCGAGTTGATCGGCCCTGTTGATCGGCCAAGTTAATTGGCCGAGTTGACCGCGCGCGCGCGTTGACGAGTTGATCGGCCCAGTTGGTCGGACAAGTTGATCGGCCGAGTGGATCGGCCGACGCGCGCTTTGATGAGTTAGCTGATCGGCCAGATTGACCGCCCAACCGCGCGTTGACTGCCCCGCCGCGCGCTCACCAACCGAGTTGACCGCCCGGGTTGACCGCCCAGCCGCGCGTTGACCGCCCCGCCGCGCGTTGACCGAACGAGTTGACCGCCCAGGGTGACCGCCCAGCCGCTTTTTGACCGCCCGGCAGCGCGTTGGACGCCCGAACTGACCGCCCGAGTTGCCCGCCCAGCCGCGCGCGGACCGACCTGGATCGGCCGCCCATAGGCCGCTTGACCGCCCCAGGTTGACCGCGCAACCGCCTCCCTCGCACGGAACCGCGGAGGCAAGTGGCGGGCGAGACTCGGCCACGACGCGCTGGGAGACGCCGGCGGCCTCAGAGGCATGCCCGACGGAAGGCCGCTCGCGCTGCGTTTTCCGCTCGCGGAAGTGCCGGGCCGTCGCGCGCGCGGGAAGTCCAGCGCGAGCGCTCTTCTAGCCGTCGCGCGCGCGGCGGCGCAGAGGCTGCCTCAATCTCGCTCGCGCGCGCCAGGCGGCGCCGCGCCGCAGCGATAGTGGAGCGCGCGAATGCCAAGTACTGCCTGGTAGAGTGTCTCCATTCGCCGAGGGGGCTTGCCCGCCCCGCCGCGCGCTTTCCCGCGCGCCGCCCTTGCTCCCGAGGGGTCCCAGGCGACCGCGTTGACTGCCCGAGGCTCTCCAAATCTCCCAAGACGGCCCCGGGTGGCAGTCGGCCGCCAAGGCGGCCTCAGGTCCTTTCTTGGACGGCCAAAGATGGCTCCGAGACAAATCAACATGGCACCACGGAGGCCCAGCACGGAACCAAGGTGGCTCAGAGAATCCCCCAATACGTCCCAGGACGGCTCACGAGGGCCCCATAAGGACCTCGACAGATCCTAGGGACGACGCTCGCTGATGTTGAAACGGCGCTTCATTGATCTGGGAACATAGTCGCTCCTGGCTTCAATCAGCCCGAGACGGCCAACGAAGCCCCCAATGTTGCCCCGAAACGGCCCAAGACGCCACGACAAAATGAGCCGAGAAATCTCCAGTGGCCCCGATAAAACCCTGACGGCCCTTAAGCGGCACGGGGCGGCCACCAGAGAGCCCCAAGACAGCCTACGAAGACGGCCGAAGGGGTCCAAGACGGCCCAAAAAGGCCTCTCGACCCCCGACGGACCCAGGCGCCCCCGCGACGCCCCGACGAAGGCCGCAAGAGAGACCCAAGACGGCTCATGTGGAGCCCAGAGCAACCCAGGAATGCTGCAAGGGGCCCGCACGGCGGCCCCGCAGGAACCCAATAATGCCCTGATACGGCCCAATCGATTGAGCTCCATGAGGGCGCTTCAAGAAATTGATTGGGAGTGCGTCACATGTGACAGACTAATTTTTACTCCTACACATTAACATCGCCGTCCTCGTCGCCACCATCGTCGTTATCATCGCTCGAACAGTCGCCGCCAAGTGCTGGACTGGTGCGGTTAAGGACTTGCTTCTGCAGCTGGACGCAATGCGAAACGCACTCGGCGACGCGCACGCGGTGCTCGCTTGAGAAGACTCGCCCACTTCCCCTGGCTGCGCAACGCGAGTCCCCGCGCAAACAGCGCGTCACATCGAGGCCTCGCTGTTAAAATGTGCGCCCGTGCGTTCGCGTGTTTCGCGCAGCGTTGGTGCGAAACAAAACTCGTGCAGACAAGCGCGCGCTCGCCTGCTCCGCGGCAGCGAAGCCGTTGGCGCCGCGGGCCATAAAACGAGCCGCGCGTCGCGGGACCCAACGGGAACCGCGCTGTCGGCGAGCGATGGTGCACGCAGAACTCAGGAAATCAAAACCGCCCCCCCGTCGCAAAGCTGAAGTCGATCTTAGTTGTTCCCCACATCCTGGGTGGGGTTCTTGTTTTCCCAGAACACCCTCTCCTTCCCACCCACCTCCCGCTCCATCTTCCATACAGCACAATATTATTCCTACCACACACACCATACCATACCATAGTTCCTACCACACATACCATACCATACCATACCATACCATACCACACCATACGTACCATACCGTACCATACCATACCATGGCGTACCATAGCATACCATACCATATCACACCAATGCCACACCGTACCATACCATACCATACCTCCAGTACCATACCATACCATATCATACCATACCGTACCATACCATACCTACCATACCATTCCATACCACTCCATACCGAAAACCATACTGTTGACATGGTTTCGTGCTCCTCCCACCCCTCCAGGGAGGCCCCGCCTGAGCGAGGAGGGTATCGGAAAACCATACTCTTTACATGGTTTCGTGCCCCTCCCACCCCTCCAGGGAGGCCCCGCCTGAGCGAGGAGGGTATCGGAATACCATACTATTTACCTGGTTTCGTGCCCCTCCCACCCCTCCAGGGAGGCCCCGCCTGAGCGAGGAGGGTATCGGAAACCATACTATTTACATGGTTTCGTGCCCCTCCCACCCCTCCAGGGAGGCCCCGCCTGAGCGAGGAGGGTATCGGAAAACCATACTATTTACATGGTTTCGTGCCCCTCCCACCCCTCCAGGGAGGCCCCGCCTGAGCGAGGAGGGTATCGGAAAACCATACTATTTACATGGTTTCGTGCCCCTCCCACCCCTCCAGGGAGGCCCCGCCTGAGCGAGGAGGGTATGGAAAACCATACTATTTACATGGTTTCGTGCCCCTCCCACCCTCCAGGGAGGCCCCGCCTGAGCGAGGAGGGTATGGAAAACCATACTATTTACATGGTTTCGTGCCCCTCCCACCCTTCCAGGGAGGCCCCGCCTGAGCGAGGAGGGTATCGAAAACCATACTATTTACATGGTTTCGTGCCCCTCCCACCCTCCAGGGAGGCCCCGCCTGAGCGAGGAGGGTATCCGAAAACCATACTATTTACATGGTTTCGTGCCCCTCCCACCTCTCCAGGGAGGCCCCGCCTGAGCGAGGAGGGTATCCGAAAACCATACTATTTACATGGTTTCGTGCCCCTGCCACACCTCCAGGGAGGCCCCGCCTGAGCGAGGAGGGTATCCGAAAACCATATGATTTACATGGTTTCGTGCCCCATCCCACCTCTCCAGGGAGGCAAAACCATACTAGTTACATGGTTTCGTGCCCCATCCCACCACTCCCAGGGAGGCATCCCACCTCTCCAGGGAGACAAAACCATCATTTGGTCGCCCCCGCTGCTTCGGTCTGCTGGTGTAGCGGCGCTTGCGTTGCAGCAGGTGGAGGTGACTTGGAATCGTACTACCATCGGTCTTCACTGCAGTGGCTGCGATTAAATAGCACTCCGCGTGGGCTTAAGAGAAGCCCCCCCACGCGTCGGCCCGAATACAGTCAGGCTAGTAGGTTAACGCCGTGTGCACAAAACCATAATGCAGCGATACATTGTTTGGGAGATTATTGGCAGTCTTTTAAACCGCTCTTGGCCGATCAGTGTCTGCGTTCGAATTGTAGTTACCAGACACCTCGGCAAGTGCTTTCGTCTAGCGAACTCGTGTCGCCCACCCTCTTGTATAACCTCGACTGGACGAGGGAAATGAGACCACTCAGACCAACCTCACGAATCGGACCTCGCCAGGAAAATGAGACTACTCAAACCAACCTCCCGCTGCTGCTCCTGCTGCGGTTCCTGCTGCTGCTCTTCGCCATCATCCATCTTATCCTCTTCCTCCTCCTACTCCTCCTCCTCCTCCTCCTCCTCCTCCTCCTCCTCCTCCTCCTCCTCCTCCTCCTCCTCTTCCTGGAGGGTATCAGAAAACATGCTGTTTACACGGTTTCGTGTCCCCCCTCCACTCCTCCAGGGAGGCCGCGCTTGAACGAGGAGGGTCGCGGAAAGCATTACTCTTCGCCAGGTTTCGTAGCCCTCCCCCCTTCCAGCGGGGCCCCGCCAAAGCGAGGAGGGCATCAAGAAAATGGGTCCCACGAAACCGTTAATCTCTTTATGTGGGGAGCTCCGTTAGCATAATTTTTATCATGTGGGCCGAGGTCGCAGACGGACGGCATCGCAAGACCGAGGCCGAAGACTAATACCCAGGCCGAAGACCAACTTGCATCGCAAGACACAGCTGCAAAACCATGGCCGAACACCGACGCCCTGGGGCACTGGTCGAAGCCGGCAACCACGCCAAACCCATCGGACAAGCCACCCCGAAGACCGACGCATATGCAGTAGTAGAAAACAAACGACACTTTCAAGTTCATATCAACAGCTAAGAAACTGGAGCCGCAGCTTAACCCAAACAAAATTTAAAACAACAAATTGACCCCAAAAACCTTCACACCAAAACGAAGACTGATTTCCGTTTTAGTCGCTTTCCCCGCCCGCGTCGGGGCCATTCCTACAGACGACCCCGTTCTCTGATCCCCAGACAAGCCCCATGCATCGTTTCTGGCATGTTGCGCGGAAGTTCCTGCACGACGGCGTCCCCGTGGAGCAGTGAGCACAGGCGAAAGCAGATGGTCGGGTGGCCAAGCTCAAGCAGCAGGTGAAGGACATCCACAACCAGCTGCCGGGCCGCCGAGAACAGGGCCGAGCAGGCAGGCAAGAAGGTCGATGCACTCCGAGCGAAGGCGAAGTAGCTGGCCAGGCCGCCCGTCAACAAGAGATGGGACCCAGCCTGCGCCCACCTCGAGCTGGCCGAGACATCCTCGGCGGCAGACGGGAGGGAGGCCGACGAGGCGGTCACGAAGCAGCTCGAGGAGGCCATCGCCCTCGCAGCGAAGGAGAAGGGTCACGCAGCGGAGACCACGGCGGTGCCCATGGGCGAGGAGGACGGGCTCGACACGTCCGATGGCGGCAGCGGGCGTGGCAAGAGGCGTGCACGAGCGACCCCAACGGAGCGGAGTGAAGACGTCCTCTCAAGCTCGAAGCCAAGGCGCCCCCGCAGGAGGTCGCAACCGCGCTGGAGTAGGCGAGCGCCAATGGCGAGGACGTCCAGAAGCACGGGCCCACGCTGCACACCATCCCGGCTGCTGTGGATGATGGCTTTCATGTCGCTATGCGGAGGTCAAGCCTGTCGAGTCCCTAGCCGTGGGAATGAGGATGGTGCGAGCACCGGGACGAGCAGGCAGGCGTTAGTTACAAACAACGCGAACACTGCAAACGGGTTCAAGAGGGCTCTGCACCGGCTGCGAGACCAGGTCGAGGCGCCCATCGTCATCGGCCAGGAGCTCCAGCTGGGGCAAAGGCAAGACGAGCTGCTATCGGCCAAGTTGAGCAACAACGGCTGATGGCGGCAGTGGTCGCGAGTGGACCCACAGCCGAAAGCGTGAGGGCAGGAGTAATGAGAGCGGCGACGAGCCAATTGCGGGATTACTCACCTGCCCGAGCTGATGCAGTGGGGCATGGCTCCCGAGGAGCTACTAATGAGATTCAGCGGGGGATGCGTCAAGACGAGCCGTTGCAACGGCATCGAGGTCGGCCCCGTGTACCTGTGGGACCGCATCCAAGTGGTCAGCAAGGGTTTCTACCAGGGCAGCGGGCATAACGCTGCCCGCATCAGGACGATCAAGGAGGCGATGATGTTGAAGTGAACCCACGTGCCGCTCCCCAACCAAGCACGCTGAGGAGCTAGAGACGCAATGGGCCCACCTGTTCGAGACCATCATCGACTACATGAAGGAGCTGCGCAGCTCGGCCGAGTGTCTTGAGTGCATCCAGCACTGGCAGCAGGTGGCGGCCCGAAAAGCTGAAGCGGAGAGACAGAGCGCGCTGACCGACGAGGTAATCCATGCGGTCGAGAAGCCGCTCAAGCCGCAGGTGTCGGGGAATGAGCACAGCATGACGGCCGGTGTGGCGTCCCACGGCAGCATCGTGGAGCAGATTCAGCAGGCAGAACAGGCAGATGGGCAGCCACGTCGTGCGAGAGGCCGTGCGCCTGGGCGCGACCCAGTCAGCTACGGGGCGGAGGCGTGTCGGAGCCCAGTCGAAGCGGACAAGGCTGCAGGAGGAGCTGCGCAGGTGGTGGTCAGATTCGGGGGGCGTGTCGTCGGAGCTGCACGGCACGTGCTTCCAAGGGGCGATCGGCACGCTGGCCGCCAGGGAACTGCGGGTGGTGGCAGTTGGTTGCCCGGGGTGCAGCACGGGGGAGGCCGAGGGCGCCGGCGTGGCTGGCCAAGGGCGCAGACCCCGCCGCGACAGTCAACGCGGGGCCCGTCGTCGAGCGGGCCGAGGCGTGGCACGAGGCGTCCGACTCCGAGGCGAGCGACCCGCTCGGCGCGGCCTGGCGCTCGTGGGCCGTGCGACTGCACGGGCGCCCGAGGCCAGGAGGCCTCGCGAGAGGGCCCGCAGGCGCGCCCATCGCCACAGTGATGCGCCTCGGGTGGGGCACCCCGAGCAGCCCCGTGACGATCAGGTGCAGGAGGAGGAGGAGAGGAGGAGGAGGAGGAGGGAGGAGGCGGCGAGGGAGGAGGAGAGAGAGGAGGCGGAGGCGGAGGCAAAGCGCGAGAGGAGCCTGCGGCTCCGCCGTCGCGCCCCGAGCGGGCGCGGCCGGCTGCGGCCGCGCGGCGCCGCCCGGCGGGCCCCGGGGCGGCGCCGCGGCGGCGGCGGGGGCCCGCCGCCCGCGCGGCGGGCGGCCGCGGGCGGCGCGCCCGCGGGAGGCACAGATGCACGGCTTGTCTCAGACTGCTGTGCTTGACCTGTGGCCCTTGGGCCGCCAGGCCACGCACTCTGATCTACATGATGCCCCGGCTGGCGAGGTCGGGTCCCGAAGCCAATGTGTCTAGGCACGCCTCTCCTGAACTGTGTTGTATGCTGCTCCGCAGGGCCCAAACATCGGAGTGGAAAGCAGAGCATCGCATGCGTGCTAGGACTTTCTTTGCAAGAGGCACGTGGCCACAGCAGAGAATCTCCAAGGCAGGTCGAGCGACTACAGAGCAGTGCCAGGTGTGCATGAGTGCTGCAGGTGTCGACTTGCAACGCACGTGTTTCTGCAGCGCGCGCGAGGAGCAGCGCAGGCGTGTTGGCGGAAGACGTGCGCAGCAGAGAGGGGAGAACCCACGCCCAGGCGTTGAAGCCCTCTGGGCCAGTGGGATTGTGCAAAACCCGCTCGCAGTCCTGGATGTTCTGCCAGTCCCGGGCCATGGTCGGAAGGAAGGCTCACTGCACCGACCCTGCAGACGTGCGGCAGCGGATTTCTCAGAGTGGAGCTCTGCCACTGCAAAGCTCCGACACGGCGAGTGAAAAACGACATGAATTTCGCGTGGAGTTGTTTCAGGCTTCATCCCTGGCCAAAAAGATCCGCACGAAACTCACCTCGAAATCCGGAGCGAAATTCTCCAGGACACTCCGGGCCCATGCTGTCGTTTTCCGAACGACATCGGCTCTGCGATGCTGGCGCGATGAGAAGGCGAACACCCAAGAGCTGTCACAGGAGAGGATCCCGCAGGCGGATCTCTCCCGTGCGTCGAGTTTCCCCCCCTCCCCCCCCCCCCGCAGGCGTGCTAGATGTAGTTCTGTTGCCCTGGATGCCTCGAGAGAAATTCTAGAGCTGCAGTCAGTCTCCTGCCCCCGCCACAACTTACGGCAAGTTCGCGTCGTGTCGACCTCTGACCACGGCGTTGGTTCCTAACACTGCGGGGATCGTTCAAACTTGAACGATCGGCAATTCCGTGAACGCCGGATCGTTCAACGGCGGGCCGATTCTGGGCCACGGGCGGCGTTCAACCTCAAACGCACGCGGTGGGGTCGCCGCCGGTCGGCACGACGCGACCCTGCCGCAGGCGAGGCAGGTACCCAGCAGCGCCGTTTGCTGTACTTCAGGTGTTGAGGTGGTGTGTAATGATGGGCCTGTTTTCCACTACCACCACCATAAGTTGGAGGGGGTTCTCCTCCTCCTCCTCACCCCTCCCCCTCCCCCTCCTCCTCCTTCTCCTCCTTCTCCTCCTCCTCCTCCTCCTCCTCCTCCTCCTCCTCCTCCTCCTCCTCCTTCCTCCCCCCTCCAACTTATGGTGGTGGTGGTGGCAAATAAAACAGGCCCATCATGCAGTGCCGCCCCTCACGTTTTCCCGCGAGTGCCAGGCCGATGTCGGTGGGACGTCCAGGGGAGAAGGGTGGGGCGCGGCGCCTGCCAGGGCTCACGGCGACCTCGGGCGCGAGTGGAGGAAAGAGAACTATGCACCTACACCGACTCCAGCCCGGCCCACCCCTGAGCCGGTGCACACGCCCTCCTACCTTGGCCAGGAAGGCATATGCACCGATCCTGGGTCAAGGATGGGCGTTGTCAGGATCGGTGCATGTGCACAGCTCTCTTCGCCCGAGCTTGGAGTTGTCGGTCCCCGGTCCGTCCAGGTGGCCAGAACTTGAGCCCACGCCACTTGTGCCCAGAGGCGCGAGAGTGGCGAGAGACTGCTCTCTGGCAACCGCTTCGCGGACAGATACGCGAAGCAGGGAGCCAAACTGTGTGAGCATCCGTTCTGGCAGCGCCGAGCGCACAAGCGGAAGTAGCGCAAGGCAACCGATGATCTAGAGAGTGCTGTCAGGACAGGAGCCACGTCGTCCGAGGCCGTCGACCCTTCGACCGACCCCGAACCAAGGAGCAGCATGGGCACCGCCCATAGTCAGGCCGCCGA
Source organism: Prorocentrum cordatum (assembly GCA_963575745.1). Taxonomy (NCBI): domain Eukaryota; class Dinophyceae; order Prorocentrales; family Prorocentraceae; genus Prorocentrum; species Prorocentrum cordatum. Next base: position 2,890 of record CAUYUJ010002234.1, on the reverse strand, counting down.
AGCGATCCCTGCTCCGCCTCTGATGCCTCCCCCTCTCCTCTGTGCGCCCCAGGGACCGTCAGGAACCCCGAGGCCACGACTCGGACTTCGAGCGAGCCGTCGGGCGCAGACGCTGTTGCAAGCGATGCCCGTGAGGCCCGTACCATCAAGGCACGAACGTCAGGACGCCACCTCATGGTCCGACCCGACGTTGTACGTTGCGAGCGCTGCTCGTCCTACGCTCAGTGTAAGTGGACGAGCCGTGTGAAAGGGGGTTGCAGGCCCGCCAGAGCTCGGACGACCGAGGGTAGTCTGACGCGCTGGCGGGAGGGCCGTTTCTGGCGATGGGGACGCCCGTGTGAGGATTCGCTTGCACGGCAGAGCAGTCGGGCCTTGTGTTTTCCATCAGGGTCCAGACCAAAGTAGCACAATCCTAGCACAATCCTTCTCCTTGTCCTCGTCCTCGTCGCCGTCGGCCTCCTCCTCCTCCTCCTCCTCCTCCTCCTCCTCCTTCTACTTCTCCTCCTCCTCCTCCATCATCCCCCATCTCTCGAAGCCGCTATCGCTTGTACAATATACCACGCTCGCTCTCCGGGGGTCATGGACTCGCATACATTACCGCTAGAACCGCGCTTAGGTTCTATCAAGCCCCAGCCACTGACAAGCTCACGGCTGCACGCATGTATGTACCACGCACGGCTTCACCATGGTTCGACTGAAGCGTAAGAGTGCGGACCGATCAGAGCAGGGTCTCTTTGGAGATTCTCAAGGGCGCTTCACCGGCTCATCGGTAAGTCCTGAGGTCACCTTGGGTGTGTGTGTGTGTGTGGAGGCTATCAGGGGGAGGCATTCAGTCTTCGTTGGGTCGGTCTTGGGCAGTCTCTGGGCCGATAATAGGTGTCCTGAGGTGGACTCCGGGGAGTGAGGCGGCGGAAGCAGAACGAATCGGCGGCAGGTGAGCAAGAGGAAGAACTTCCTCCATTCCCTCCGTCTCTCACTCCATCACCTCCTTCTCCGCCCCCATGTCCTCCTCCTCCTCCTCTCCTCCTCCTCCTCCTCCTCCTCCCTCTTCCTCTTCCTCCTCCTCCTCCTCTTCCTCCTCCTCCTCTTGCTCGCCCAGCTCGTGAGCGGGCCCTCGGCCGCCCCGATCCTCGGTGGTGACCCAGACGGCGGCTCCGCGTCGTCGCCGTCCTGGCGCGCGGAAGTGAAGGCAGGGGGTGGGGACGGGCTCAATCCGCATCGGAGAAGGGGAGGGAAGGAGGATAGGAGGAGAGAGGAGGAGGAGGAGGAGGAGGAGGAGGAGGAAGAGGAGGAGAGATGGAGGAGGAGGGAGAGGAGGAGGAGGAGGGAGGAGGATGAGGAGGAGGAGGAGGAGGAGGAGGAGAGGAGGAGGAGGGAGATGAGGGAGGAGAGCGGACAGACGGACAGACCCTTCTGGGCTCTAAAGCTGATTTGCCGCACTGAACGTGCATTGTGACAGCTACAGCTGCTGCTTTCGGGTTCTAACGCCGCGAGGAGGCGCGATGCAGCAATCACCCCATCCCTGGAAGCGAGGGGCCCGGGACGAGGGAGTGAGGAATGAAGGATGAGAACAGGCAGAGGACATTGGGGGGGGGAGGAGGAGGAGGAGGAGGAGGAGGAGGAGGAGAGGAGGAGGATGAGGAGGAGGGAGGAGGAGGAGGAGGAGGTTGGAGGAGGAGGAGGGGGAGGGGGAGGAGGAGGAGGGCAAGATCAATCAGTCAACGGACCACGAAATCGGGTGGGATCGGACCGTGCGCCGGGGGGGGGCCGGCTGCGCCGTGCGAGCGTCGGGCGGCGTCGGATCGCGGGGACAATATCTGAAGCGACTGGGATCGCGCCAGCTGGAAGCCATGTCGGATCGGAAAGGCGGGTCGACATGGACCCCGTGGGGGCAGGACGGCGTCTTCCTCAGCAGGCGTGCTCGGCGCGCACTCCCAGCGCTCAGCATCCCGGGGCCGCGAAGTCGAGAAGCGGGGTCGACGCCAACAATCCTGCGGCGCGAATCCAATTTGCAACCCGAGCCGGCCTGCTCCCTCCTGCCTCGGAATCTCTGGTCTTGCCGTCGCGCGGACGTCCAGTGCCCGCGCCTTTGTTCGGTTTCGTGCGCGCCATTCTTCGCGGGATGATCCCCGTAATTAGGTGCGAAACGATGCCTGGAGGGGAAGGGGGGGGTGGAAGCAGGAGAGGAGGGGGAGAAGGAACAGGAGGAGGAGGAGGATGCTCCTCAGTGACCCCCGCCGAATTCACATGCCCGCGTCCGAGCGATGCCGAGGTTAGTGGCAGGGTGCCGCGAGCGCCCACGGGACAGCTCCAGACCCACCCTGGCCGCCCTCCTCCTCCCCGTCCCGTCCCACATCCTTCCTCCCTCCTCCTGCCCCCCTTGACGTGGACCACCTCCTCCCTCCTCCGTCCTCCTCCTGCCTTCCTCCCTCCTTCCTTCCCCCTCCTCCGTCCTCCTCCTTCCTTTCTCCCTCATCCTCCCGCCTCCTCCCTCCCTGCTCCTGTCTCCCTCCTGCCTCCCTCCCTCCCTTGACGCGGGGGTTCGGTTCAACGCTGCGGAGAAGAACAACACACGTGCGGCTCAACGTATGGTTCTCCTCCCTCACGCTCCGCCAGGAAGAAGGGAACAGGGAGTGAGACCAGGAAGGAGAAGGAGGAGGAGGAGGAGGCGAAGGAGAACACGGAGGAGGAGTAAGAACATGAAGGAGAAGGATTAGGAGGAGGAGTCAGCAAAGGGAGGAGGAGGTGTAGTAGTAGTAGTAGTAGTAGTAGTAGTAGTAGTAGTAGTAGTAGTAGTAGTAGTAGTAGTAGTAGTATTTGTAGTAGTAGTAGTAGTAGCAGTAGTAGTAGTAGTAGTAGTGGTAGTAGTAGTAGTAGCAGTAATAGTAGT
>CAUYUJ010002233.1:90000-91933 GCA_963575745.1 Prorocentrum cordatum | reverse complement strand
ATTGGGCTTCCGCACGCCACCTGAAAAGGAGGGAAGAGGGAAAACCGCTCGACTCTTGAAGTAGGAAGGCGGCTCAAATAGATTGGAATCAGAGGATCCAAGAATACCTACTTCCAGTGACCAGCGTGTATATTTATGCCAATTGGGCACGCCCGCCGCGACGGCCTCAATCTGGAGATGGCGATTCTTGCGTGCCGCTCGTCACGGGGACCCACCTGCCTTCGGGATCCCAGCCTGAAGATGGCGTGTCTCGATTCCTGGGCGCCGCTCGCCATCAGGACCCGCCTCCTCGAAACATCAAAACGCAAACGGCTCTCAACTCCTGGCCCGCTGGCAGGGCAAGCACCCGTGACCCTGAGATGACCCCCCCCCCTCGTGTTTGCTCCTCCTCGCGGTCCTCTTGGGCGAGGCGGAGCCCCCCGAGGGCGTCCTGGTCTCCTCGTCCTCCTCCTTGCCGCGGGGGCCCAGGCCGAAGCGCCTGTCCTCGGGGCGCGCGCGGCGGGCGGCAAGAGGGAGCCCGGGCACGGGAGGCTGAGGTCGCGCTGGCGCGGGCGCGGGCGTCCGACGTCGCGCGGATCGTGCCAGCCTCGAGCCGTCGCGGCGCTCCGAAGTCTCCCGCTCCAGGAGGCCCCAAAGGAGGCCCCCAAGAGGCCCCCCAGGAGGCTCCAAGAGGCCCACCGGAGGCCCACAAGAGGCCCCAAGAGGCTCCAAAAAGGCCCCCGAAAGGCCTCAGAAGTGCTGCCGGGAGGCACCCGAGAGACCTACGAGGAGCCCCCCGAAGGGGTCGGCGGTGCGGCATGAGCTCAAGGAATCGGGCGACGAACTTTGTACACGTCCGCTGCTCCCTGGCCAGGCCCGTCCTGGCCAGGCCCGTCCTGAGTCCGGGAGATGTGCATACGCCCTCCTGGCCGAGCCAGGAGGGCGTGGCATGGGCACCGCTGCCGGGTTCGGGAAGGGCCTGGCCAGGGAGCCGTGGAGAGGTACCGATTCCATCGCCCCGCGAAAGCGCAGGTCGTTGAGTGCTGGTCGTTCAGGGCGTAACGACTTCTGCCGTCCCTCGACTCGCGCTCAGAGCAGCCACGATCTGCTCCAAATTTCTCACGACGTCCCGGGATTCACCAAGATTCACCAAGATTCGCATGGACTCATCTGCATCCGCCTCGATTTATCTGGCTTCATCCCCACAAGTCGATTGACGAATCGTCGTCGAGTCCCGTAGGAGTTGGATCCAGGTCACCCAATTTCGCGCATCGCGCCCCGCGATGGGCGACGCGCCGTATCTTCGCACCCTCGCGCCGCCGCCCTGAAGGAAGACTCCTCTCCAACCATAGCCCCGATGCGTGAAGCGCAATCACCTTCGCGCCCCTGGGGGTGACCTCGTTCTCGGGCTGAGGCTGCGACGCGCGCAACGCGAGATTAAGGACAAGGCACGGGGGGCGATTTCTTTCAAGTGCTCTGGCTGGGAAGGATGTTGGGCTTAGGTCGGGCGTGCCCTTCTACAGGCGGATTTTGGACGGAAATGAAAACATAATCCAAACGTAAGCAAAAATGCTCGAATCATACACAAAAAACGTCTCCTGACTATTTCTTTACTTTTTTTGAATGTTCCTCCTGTAGAGGGACGTGCCCGAGTTGGCGTTGGGCAGGACGATCAGCCCCAGTGACGACGGGGCCCACGAGCAAGCGCCCGAACCTGCACGACGCGTCGACGCCGCACGAGCCTGCCGTAATGGATCCCCCCTCGCCCCCCCTCAACCAGTGGAGGCCCATGCCAAGAGACACCCTGCTTGCCTCCAGGTTGCCCCGGGTTTCTGGGGTTTCGATGGTCATGCAGTGGAACGCGTGACGTTCCCACACCAAAAATCAACGGACGTCCTGGGATCTTAGGGTTGGGTTTGTTGTGGAATCTTTCTTGTGGATCGGCCTCCACTGT
>CAUYUJ010002233.1:0-85000 GCA_963575745.1 Prorocentrum cordatum | reverse complement strand
GCCGCCCTTGCCGCCCCCAGATCCCTCGCCAGGATTTCCTCCACTGCCTGCAGCTGAGACTTCTCCCGCTGGCAGCCTCCAGTCCGCCATCCGCCCGAGGTCTACGCTCTCCTGTCGGTCCCTCGTGATGAGAACACACGTGCGTATGACATGTGTCCAGGTCTTGGGCCACAAAGTCACAAACGGGACACTCGAGCGACGTGGGTGGTTTGACCTCATGTCTCCAAGGGCTGAAATTTACATAGCAAAACTTGTTGTCCTCACATGCTGCATACACGTGCTGCACTGCTATGTCTCTTGTACTGAAAGTACTTCTGCACCGCGGGCACTGGTTCGTGATTGTCAGTAGGCTAAGTAAGGCCCTCTGTCCATGGACGCACGTTTTGTGCGTCGTCAGTCCGCTGTATGTTTTGTACCGTGCTCCACACTCGTGCAGTGTCTCATCCTCCCCCATCACCTTCACATCACACACATGTGGCTTCTCCTCCTCCAATATCACATCCTCTTCCTTACCCATGCTACGTTCATATTGATCTTGCTGCGCTTTCCATGCTTGTGTCGTGTACATTGTGCGTAAAATATTAATATCAGTCTGCATCCAGTGAGCCCTGTCCGTAGTACCTTCCTGCAGCAACGCTATGTCCGATAGTCGGCCATCGTACCAGCTCATGTCTTCACAGTGACTCCTGAGGTAACGAAGGTCCTGCAGAAACTGTTGTGCCCACGGGGTGCTGTCTGGTCCTATCCGCCCCCCTTCTTTCATTCCGGGTTTTTCGTCCAGGGGGGTCGTGCCGAAAATGGCTCCAAATACTTGCTTATGAGACTGGGGGTTGATTGCCCATTTTTGATACATCTTAAGCCTTCGCACACGTAGCTCCCTTGCACAAGTATTAATATTCCACTTTCTGAATACAGCTCCTCTACATAACTGTCGCCTTTCTCCCTCTCCGTCCACCCGCGAACTCTTACCTCTATCCAAGAATCTAAGTAGCTTGCACAACGCCGTGTCCAGTGCATCCGTATGCCTAGTTTCCAGCAACATCCCTGTGAGACCACTCAGCGCTGCACCCTGCACAAAAGCAATAAACATCATCCTCCGTACTTCCCACGGTGAGTCCGATGCCCAAAAAGGCCCTCCCTGCCTCCACGCTCTTCGTACTGCCACTATCCTCCTTGCTATCTCACCTCCCATGTTGCCCGTGCTGTGCAGATATGGTCCGAGTACACGCAGCTCCCTCCCTGACTCCCCTAATAGTCCACTCTTCTTATGTCGTACCTGCCTAGTAACTTCATTTGACCCTGGCCCAATGATAGTAAGTAGATGCCCTGTCTTGGTAGGGTTGAGTCTCCAGTTGCCCTCCGATAGTGTGTCCTCCAGTCTTCTCGTAATGTGATTTAGCTCTGCACACACACCATAGGCCGTTACCGATCCCTCCCATGCAGACAGCTTTGTAATATCATCCATAAAGGTAACGACTGACAAGTTAACCTCTGCACCCGTCACTGGACACACCGCGGTCAGGAGCCGTGATGCACAGTTATCATCCGATTGTACCCACTTCTGCACTACTGGGTTGTAACAGTCATTGAAGTCGCGTGGCGCCAGGCAGAAACCCATTTGGGCTCCTGATCCACTGAGAGGAGGAGGAGGAGGAGGAGGAGGAGGAGGAGGAGGAGGAGGAGGAGGAGGAGGAGGAGGAGGAGGAGGAGGAGGAGGAGGAGGAGGAGGGGGAGGGGGAGTGGGAGGAGGAGCAGGAGGGAATTCAGGACGGGCTCGCGCGCGAGGTGCCCCCCTGCCGAGGGCGGCCTGTGTCCCAGCGCTGCCCCCCAGAGCACCCCGCCGCCGGGCCCAGGGAGGCCCCCACAGGGGCTTCAGCATGGCGGGGAAGGCTGGGGGCACCTCGCGCCAGGGGCCCCCGGGCCCCCCTCCCTCTTGACCGACGGAAGCCCTGGACCGACGGAGCACCTGAGCCAGCGGACACGTTCTCCACAAGTGAGGGTTTTCTTATTCGGCGTTTCGGCATTGGGCGGGAGGGAGGAGGGGGGGGAGCTGGCTCCGGACCTCTGCTGAGTGCGACGGTTTGCAACAGCGCGTCCATTATGTGGGAGACTCCACCTGCTCGAAACAGGCGCCACAAACAGCGATGATCTACTCCATGGGGGGGGAGGGCGGCGTGCCAGGGCCCGCGCCGATCGGCAAAACAACGAATACGAAAACGACGACCAAAAAGAGCCTGTTTTGTCTCGGGTTCGGCGGAAGCGCGAGTCGGTCGGAGCGAGCGCTGGGCCACGGCGGAGCGAACGTGCGCACGAGGGGGGCCCAAGGAGCGGGACTAGGAGCGGGTGGTGATCAAGGGGTCTGGTCAAGGGGGCAAAGCCTCTGGAGACTTCAGGTCAGGAGGAGGAGGAGGAGGGACCCAACTTTGCGCGTCGCGCCCCGCGGTGCGCGGCATGCGGTCATCTTCGCTCCCTCGCGCCGCCGCCCTGGAGAAGGAAAACGCCGTTATCTTCGCCCCCCTATGGGTGACCTGGGAGCGGAAGCACAGGAGAAAACTTGTTCGGGGAGGGTTGGTCTTAGGCGTGGATTGAAATCGTCCACGCAATGTTTTTAACGCAATTATCCGAACGCAGTGTATTCCACGCAATGTTTTACTACGCAGTGCTTTGTTGTTTACGCAGTGTGTTTATTAACGCAACATTTTTGTTACACAGTGCTTAATTTCGCAATGTTGTTTACGCAGTGTGCGTAACGCAGTGCATGTGTTGTACGCAACGATTTGTTTTTCCCAACCATCCTGTGATGTTGGGTCCTCGCTTTGAAGAGACGGTGCCCCGCGTTCCTCTCCTCCTCTCCTCCTCCTCCTCCTGCTCCTCCTCCTCCTCCTCCTCCTCCTCCTCCTCCTCGCCCTCCTCCCTCTTAGGGTTCGCATGCCTCCCCACCACCCATCTCGGCACACCCCTCACACGCTTCGTGGCCCCATAGGGAGCTCCACCGAAGGCCCCAGTGGCATGGTTCGCATGCCTCCCCACCACCCATCTCGGCACACCCCTCACACGTTTCGTGGCCCCATAGGGAGCTCCACAAAAGGCCCCAGTGGCAGGGTTCGCATGCCTCCCCACCACCCATTTCGGCACACCCCTCACACGTTTCGTGGCCCCATAGGGAGCTCCACCGAAAACCCCAGTGCTCACACGTTTCGTGGCCCCATAGGGAGCTCCACCGAAGGCCCCAGTGGCAGGGTTCGCATGCCTCCCCACCACCCATTTCGGCACACCCCTCACACGCTTCGTGGCCCCATAGGGAGCTCCACCGAAGGCCCCAGTGGCAGGGTTCGCATGCCTCCCCACCACCCATTTCGGCACACCCCTCACACGTTTCGTGGCCCCATAGGGAGCTCCACCGAAGGCCCCAGTGGCTGCGTTCGCATGCCTCCCCACCACCCATTTCGGCACACCCCTCACACGTTTCGTGGCCCCATAGGGAGCTCCACCGAAGGCCCCAGTGGCAGGGTTCGCATGCCTCCCCACCACCCATTTCGGCACACCCCTCACACGCTTCGTGGCCCCATAGGGAGCTCCACCGAAGGCCCCAGTGGCACCGAAGGCCGTCCTCCGCATGCCTCCCCACCACCCATTTCGGCACACCCCTCACAATGGCCCAGTAGGCGGGCACAGCGCCTGCCAATGTGGCAGCCCCATTCCACCGAAGGCCCCAGTGGCAGGGTTCGCATGCCTCCCCACCACCCATCTCGGCATACCCCTCACACGTTTCGTGGCCCCATAGGGAGCTCCACCGAAGGCCCCAGTGGCAGGGTTCGCATGCCTCCCCACCACCCATTTCGGCACACCCCTCACACGTTTCGTGGCCCCATAGGGAGCTCCACCGAAGGCCCCAGTGGCAGGGTTCGCATGCCTCCCCACCACCCATCTCGGCACACCCCTCACACGTTTCGTGGCCCCATAGGGAGCTCCACCGAAGGCCCCAGTGGCAGGGTTCGCATGCCTCCCCACCACCCATTTCGGCACACCCCTCACACGTTTCGTGGCCCCATAGGGAGCTCCACCGAAGGCCCCAGTGGCAGGGTTCGCATGCCTCCCCACCACCCATTTCGGCACTCCCCAACACCCATTTCGGCACACCCCTCACACGTTTCGTGGCCCCATAGGGATCTCCACCGAAGGTCGGGGTGAGCTTGACACTGGTATCCTTGCGGTACTCGCAGCTGCATATGGTTGGGTCCTTCGCCAGGCTAATGTAACGCAATGTTGTTTTACGAATTGTGTTTATGTTACGCTGTGTTGTTCAACGCCGTGTCTTTAACGCAATGTGTTGAACGCTTTTTTTTGACGCTGTGTTGTTTTGTTGTATGCAGTGTTTTTGACGCAGTGTGTTTCTACGCAATGCTTTCGACGCAATGTTTTTTACGCAAGGTTTTGAACGCAACGTTTTAACGCCGTGTTTTTAACGCTGGAAACACTACGCAGAAAACAGGGCGCAAAAAACACCACGCAGGACACACTACGCCGGACGCAGGAAACACCACGCAGAAAGCACCACGCAGAAAGCACTGCGCAGGAAACACTACGCAGGAAAGACAACGCAAGAACTACTACGCAGAAAACAAACTACGTAAAACAACACTGCGTGCAACAAACATTGCGTAAAAACAGCCTGGAGTAAGAACACGGTGTAAAAAAACACTGCGTAAAACAAACTACCTACACAGCGTAAAAAACACGCGTGCAAAAAACACTGCGGAAAAGAAACACAAGGCAGGAAACACTACGCAGGAAACAATATGCAAAAAAACAACACACAATAACACACTACACAGAAAACGCACTACGCAAAAACATTACGGAACAAAATCCATGGCGAAACAAAAACTGCGTAGAACAGCACGACGTAACAAAAAGCACTGCGTAAAAACACACTGCGTAAAAAACACTGCGTAAGACACAATACGCAGGAAACAATTCACAGGAAGCAATACGCAAGAAACACTACGCAGGAAATTCGCCGGCCCAACGGGCCAGAGGCGTGCTAAGATCTCTGGTAACTGGTTAACAATATTTCTAGTTCGCGCGCGCGGGGCGGCCCCTGGGGGCCCCCCGGCGAAAACTATCCCGACCGCAGCCCGAGCAGGTCTACTCAGAGATGGTTTTGAGGGCCCTTTTTCGACACCCCTCACGAGGATCGTGGCCTCCGAGGGGGGTGCACTCGACTACCCCGCCCCAAGAGGCCCCCAAGAGCCCCCCAAGAGGCCCAAGGGGGCCCCAAGACGCCGCCAAGGAGCCCCAAGAGACCCCCAAGAGGCCCCCAAGAGGTCCCTAGGAGGCCCCAAAGAGGCCCCCAAGAGGCTTCAAAGAGGCCCCACAGAGCGCTCGAGGGCCGGCGGAATGAGCGAAGCGATTAATAATCAGCGGGGACAAATAGTTACGCAAGACACAATGCGCAGGAAACGCTACGCAGGAAACATTACGCAAGAAGCACTAGGCAGGAAACACTACGCAGGAAACACTACGCAGGAAAAACTACGCACGAAAAGGAAGCAATACGCAGGAAACACTTCGCAGAAAACACAACGCAGGAAGCACTACGCAGAAAACGCATGAAACACTACGCAGGAAACAATACGCAGGAAACACTACGCGTAAGAATCACTACGCAGGAAACACTACGCGCAGGAGACACTACGCGTAGGAGACACTACGCAGGATACACTACGCGTAGGAATCACTACGCGTAGGAAACACTACGCGCACGAATCGCTCAGCGTAGGAAACACTACGCGCAGGAAACACTACGCGTAGGAAGCACCAGGCGTGGGAAACACTACGCGTATGAAACACTTCATACAACACATTTCGTAAACAAAACACTACGTAATATAAAACACTGCGTAAAACAAACTGCGTCAAAAAACACTGCGTACAACAAAAGCACTGCGTCAAAACACGACGTAACAAGCGATTCAGGTTTCGATTGCACGATTAAAAGAACCCTTGTTCGGGACAAGCCACAGGCTGAGCAAAGGGGGACAGGAACAGCCGACATCGAATCGGAAAGCCGAAATCGAATCGATCGGATCGGCCGTGTCAGGATGCACAACAGCGTCACGCAAGCACCGGGACGCATCGGATCGTCAAAATTATCGGAATCGACCTGGGAGGCTCGACCTTCCCCTCTGCGCCTAGTGGTCTTCGGGTCAGAACTCCGGCCTCCAGTGGCCGTTCGGGACGATCTGGGAACCTCTGGAACGCTATCGGCGAGGCGCGGCTGCTGGAAAGCACCCTGAGGCTGGAGAGCCTCTGGGAACCCACGACAACGTCCGAAAGCCTCGAACCGAAGCCTCGAACCGAAAACCTCGAACCGAAATCTTTTGAGGATCGTCAAGACATCGGAGTCGACCTGGGAGGCTCGACTTCCCAGACATGCAGAGTCCTCATTGTTTATTTGCAGGGTTCCCAGAAATCCCGAAACTTGCTCCGAAACACCAGTTGTCATTCCGTTTTTTGGCGGTCCCGGGGCCCGCCGAGGGCCCCCAGGGGCCGAAAACGGCCAAGAAACTCCAGCCGTGATTGTTTCACAACGCGAACATGTCTGCGCTCTTAGGGATCCTCAAGATATCGGAATCGACCCGGGCGGCTCGACCTCACCCCACAGGGCGAGGCTGCAGCATACATCAGCGACGCATCGGCGACGTCGGCGATGCATCGGCGCCATCGGCGTGGGGAAATTCTGGCTCCACATCAAGCAGCATCGCCGATGCATCGGCGATGCGGAGCAATCCTCCGACCCCATCTACTCGGACCCCATTTGGGAGGCCTAGAATAGAACGTTCCTCTTCGAAGCGTTTCTTTGATATGTTCCACGATGACGGCCGTCACCAGCCCAAGCCGCCCCCACTCAAATAACGTCACGATCCGTGCTGACCTCCGAATTGTCTTTGCGCTATCCTTAAACGTTCCCAGACGGCGCCGGCGCGAAACGTGACGTTACCGGTCCAGTCCCCCCCCCCGTAACGGCCGCTATCGCCTGGGGATGACACAGCACTCTCCTTGAGGATTTTCAACACGTCGGAATCGACCAAAAACACTCGACCTCTCGATGTGAAGAAGGGGCCCTGGGACACACGAAGAAATTGATATAAATAACAGGATTCCCCATATCTTCCCATATTTTCTGAGTGTTCCTCCTTTCCCCCCACTTCCCATATTTTCCAATATTTTCCTGGGAGTCGACGATTACTTGTCTGTGTGATCCTTTCCCTCCTGAGATCCTCAGAGTGTGTGTTATCGCCAACGTGTGCTTGTCCACCGAAGCCATTCTCAACACGACGCAGGAAGCGCAAAGAGGGCCGGCACAGGCTGCGTGCTATCGGTGGCCTAGTATGCAAAAGCATGAGACCTCGCGTCGCCTGCGACCCTCCCCCCCTCCAAAGGTGTCTTCAGATTGCTCGCCAGCGCTCCCAGACGGGCCCCGTTCTGGGGGGCCCAGAAGAGAATCCGATACATCGGCCGCTCCCATCGTTCTCGATGCGTGGGCCCTGGAGGTCTGGGCCATTTCCCTATAGGGTTGGCTTTACGTCCCGACTCGTTGTTTGACGGTCCCGAGGCCCGGCGAAAGCCCCCGGAGGCCGAAAACGGCCAAAAATCCACCGCTCCGATTTTTGTTGGAGCGTCGGATTTTTGGGATGTCGCCTCCGACTGGACTGCTCTGGGACCCCGGGGCCATCTCCCAAGACCAGCTTTTCATCCTGAGTCGTTTCCTGCCAGTTAAAGGACCCGGTTCCCTCAGGACCTGTTTCCCCCATGGCAGAATGTCGCCTCCGACCTCCCTGGACCTCTCCCGGGGTCCGTTCTGACCAGGATTTCGAGGCGAATCCAGCGGTGGCGGCGAGGGCCTCCCAGGAGGCCAAAAACAGGATGTTGTACCTGCTTGCGCAGGCCGAGGGGGAGCTTATAGAGGGCTCTCGCCGCAAGTTTTTCAAATCTCCCAGACGGACCCCATTTGGGGGGGCCTGGAATCCGCCACCGTGCCTCTGGACACGGAGTGGGCGTGTCCTCAGGTCCGTTGCCTAATCCCCGGAGCCTCAGTCCTCAGCCCCGAGGAGACATGTAAGGGGCCCCGACCCCAATATCCGAAACTTCCTGGAGCTCCCCGCGTGCCCTCTGGGCTCTGGCGCGTGCCCTCTGGGCTGAGGTCGGGCGTCCCCCTACAGGTGGATCTTCGGCGAAAAATCGAAAATAGCTCAAAATGAACCAAAACATTCAAAACTACTAAAAAAATCGTCCCCCAACTATTGTTTCACTATTTTTGATCACTCCTCCTGTAGAGGGGCACGCCCGACTTGACTCTGTGCTCCGGCGCGTCTCCCCGCGTGATTTTTCGGGGCCTGAGAGCGTCGCCTCCGGCCTCCCGTCAACAGGCCAGGGCCTTCCGCCAGGACCAGCTCGTCACGGGACGCGCAGAGGCATGCTAGCACGACATGCCCACCCTGGAGGCGCGCGTCCGACCCGAACATGTAGTATACCCATCTTGTAGTATATCGTTTCCCCAGCGGCGTGGCCAGAAGGCGCCCGCCACGACGCATGTAGTATGAGATTTCTCGGTGCGCGCGTCGCCCCTGGAGGGGCGACGCACATATAGTGTAAGTATGTTGGGGTGACGCAGATTTCATCCTGAGCTGTTTTCTGATAGCCCTGGGCCCCGTGGAGGGTCCCGAGAGCCCGAAAACAACGAAAAACCTCAGGACCCGTTTCCCTCAGGACCCGCTTCCCCCTTCGCTCGGGGGCGTCCAAGAGGGGGGAGGTCCAGGAGGGCGGGGGGGGGGACAAACCATGGCCGGCCGCTGCATATGCGCGGCTCAGGGGGGGCCAGAGACTCATTGAAACAAAAAGAAACGCCATGACATCTGGGGAGATACGGCCAGACCTAGGACAGAAAACATCCGTCAAGAACATGAGACCATTCGCCAGTCAAACTGAAGAACATTCAAGGGTACCCTCCCCAAGGATGCAGAAGTACATCGAACAAGCACGAAAAACATGAGGGTACCCTCCCCGAACCGACCTTGATCTGATACCTCTGTCCGACCGTCTCATGGCCCCCGCCATGATACCCCCCCTACAGTAGGGACCCGACCACAAGAAACCTTCCACAAGAAACCCAACCCTGAGACTCCAGGACGTCCATCGATTTTCGATGAGGGAACGTCACGCCTTCCATAGAGAAATCATCGAAACCCAAGAAACCCAGGGCACCCTAGAGGCAAGCAGGTTCTTTCTTTCGGGGGCGCGCAAACATGGATTAGCGATCCATGGATTTGGCGTGCGGTTGCCAAATCCATGGATCGGGGGATGATGCCCTCCCCAAAGTGCGGCCGGTGCCGCTCCGTTCTGCGGCGGAAATCCGTGCTCTCCCGTGGAAACGGGGCCCGTCGCTGATCCACGCCCTCTTAATCCATGCTTGCGATCGCCCGATTCTTGGCATGGGCCCCACTGCAGTCACCCTCCCCCCTGTGCCCATCCCCCCTCCTCCTGGCCCCCGATCCTCTGGCCGCACCCAGCCGGCGAAGCGTCGCCCCCGGCCTCCCCCCAGTGGCCGGGGCTGCAGAGCTCTGGCGGCCGGGCTCGCCCGGGGGCTGCGGCCGATGCGGCCCCTGCGCCTCGGGGGCGAGCCAGGGGTGGTGCAGCGCCGCGGCGGCGCAGGGGCGCTCCTGCGGTGTGCGCAGGGCGCGGGGGGCCCCATGCTGCAGTCAAGGGTCGAGGTTTACAGCAGTAGTGGCGAGGGGGAGGGAGGTTGGGAGGTTGAGGAGGAGGAGGAGGAGGAGGAGGAGGAGGAGGAGGAGGAGGAGGAGGAGGAGGAGGAGGAGGAGGAGGGGGGGGGGGGAGGAGGAGGAGGAGGAGGGAGGAGGAGGAGGAGGAGGAGGAGGAGGAGGAGGAGGAGGAGGAGGAGGAGGAGGAGGAGGAGGAGGAGGACCACAGGGGAGGGGGCCTGTCGCCGCCTCAGTCGGACTCCTCTTGAACTTCTGATCCGAACGCACCCCCGTATGGTCGGGGGACACAGTTTTGGAGCAGAGGGGGGGGATAATGAAGGGGGAGGAGGGGGGGGAAGGGTGGGGGGAAGAGGAGAAGAATACGTGAGAGGGAGGATTAGGATGATAAGATTAAGAATGAAGAACTTGTTAATGGTAATACTAATAATACTAGAGAATACTACTAAAACGCATGATAACCATAACGAACATAAGATTCATACGAATAATAAGCAACATACTGATACTATTACACATTCAAATATGACGAATGATACTACGAATAATAATTTGATTAATCATCATAATAATCATAATACTCATAATAACCAGA
This sequence comes from Prorocentrum cordatum, assembly GCA_963575745.1. Lineage (NCBI taxonomy): Eukaryota > Dinophyceae > Prorocentrales > Prorocentraceae > Prorocentrum > Prorocentrum cordatum. Next base: position 74,626 of record CAUYUJ010002233.1, on the reverse strand, counting down.
CTAAACTCAGAGCGTGAAAAACCTACCCCGCTTTCGCTTCCAGGCAAAACCAAGCCGTACCACGCGCCTCCTCGTCAAGCGGCCTGACCAGTACAGGCTGCAATTTGGCATCGTTTGGTATCTCTTGGAAGCGAGGGTGGTCAAAAGCGAGGTAGGATTGTTTTCCCCTATAAACATACTAATTAGAATAAGCATAACAAGAAGACTAATACGAATCCGAGTAACAATAGTAAGAACAATATCAATACACATAATGATAATAATGCTAAGAGTCATAATGATAAGAAGAACGAGGGGGACGAGGAGGAGGAGGAGGAGGAGGAGGAGGAGTTCGGGGAGACCAAGGAGGAGGAGGAGCAGCAGCAGCAGCAGGAGGGGGAGGAGGACCATGAGCAACCCGAGTGCGCTGATCTCCGTCCGTCGTCCTACACAGTCGAAGCCGATGGTGAGGATGGGTAACCTTCCCAAGGGTATTTCCCCTTGCGTCCGTGCTTCTTTGGTCCTTCCTTGACTACTTTCGATGGCCAGCCGCACACGGAAAATCTTCAACACGGGCGTCCAAGAGGCTTGCATCCTTACCGCGCATGCTCACTATCAGTTCGACTGTACTAACATGTGCGCGACGGAAACAAATGGCTCTTACGCAAGATGCCAGAGAGCGCATCACCGCGACCTTACGCGGACGCTTGCGCGCGAATGTCGGCACAATCGACCCCGTTTCTTCTGCCTCTCATGTGCAGATGCCGGAGGCCACGGAACTTCCGAAGAAGTTCTCCACGAGACCCCCTAACAGAGCCGCAATGGGCTCCCAAGAAAGCCCCAAGAAGGGCTCCAGAGCGACAGCGTCGTCGTCGCCGCCGCCGCTGCCGCCGTCGTCGTCCCCCTCCAGGGTCGGCGGCACTGGCCGTAAGGCCCTCCCAACAACATGCGCTGATGTTGGAGGCGCACGTCCGAGCTGAACATATCAACAACTTACAACACTTCTTTCCCGAGAGCGGCATGGCCAGAAGGCGCCCGCAACGGAGGACATGCTGTAAAGTCTGACGGCGGGCGCGCGTCGCCCCTTCAGGGGCGACACACACCCAGTATCACTACGCTGGGGTGACGCTGATTGAGGGCCAACGGGAGGCTTCGGGGTTCCTACGTCACCTTTCTTCGTGCCCTCGCGTCTCCTGCGGTTGAGGGGCAGCGTTGGGCTTCGGGGCTCGGGGTTCGAGGGGGATCGGAGCCCGATGTTCATCATTCGCGATAGCACCCGTGGCCGACCCCTGACCCCCTCCCTCTCCCGCTCCCCCCCTCGGGCACGTCACGAGTCGCGCCCTGGCGCCGTCTGCGAGTGCCATTCCTGAGCACTCCCAGACTCGCCATCGCTCGGACGTCCATTCCCCATGCCTTTTTCGATGTCGGGCGTGTATTTTTCGCAAGGCCATCCAGGATGTTCCCCGATGGTCGTCGCCAAGAAAAAATAAACAACAACAACAGCAACAACAACAGCAGCAGCAACAATAACAACACCACCACCAACAACAACAATAATAACAACAATACCAACAACAACCACAACAATAACAACAACAACGACAACAGCATCAGCAACAGCAGCAGCAGCAACAACAACACCAACACCAACAACACCAACACCAACAACACCAACAACAAGGCGAAAACACACACTGGTGCCCGGGACCCAAGTCACCAGGTCGCGTTTTCGCCATCGGGGCGAAAACTCACACTGGTGCCCGGTTGCTGACCCCCCCCCCGCAACACAGCAACACAGCACCGAACACACCAAAAACTTGGATCCCGCCCTTACAGTTGTCGGTGTCTCCCCAACAGGAACAAGCATACACGCTGCGTGGAGCCGAGTTCCCACAGCGGCTTCCAGTGGTGTGGAACACTTGTAGTCGTGATGTAGTCGTGGTTATTGTACGTGACGTCCTCGTACTAGTACCACCAGTACTAAGTCCTGGTTGAAGCATTACTAGAAGTAGCACTAATACTAAACATAATCATAGTTGTTCTTGTCCTGGTAGGGCGTAATGCGACGTAGTAGTAGAAGTATTCGTAGAGGTGCTCCTAGCAGCAGTAGTAGTGTATGAGTAGTAGCAGTAGTAGTAGTAGTAGTAGTAGTAGTAGTAGTAGTAGTAGTAGTCGTAGTAGCGGTCGTAGTAGTGGTCGCAGTAGACGTAGTAGTAGTAGTAGTAGTAGTAGTAGTAGTAGTAGTAGTAGTAGTAGTAGTAGTGGTGGTGGTCGTAGTCGTATTAGAAAGAGTGGTAGTAGTAGTAGTAGTAGTAGTAGTAGTAGGTGTTGTTGCTGTCGTTGTAGTTGTAGTATTAGTAGTAGTAGTATCCGTAGCACATGGAATAGAAGTAGCAGTAGTAGTAGTATCAGCAGTAGTAGTAGTCGTAAGAATAATAGTCGTGGAAGTAGATGGAGCAAACGTAGTAGTAGTAGTTGTCAGCGTCGTCGTAGTAGCAATCGGGGTTGTAATAGCAGTCGTAGCCGTCGTGGTAGTAGTAGTAGTAGTAGTAGTAGTAGTAGTAGTAGTAGTAGTAGTCTAGTAGTAGTGGTAGTAGTAGTAGTAGTAGTAGTAGTAGTAGTAGTAGTAGTAGTAGTAGTAGTAGTAGTCGTAGTAGTAGTAGTAGTAGTAGTAGTAGTAGTAGTCGTAGTAGTAGTAGTAGTAGTAGTAGTAGTAGTAGTAGTAGTAGTAGTAGTAGTAGTAGTAGTAGTAGTAGTAGTAGTAGTAGTAGTAGTAGTAGTAGTAGTAGTAGTAGTAGTAGTAGTAGTAGTAGTAGTAGTAGTAGTAGTAGTAGTAGTAGTAGTAGTAAGTAGTAGTAGTCGTAGTAGTAGTAGTAGTAGTAGTAGTAGTAGTAGTAGTAGTAATAGTACTAGTAGTAGTAGTAGTAGTAGTAGTAGTAGTAGTAGTAGTAGTCCTGGTAGGGCATAATACGAAGTACTAGTAGCAGTATTAGTAGAGGTGCTCCAAGCAGCAGTAGTAGCAGTGTAGAAGCAGCAGTATTAGTATGTAGTCGTAGTGGACGGAGTAGAAGTAGTAGTAGTAGTTGTAGTAATAGTGGTAGCGGTCGTTGTAGGAGTTGTAGCAGTGGAAGAAGAAATAGTAGTAGTAGTAGTAGTAGTAGTAGTAGTAGTAGTAGTAATAGTAGTACTGGCAGTAGTACTAATAGTAGTAACAGTGCTAGTAGGACGAGTAGTAGTAATAGACGCCGAAGTAGGTGGAGCAATCGTAATAGTGGTAGTGGTAGTCGTCGTCGTCGTCGTCGTAGTAGAAGGAAAAGTAGTAGTAGTAGTAGTAGTAGTAGTAGTAGTAGCAGTAGTAGTAGTAGTAGTAGTAGTAGTAGTGGTAGTAGTAGTAGTAGTAGTAAAAGTAGTCGTCGTAGTAGTAGTAGTGGTGGTAGTGGTAGTAGTAGCAGTAGCAGTAGTAGTAGTAGTAGTAGTAGTAGTAATAGTAGTAGTAGTAGTAGTAGAAGTAGTAATAATAAGAGTAGCAGTAGTAGTAGTAGTAGTAGTAGTAGTACTAGTAGTAGTAGTAGTAGTAGTAGTAGTAGTAGTCGTCGCCGTAATAGTCGTAGTACTACTCGTAATAGTAGTAGTAGCAGTAGTAGTAGTAGTAGTAGTCGTAGTAGTGGTAGTGGTAGTGGTAATAGTGGAAGTAGTAGTAGTAGTAGTAGTAGTAGTCGTCATCGTCGTCGTCGTCGTCGTCGTCGTAGTAGTAATCGGAGTTGTAGTAGCAGTCGTAGTCGTCGTGATAGTAGTAGTAGTAGTAGTAGTAGCAGTAGTAGTAGTAGCAGTAGTAGTAGTAGTAGTAGTAGTAGTAATAGTAGTAGTACTAGTACTAGTAGCAGTAGTAGTAGTAGTAGTAGTAGTAGTAGTAGCAGTGGTGTGGTAGTAGTAGTATAGTAGTGTAGTAGGAGTAGTAATAGTAGTAGTAGTAGTAGTAGTAGTAGTAGTAGTAGTAGTAGTAGTAGTAGTAGTAGTAGTAGTAGTAGTAGTAGTAGTAGTCGTAGTAGTAGTAGTAGTAGTAGTAGTAGTAGTAGTAGTAGTAGTAGTAGTAGTAGTAGTAGTAGTAGTAGTAGTAGTAGTAGTGGTCGTAGTAGTAGTGGAAACAATCGTAGAAGCAGCAGCAGTAGTAGTATTAGTAGTAATAGTAGCAGTAGCAGTAGCAGTAGTAGGAGAGAGCGTGATCCACCGCCGCTTTACTGTGGAAAATTGCCAACCTTTTCCTCCGGAGCCCGGGGGTCTCCCCCCCCCCCCCTCCGAAAATCCCCCTCCCCTGCTGGAACCTCTCCCCCCCCCCCCCCCCTCCTCCGGCAAAAACCCCCCCCCCTCCCCCCCCCCTCCCCCCCCCCTCCCCCTCGAAAACCGGGGGGGGTCACTACCGGTTCGAACCTCTCCCCACCCCCCCTCCGGATCCGAAAACCGGGGGGGTCACTACCGGTTGGAACCCCCCCCCCCCCTCGAAAACCGGAGGGTCACTACCGGTTCGACCCCCCCCCCCCACGCACCGCCAGCAAACGACTCCCGGTCCCTACCACCGCTCGCATCACATCCCCCACTGTTGTTCCCAGCACCACTGTCCTCACCACCACTGTCCCCGCTGGTTCCACCACCGTCCCTATTGTCCCCACCAGTGCCCCCACCACTGTCGCACTGTCCCCACTGTTCCCACAACTGTTCCCACCACGGTTCCACTCTCCCCACTGTCTCCACGGACCCAACCACTGCCTATCCCCACTGTCCCCACTGTCCCACTGACTCCTCCGCTGTCCCACTGAGCTGTCCCACTGTTCCCACCACTGTCCCCACTGTCCCCACCACTGTCCCCACTGTACCTCTGTCCCATTGTCCCACCGCCGTCCTCGCCGACGCCTTTACCAGTGTCCCCACCACCATTGTACCCTCCACTGTCCCAGTGTTTCCACCTCGTGTCCCACACACCACTGTCCCCACCACCACCGTTCCCACCACTGTCCACTGTCCCCCCTGTTCCCACCATTGCCCCCACCACTGCCCCCACCACTACCGTCCCCACCGCTGTCCCGCTGCCCCCCCGCTGTCCCCACCACTGTCCCGCTGTCCCCTCACCGCTGTCCCCACCAACACCGTCCCCACCACTGTCCGCACCCCCACTCGGTTTTCGAGGGGCGGGGGGGGGGGGGGGAGTTCGAACCGGTAGTGCCCCCCTCCCCCCCCTTTTCATGATGAGCGGGGGGGGGGGGGAGGGGTTCGAACCGGTAGTGACCCCCCCCGGTTTTCCGGAGGGGGGGGGGGGGAGGGGTTCGAACCGGTAGTGACCCCCCCCCCGGTTTTCCGCCAGCAACGGTAGAACACGCTCTTTCAATAGTAGTAGCATCGGCCCGAAAACATCGGTGAATCCCCCTTTGTGGGCCACATTGGCCCGAAGCCTTTAGTAGGGCCCCCTGTGGGGCCACGAAGCATATGAGGGGTACACCGAAATCGTTGCTCTGTTGCTCTGTTAGTGGGGAGGGAGGCTCTAATTAGGTTGACAGTTGCGTTGTTCTTCTGTCGTTTGTTGCTCTGTTGCTGGGGGGGTGTTTTGTGGCTTTGTTGCTCTGTTGCTGGGTGGGAGGCTCTGTTGCGCTGTTGCTCTGTTGCTGTGTTGCTGGGGGGGGGGACTCAGCCACCGGGCAGCATTGAGTGTTTCCGTCCACAAAAAAACACCAACAACAACACCACCACCAACAACAACACCATCACCACCACCACCACCAACAACAACAACAACAAGGCGAGGCCAGGTTCCTGGTACCCTGGGGAGCAGGGTACCAAAACCCCGCCCTCCCCTGCTGGCGAAGGCGGATTTCTGGTACCCTGGTCCGCAATTGAGAGGGGGGGCAGCCGCAATCGCGCAACCAGTACTACCACAAGCTAGTGGAAACGAACCAACAAGAATTTCCAATTGCAGTTTCCAATTAAATTCTCAGCCCAACATTCACGCGCGCGCGAAGCGAGCTCTAGAATCGTACGAAAACTGCGGGCAGCTCATAAGGAATCCTACCAGAGCTGCGCGCAGCTCTACTTAAGTCTTACTAGAGCTGTCCAGCTGTGATAGAATCCTACTAAAGTTGCGTATGGTTCTAACGGGGTTGCGTGCAGCTCTCATAGAATCCTACTGGAGCTGCGTGCAGCTCTAATACAATGCGTGCAGTTCTAATAGAGCTGCGTTCAGCTCATATAGAATATGTACTAGAGTTGCGTGCAGGTCTAATAGAAACCTACTAGAGCTGCGCGTACAGCTCTAAAAGAAACCTTCTAGAGATGCGTCCAGTTCTAATAAGATCCTACTAAAGCTGCGTGCAGCCCTGACAAAACCTACTAGGGCTGCGTGCAGCTCTAATAGAATCCTACTGGAGCTGCGTCCAGCTCTACTAGAATCCGACGAGAGGTGCGTCCAGCTCTAATAATCCGACCAGAGCTGCATCCAGCTCTAATAGAATCCTACCAGAGCTGCACGCAGCCCTCATTCTCATAGAATCCTACTAGGAACTGCGTGCAACTCTCATAGAATCCTACTAGAGCTGCGTGTAGCTCTAATAGAATCCTACCAGAACTGCGTGCAGCTCTACCAGAGCTGCGTCCAGCTCTGATAGAATCCTACTAGAACTGCGCGCAACTGCGTGCAGCTTTCATAAGAATCCTGCTCGGGCTGTGTGCAGCTCTAGTGGAATCCTACTCGATCTGTGTGGAGCTCCCATAGAATCCTACTAGATCTGCGTCCAGCTCTAATAGAATCCTACCAGCGCTGCGTCCAGCTCTAATAGATTCCTACTAGAGCTGCGCGTACAGCTCTAAAAGAAACCTTCTAGAGATGCGTCCAGCTCTAAGAGAATCCTACTAGAGCTGTGCGCAACTCTAATATAAACCTACTAGAGCTGCGTCCAGCTCTGATAGAATCCTATTAGAGCTGCGCGCAGCTCTACTGGAATCCTACTCGAGGTGCGTCCAGCTCTAATGGAACCCTACTAGAGCTGCATCCAGTTCTAATAGAATCCTACTAGAGCTGCGCCCAGTTCTAATGGAATCCTGCTAGAGCTGCGTCCAGGGTCCAACCGGGAACCCCTGGAGGGCAAGCCAAAGACAAGGCCTCAGACACTCACACACACACACACATACACACACACACACTCTCTCACACACAAACACACGCACGCACGCACGCACGCACGCACGCACGCACACACACACACAGTCACACAGTCACACAGTCACACACACATATTCACACACACACAGACACACCACACACACACACACACAATTTTTTCCGTCGGCGGCTAGGCAGACTCACTGCGCTGGCGATAGGGCGTAAGTGGAATGCACACAACGCGAATTGGGCCGCCATGCGCGGGGGAGAGACGGAGACGCCCGGCACGGGCAGGAGGGAGGGGGGAGCCGGGCCCGCTCAGAGCGGGGCCAGGCGGCGGCGGGGGGGCGCCAGGGGCGGGGCCAACAACGGCGAGGCGGCAGCTGGGGGGTAGGTAGGCCGGGCGGCCGCCGGAGGCAAACGCCCAGGGGGAGCAGGTCCAGCACAGGCTGGAGGCGAAAGCAGTGCGGCGTGGCGTCCGGGAGAGCCGAGGTCACAAGCGACCTGCGAGGCAGCCCGGGGAGGAAGGCAAGCGTGGGACCACCTCAGGAGGAGGGGTCGGACTGAAAACCAGGCAAGGGAGGCGGAAAGGGCACGAAAAGCGAGTGCCAGGCTGGGGAGGGCAGTGCGGCGGACACGCACCTCTGGGTGACGAGGTCGCGGATGACCTGCAAGGCACCCCTGAGGCGGCGCGTGCCAGACCAGCCTGCTGGGGACGCCCAGACACACACACACACACACACACACACCTCGGACAACAACAACAAATGTGCCTCGCCGCTCTCGGCACCATCCGAGAGGACTATCCGAGAGGAGGCAGCTGGGTGGCGGCATCTGAACCCTGCCCGCGCCAACCAGCGATTCTCCCGAATCGATGGGCGACGGGGGAAGGGCTCGGACTTCGCCACGTCTTCGACGAATCCCGCAGCCTGTCCCCGCCGCCCACCGAGTGGCCTGAATCGTCGATCGGCGAGGGTACAGTGGAGGCCAGTCCACAAGAAACCTTCCACAAGAAACCCAACCCTGGGACCCAGGACGTCACGCTTTCCATGGCAAAAACATCGAAGCCCAAGAAACCCAAGGCACCCTGGAGGCAAGCAGGGTGTTTCTTGGCATGGGTCTCCATTGTACATACTCCGAGTTTCTTAATAAGCGTCGGGGGGGCATCACCCCCGCCGACAGCCCCACATCGACCCCCATCGCGGACAGCCACCGCGCGCCGAAGGCGTTCCGACCCCCGTCGCGGAGCGACGACGAGGCGAGGTTGACCCCCGTCGGGGGGGTACCCCCCACGCTTATAAGAAACCCAGAGTAGGCTTCGGATCTCGCGCCTGAGAATGGGCCCCCGTCGAGGGGTCGAGGAGCTCCAGGGCCAGCGTGCCGTGCGCAAACACCGAGACATCGGACGTCTGGGGCGTGGTTTGGAAGAGGAGGAGGAGGACGAGGAGGAGGAGGAGCAGGAGGAGGAGGATGAGGAGGAGGAGGAGGGGGAGAGGGAGGGGGAGGGGGAGGAGGGGGAGAGGGAGGGGGAGGGGGAGGGGAAGGAAGAAGAGGAGGAGGAGGAGGAGGAGGAGGAGGAGGAGGAGGCCCGATGCACCGACGACGTCGGGACGGCACAGAATCGACGCTCCTCCGACCCTGGCGCTTCCTTGGCCCCACTTGGGCGTCGCGGGCTCCTCTGGGTCGCGGGTGATCAGGCTTCTGACGAGGTCCAGCACCTGCGGAGGTCAAAGCAGACACCACCACTCTTTCTCGCGAAGGGGGCACGCCTGTGGGCCCCACTCCATGGGATAGACCCGCGGGTTTTTGCTGGCCGTCTTGCCTCGCCGCTGCAAGGGTATAACTGGAGTTAGAAGGGTTAAACGAACAGTCATCCTCCTCCTCGGACCGATGATCGGGGCCCGAGGCTGCGCGAAGCGCGGCTGCCTTCGCGCACTCGCAACCTCGAAGACTGGCAGCCCGTAAGGCCAGACCGCGAAGTGAGAGGCATGGTCATCTTCGCCGCGATCCCTTCTCGGCCAATTACATTCAAGAAGTGACCCTGGGCAGGGGCGACCTCTGGTGCGCGGCTAGCCCATGGCCGCACGCGGTGCAACAATGGCGGCCCGAGTGCTGAAGTTTGCCGCCTCCCCCCCTCCTCCCTCCGTCCCTCCTTCCTCCTTCCCTCCCTCCTCCCTCCTCCCCCTCCCTCCTCCGTCCTCTCTCGCCCCTTCTCCTCTCCCTCCTCCCAATGTTCCGCCTCCTCCCTCTCCTCCTCCTCCTCCGCCTCTCCCCCCCGCCCTCGCAGAGAGGATGCGCCGAGCGCCGAGGGCGTTGTTCCGCCGTCGCGGCCGCGAGGCGACAAAGAACTGCTGCTGCGGGCGCGGCGGCCTCCGACGGCTGCTTCGCGCCACCTCCGAGCACGAGTCTGGCGGAACCTCGGGCCGTCAGCCTCCGCCAATGCCAGGTCGGGCAGATCCCCCAACTCATTGCAGGCGGCTTTTGGACGAACGATAAAAACTAGGCAACAAATATGCACAGACGGCCAACAATAATCAAAACATCGTCCCCAGACTATGTTTTGACTATTTTTGAATATTCCTCCTGTAGAGGGACAGGCCCGACTTCACACCAGTGGCGGCGCTCAGAAGAGGCCGCGTTAGCCTTGCTGGCCACCTCTGTTGAGGGTCAGGCACAGGAGTCCGCCCATCCTTCCTTCAGCCAGGACGCCCATCCCTGTCGATGTAGACAGACATGGGCATCCCACTCCCCGAATGAGGTTTTTAGAACGAAAAAATACATAAACAGAAACTTTTTGCGCTCCGCGCGGATTTCTTGGATTCGCGCTGGACCCCCTCCCTGGCGCGCTCCGCGCGCCAGGGGCGGCGCCGGAGGCGCCGCCCGGGGGTCCCAGCGCGAATCCAAGAAATCCGCGCGGAGCCCCAAAAGTTTACGTTTATGTGGCTTTTTCTTCTTCGAGTTTTGCCAGGGACAAGGATCTCTGGCTCGCAGCACTGGCCGTGAGACAACCACTCTGCTGTGGCAGGGCGCGGCGCTGGCGCCGCCGAAGATGTCCGGAAGGCACCGTGCCAGCCTGGATGCCCGTCCCTGTCGATGGATGGGCACGGGGATCCGCTCCTCGCGTGTGCAGCCAGGACCTAGAACCCTCATCAAAATGAACCTCAAAAATGTCTTACATGGCTGAACTGTTTGTGGGGAGATACTGGACAGAGTAGCGGTAACTGCGAGGTACTTATATGCGCCGCCCCTCCAATGTCGGTCATCATCGAACTTCCGACTCGTTGTCGGTCAGACCACTTTTGCCCTGGCCCCGACATTGGAGGGGCGTCTATCGACATTGAAGGGCGCGCCGACATCGCAGGGGCGTGGTCGCCATTTTTGAGGCTAATTTTGATAAGGGTAGTAGGATGCCCTTCCCTGTTGATGGACAGGTGCAGTAGGGGCTCGACCACAAGAAATTTTCCACAAGAAACCCAACCCTGAGACCTCAGGGGGTCCATTGATTTGTGGTGTGGGAGCGTCACGCCTTCCATAGCAAAACCATCGAAACCCAAGAAGCCCAAGGCACCCTGGAGGCAAGCAGGGTGTTTCTTGGCATGGGCCTACACTGTATGGGCATCTCGCCCTCGCAAGAAGGATGCGCTGGGGCACTGAGGGAAACGCTCCGCCTTTATGGCCGACAGTCGGTCAGTCAGTTGAGCCATGCACCGGCGTGCGTGGGCGAAAAGCAACCATGCCGGCTTTTCCTCTCCGCTGTGCGGAAGCAGAGCGGCACGCCAACCGACTATACATTCTAGTATACACGTGGAATGACGAATCCAGACTTCCCTTGGCAAGAGGGCACGTCTCGCTTTCTGGGAGCGCTCGCCGGCGGAGAGCTCCCGACGGCGCGCCTTGTGTCGCAGTCGAAAGCACGGCTGGGGACACAATGTACAGTGGAGGCCAGTCCACAAGAAACCTTCCACAAGAAGCCCAACCCCGAGACCCCGGCACGTCAATGGAGTTTTGGCGTGGGAGTGTCACGCCTTTCGTAGGAACACCACCGAAACCCAGGAAGCTCAGGGCACCATGGAGGCAAGCAGGGTGATTCTTGGCATGGACCTGCACTGCAGTCTCAATAGGCTGGCGCGAAACACCCGAACGACGCCGCGATCCTTGGCAGGAGCTCGTCGGCGGAAGCCTTCGGCGCAGCTCCAAACGCCACCACTGCGGGGGCGTGGACACGGCCTCGGCTGGTCGGCGGCGAGCCCCCGACTGCCGGCACGAGGAGGTACGATGGGGCGCGCGTCGGCGGGAAGCCGTCCTGAGCATCGTTTCACCGATCCCTATCCCCAACTGGCGTGGCCTCGGCCACACTCGCCGATGCACCCCCCTGGATGGGGATATGGGCTGTCCCCTTCGGGTTTCGGGGGGTCTGTCCCCAACTGAGGTGGTGGGATGGCGGGGCTCGGAATGGGGATGGGGGACGGGGAAATGGATCGGTTGAACGATTCTGACTTCCACGCGTCGCCTGGCCACAACCGAAAGGATGTGGCCAAGCCTTACCCAACGCCCCAGCCGCAAGCACGGCTCGGGGGCGCCGCATCCTTGATCTCAGCCGCGCACAGCCCTGGGTCTTCTGGAGACTGGGCTGGCATTCCTCGGATAGGCTGCCCTCCATGGTACAGACATGTGCATGGTTAAATCCGACCCTGGGGGCAAGCGCCCTCCCCAAAGATGGAGAGGCGGGGCCGAGACTGGTCCGCCGTTTCGTGTTGCGCAGTCGGCGGGGGACCGCCGCTCGCGAGGTCGGCGGTAGGCCCCTGCCCGAAACTCCCCGTGACGGGGGGCGTCCCTCGGTGCACACCCCATGATGGGGCGCCCCGGAGGTACGGTCGCGCTGCTGCCAGGAGGAACGCCAGACAGGAACGCCGCCCCTCGTGGGCACCCAAAAGCGCCTGCGTGCACGAGGCGGGCTAGGGGAACGGCCATCGAAGGGCCTGCGGAACAGCGAGGCCCTTTCCGAGCCCAAACTGTTGCTTATTTGAGCGTCTTGCCTGTAGGTGGGGCGGGCGGCTGGCGCCGAAGTGCGGCCGCGCGCAACTGCCCATGATAGGGGGGATGCCCTCACCGCGGCGTCCCCATAGCCGGCCACCAAGAGTCGTCCGTTGGGCACATGACCCGTCCAGAGCTCTCTCGCGGGCTCCATGATCTGAGAGCTCCAGCTTACGAGAGCGGCTGCTCCGTCCTGCCAGCACGGCTTCAGGTGAGCAGGGCGCTGCGCCAGCCCTGCCCTTCTCGGGGGGGAGAGAGCAGGATGCTAACTGGAGGCTGCGCTGTATACCCGCGCGGCAGCATGCCGAAGCGGGTGTGTCCAGGCCCTGTCGCAGGAGACGCCGTATCGGCGGGCAATATTTTCGCAAGCTCCTCCACGAGGATCAGAAGAATACGTCCATCCGCGCTGGAGGACGCCATCCGGGCTGCAAGATGACGTCACAACTCGATCCCGGACACGGGTCTCAAGCTGGTTCTCAATGGATGCCTGATGTCTGAAAATCTGGATGCCTTGAGCCAAAAATGGATGCCTTGAGCTCCGAAAAGCGCCCTCACCGAGGTGAGGGGCATGGTTTCTCTTGTCGGCAGCCTCGTTTTGGCTGCCTTCTGCGGTTGGTCCACCGAGAAACCCCAGGTTTTAACGGCCCGAGCCGCTGGGGGGCCGCCCAAGGTTCTTGATAGGGCTGCTCTTTCGAGGGCTCCATCTTATGACAACTCCATCTTACGAATGCGGCTCCATCTGACCAGCAGGGCTTCGGAGACAGGGGGTCTGCGCCAGCCCTGCCTTTTTTCGGGGGGAGGGAGTCGGGGTCCTGGCTGGCGGAGGCTGCGCTATATGGCCACGCGGTGGCCTCCAGAGAGAGAAAGAGAAGTCGTGCACGTCAAAGGTGGCTTGGCGAAGCCAAGGAACAAAAACCATTGCCCGTGGCGCGGCTATGAAGCAATAAGGCTCCATGCAAAAAAACGGCACCATGGCACGGAATGGTGAAAGCGTATCTTCGTGCACCACCCACTCACCACCGAAATGCCAGCAAGGTGGACGATCCGGGAGAGCAAGGCCAGCAGGGGGTAGAGGAGGGAACGACACCCGGGGGTCCAGGACGAACCCGGAGCCGCGGGAGGGAGGAGAGCGAACAACACAGAACGACAGCCGCGAGGAGGGGAAGAGGCGACGACCGGGCGACAGCCCGGGGACGAGCACGAGAGAGCGCAAACAGAGGGACGCAGGACGGCGAAGGAGGGGAGGGGACGACGACGCCACCCTGCAGGCAGGCTGGCGGGGGAGCTGGGCTAACATTCGGTTTCTTCCAATTCACCCCCTAAAACTCATGATACAAATTGCACAACAAGACCCCTATGCTGAGCAATTCATGGAAGAGGTGAGCAGAGGGAAAGGGGGAGGGTGAAGGAGGCAGGGACCAGACGGAAAGGGGGGCCTGAACATCGAAGAAACTCACGCACTGCAGCTAAAATGTCTGGCCACTGTGCGCTATTCTACCACCGCCAAATCATTGCCCCACAATTCATTCACTTGCTCTCTGCTGTCCGCCGCGGCGCACGCGAGCGCATGTACCTTTATCTTCCAGGCGTTGCGCGGCCTGCCCCTCCGCCAGGCCGCGGGCAGCACAGGGTCGAACGCGTCATGGCGGAACGCGCGTCTCCGTACGGGGCGCTCGCTCGGCATGCGGGCGATATGCCCCAGCAGGACTAACAGCCGGAACTTAAACACATAACTAAATTTCTGCACGCCACAGCGCTGCATCACAGCGGCGTTGCTGACACAGCTGCAGTACGAGTTGCCAACGCATGCAAGCCGCCGTAGGCAGCGGGATTTGAATGCATCCAGATTGTCGTTTTCCGCGATGTCTAGCCAGATCGCGCGGATGCAGTGCATCAGCTTCGGCATTCTGAAACTTGAAATATCGCAGCGTTCTTGCGCAGCGCCACCCGGGCATGCTTCCAAACCTTACACAGTGCTTCAAAATCGGCCATTGCCATGCCGAGCCGGCGACTCAGTTCTGGACCGCTCCATCCATTTGCACTCGGCAAACCGCGCTAGTAAACCGTGCACTCCTTGTCCCGGATGCACTGCCCGTCTGGCTTGGCGAAGTGCTGCCTCGCAGCGAACCGGCGCGGCTTTGAGTTTGCCCCTGTCCAGTTCGTTGAATCTCGCGCATGAGTTTGCCCATAACTCATCTCGCACTCCAGCCACGAGCGTGAATATATTCGTTGACAAGGGGCCCGTTATCGTGGACAAGTCCGCGCGCTTGAAACGCCCGGGCGGCGTCGCGCATCAGAGCCGCCATAGCGATTGAAAGCAAACTCGGTGGCAAAAAAACATCCCCAGGACGCGCCGAATGGTTGAGGTCGCGATGCGGGCGTCGCCCCAGCGTCGCGCCCTCGAAAAGTCTGGTCTGAGTGCGCAGGTCGGACAGCCTCTGCGAACTCACGCGTCGCGCCGACGCGGGCGAGTGCTTGCGCGAGATTGTCGGGGGGCGCGCCGCCGAAGGCCTTCGCCCAGCCCAGCGCCAACATCGCAATATTTCCTGAACGTGCTTCCCATGAGCTCTCGATCCAGCGCCGGGCAACGAACGGCGAGTCGCTCATGCCGCGGCCAGACCGGAACCCGAACTGGGCCCCCCTGATTTTCCGTTCCGCACCAGCTTCCTTCAAGCGATTGAGGAGCACATTCGGCAGTGGAGAGATGGGTGTATACTTGGCGCGGTCGGCTGAGTCTCCTTCCTTGAACGAGGCAGTCACTATTGCCTCGTGCCGCGCATCAGGAACATCCTTTTTCAGTCCAGCGTATATTGTGCAACTTCGTTGCCCACTCGTGCGCCGCCGTGCCCGGCCTACATGTCGCTTTCCAGAACTCACCTGGAATGTCGTCGCCCCAAGAGGCTCTGTTCCGCTGCAGCTTCTTCGCGGCTCGTCAGACCTCGCCAGACCGAAAAAGGCCACTCGCCGCCGGCAGGCATGGACCAATGGGCGACGGGTCGTCGATAGCATTCATAGGCCGTGCAGCCCATTGCACAGTGCAGACGTACTCCGTCAGTATGTCCGCGCGCTGGTCGCTGCCCACGGGCGCGCCTGTCGCGCCACTCACGCGGCCCTATTTTGCCTAGGAGCCTTTCTTAACTTTCAGATCTCTGCCCAGGTCTCCAGAAGCGAGTAGATCGTCGAGTCGCGTGTTCCGGTCTGCCATCGCAGACGCCGCGATCACGCCGTTGAGCCGCCGCCCCCTGGCGTGGTCGCAGTTATTCCGGGCGTCGCTCTGCGAGGTGATCAGCTCCAAAGTGGCGATTCTGATCCGAGGGCGATGTCGGGCTGCTGGCAGCGTCGGCACGAATGCGTTCTGCTGCGTGCTGGAGCGCGCTCACCACGCGCGCATTGAGTTCATCCAGCGCGCGCTGCTCGGCGCCCGCCTCCGCCATCCTGTCGGCGAGCTCCTCGCCGGAGTCTTCCTGATAGCGGTCCCGTTGCCGCGCTGGCAAGTCTGGCTTGGGTGCACGTGTCGGGGCATCTTTTGGCATGTCCACATGAATGCGACAGGGCAGCAAGAACTGGCGCGACGCCGGAGGTGCATCTCCCTGGCCCCACGCCCGAGACAGTTGCGCGTCTTTCGGCAGAACAGACCAGAACATCGATTTGCCAGACATGCCAGAAGGGCTGGATCTGTAGGCCGAGGCCCAACGCTATCGCATGTCATCTGCAAGTCAGCTGGGCGGTCGAAAAACGTGCTGCTCACTGCCACATCATGGGAAAGCCCCCCAAGCAAATTGCGATTTGAATTCGCGTCGGGCTGCGCAGTGGGGCGCCTGAGAACGCGCGGCCCGACGCGCGGAGAATCGCAGGGAAGTTGCCAGCGCGACCTCGCATTGAAGCCCCCCCACAGAATTAGCCCACCATGACTGGAAGCATCGCGGATTGTGGTGCTGAGCGTCTGACTGAACTCTCGTCTTTAATCCGCAGGCTCGCCGCCGTGCGGCGCGCAAATACCAGGCGCGGGGACTTTGCTGCCACGGGCCCGCAATTTCACAGCAGCCGCCCTCGGATAGATCACCCTGAAGTCAATTGCGCTTGCGCGCAGCTTCGTGGAGATCAAGAACCCCGCTATGGCGGTCTCCTGCTCTTCCGCGTCTCCAGATAGCACCAGCGCATAGGTTCGAGGGGTTGTCCACGAGTTAGGAAATGTACTAAGAGATGCACGCCTGCGGAATAAACATCGAGTTGGCACGTCTCAAGCAGTTGCCCTGGCCAGGAGCAAAAGGTCCCACTCCGTCCCATCGTATATCGATTCGCACGGCAGCGGGGCGCGATCTCCCTCTCGCGCTGCGATGGAGACCGTGTTCGCCGATCTTCAGCAGACGGCAGCCGAGCAGCAGGCCGGAATTCAGAGGCTCACCGAAAGTAGAGGCCCAGCGGCTGGCGCAGGAGAGGACAAGAGGCTCGAGAGCATCATGGACACGGAGATCCCCAACAGGATCGGGATCTTCTCAGGCCAGGACGAGGACTGTAGGCAATGGTGCCTCGCGTTGGAGTCGACGGCTGGCCTGGTGGACCTGGGGCAGAGCATGACACGCTGCGAAGTCACGGCGGAGTCGGGGCTCGCCTCGATAGACCAATCGGAAAGCGTCCAGCTTCGCATGAAGGTGTTGCACCAACTGCTGATTGCGACGACGAAGGGCAAGGCGCTGACGATCCTCCAGGTGGTGCCGAAGAAGAGCGGTGCGATCGGCTGGAAGCGACTCAAGGAGGAGCACGAGCCGAAGTCTGGAGCCAGGCGCACCGCCATGCCGATGGGCGTGCTGAAGCCTGAGTGGGACAGCCACATCCCGAGAGGCATCAGCGCTTGGGAGATAGCCTGGACGGAGAAGAGCGTCTCGCTCTATGAGGCTCAACCGGTGGATAGGGTTAGCGACGGCGCGAAGATCGCCGTCGTCACGAGATGGGCTCCCGACGACGTCAAGGCGGTGGTGCACCCGGCCCTGGGGTCGGTCGGTCAGAACAACCACAAGCTCGCGCAGGTCGTCACGGACCTCATCGCGAGCGGCAAGGTCTACGAGAACTCAAGAGCGCGCGGCAGTGTTTTATACTCCTGCGACAGGACGCCAGGGCGCAAGCTGGCAAGGGCCGAGACAATGACATGGAGACGTCCGAGAACTGCGGCAGGAAGGGACACTGGGCTCGAGACTGTTGGCGACCTGGTGGAGCAGCCGCGCCCTCAGGCAAAGCCAAGGACAAGGAGAAGGACAAGTCTGGGAAGAACAGGCCGAAGAGCGACAAGTGTGGCAAGCTTGGTCACTTAGCCAAGGACTGTAGCTCCGACCTGATGTGCGACAAGTGCGGCAAGAAGGGTCACAAGGCGTCAGAGTGCAGGCTCAAAAAACAGGAGGCCAGCATGGATGTGGGCAGGATCACCGAGGAAGGAGACGCGCAGTGGGTGATGGGAGTCACCGAGAACAGGCGACGAGTGGAGCCACCCCACCTGGGAGCGGAAGTGGAACCCCGCCTGGGACGCGTCGGGGCCGTCGAGGACACCAGCAAGTAAGTGTGGGTCTCGATCGACAGTGATTTTGACGCGGACGGCTGTCCTCTTGACTTTGGACACGCCAGCGACGGCGTCAGCGTCCCCCCGCGCGTCGAGCTCAGGACGGCCACCAACGAAGAGATCAAGGACTTGCGAGAGCGGAACGTAGGCATCGCCTTCCTGGACGAGGGCGGCAACGAGGTCAAGGCCATGAACCACTTCCTCATCGGCGACTTCAGTAAGCCTGTGCTCAGCTGCAAGCTCAGGGTTATGCGAGGCTCGATCATCCACCTCGAGATGGCAACAGCTACATGATTCCGCCGAGCGTGAGTGGCAACGCAAGGCGGATACCCCTCACGATGATTGGGAAGAGCTGCTACGCCAAGTGCAGGGTGCTGGAGCCAGGAGCTCATCAGCACAGAGTTGCGCCCGTGGTCGACCAGGCGGCGGTGGCACAGGTGGGCCAGCAGGCGGCCGACCCAGGACCTCAACCAGCACAGGAAGGTCAGAGCCCCTCCAGCAGCACCTGGAGGCCAGCAGGCGCAGGGTCCAGGGGAGATCCCGGGGCCGCAGTCATTGGTCGGGGCGCTGAAGGCCCGCTTGAAGGAGCTCAAGAGTTTGGGTGTCATCGACGCGGCGATCCATGGCACCAAGGCGCAGTTGCACGAGAGCAGATTCTGGATGAGAGGATGAAGGTGAAGTGGGCTCTGGAGGAACGTCAGCGGCGACTTCAAGAATGGGATCGGCCCCGCGGCGCCCAGGACGCTGAAGGTTCCCAAGAGGCCCAACGCGGAGACGGTCAGGCTGCGCGAGCTGACCCACGCGAAGTTCGAGCCTGGTGCCTGGAGTGCGTCTACGGCAAAGGGGGCGCGGCACCCCATCGAGGAGTTCTTTTTCTGACTGACCAGGAGCCAGAGATCCCTGTGGTTCAGAGAGACTGCCACTTCCTGAAAGACGATGGCGAGCAAATGGAGGACGTGGCCAACAAGTTCTCCACCGCGATCGCCGTTGTGGGCTGCGACACGGGCGCCCCGCCGCAGCTGAGCCTCCCCGAGAAGGGCGGCAACCGGGAGTGCGCGGAGTCGTCGATCGCGGGCTTCCTCAGATGGATAGGGGCCACCAAGCTAAGGCTCAGGTCAGACGGCGAGCCGAGCATCGTGAGCATCGCGAACGCGGTGGAGGCTGAAGCTCGACGGCTACGCGGTCACGGTGGAGCAGACCGGGGGAGGAGGCAGAGGAGGAGGAGGAGGAGGAGGAGGAGCGAGGAGCGAGGAGCGAGGAGCGAGGAGCGAGGAGCGAGGAGGAGGAGGAGCAGGAGGAGCAGGAGCAGTAGCAGGAGGAGGAGGAGGAGGAGGAGGAGGAGGAGGAGGAGCAGGAAGAGGAGGAGGAGGAGGAGGAGGAGGAGCGAGGAGCGAAGAGGTGGAGGAAGAACGCGGAGCGAAGGAGGCCCGGGATCCTCGCGCCCCGCGGGCGGCCCCCGAGCTCCCCGGCACCTCGCTGGACAGCTCCACGCCCTCGGCCACGCACCGGAAGCTCGGCTCCGGGACGCCCGAGGCGACGGCGGCCTTCATGAGCTTCACGCACGGCTTCTCCTCGGCGGCGAGCCCGGGGGAGGAGGAGGTTCTCGGCGGCGGGCCCGGGGATATCCGGAGCTGCCCCGCTCTCCCGTCGGCTCCCGAGGAGACCTTCCAGCCTCGGGGTGCTGCCCAGCAGCTGCGCCTCAGAGAGGGCCGGCTCGTCCCGAATGGCCGCCGGAGGCCCGAGCTGTGGTGGCCCGCAGATGTGCTCGGCGGCGAGCCCCCGGGGGGGGGGGAAGGCAGAGAGGGCGGGCCTTCTCGGAAGGCTCGGAAGATGTCGTGTCTGCGGCATTTTTCGAACCGGATCCATCTATGATGGTCCCAGGGCCCGAAACCGGGCGAAAACGCCTGGTGTGAAGAAAAAAAAAACGGCAAATGTTGCATCACTTTGGCACTGGCCGTTGTCGGGTGTTCGCTAGCGGGAAAGAAATACATGTGGGGTGAAGAAGCGTGCACCTTCCGTGCACCTTTCAGGCCCGCGGGCCACTTTGCTGCATTCATCGATCCCTCGAGGTTTTTTGCCCCCCCATTGTCGTCCGCCCGACCGTTCCCTGACTTCGGATCCGCCGTTTTTTGCTGATTCTGTCGGACATGCACCCCAAACGATACACGAAAAGGTAGGGCAGAAATCTTCGCCTCTGAAAAATGGGGCGGACATGTATGTAAAAGTGCTGCGGCAACAGAGACGGTCAAGCAGAGTGGAAATCGGCATCAAATGACCTTGAAAAGTAGGGCGGATGTTTCCGCCCTACTAGCGAAATCCGGTTGAGGGAAAAAATTAAGCAATGCTCCCCCCTCCCCCCGCAATTCAAAGTTGGCACGTGTACGCATCACTGGTCCGACACTCAAGCTCGGGAGATCCGAGCCCAACATTGCATTCGGAGGGAGGGGGGAGTTTACACCATATGTTAGGCGTGAGTGTTGCTCAATCGTTTCCGACACTCGTCGCTCAGAGTACGGCGGATCCGAACATCATCATCACCATCACCATCACCATCACCATCACCATCACCATCACCATCACCATCACCATCACCAACACCATCACCATCACCATCACCATCACCATCACCATCACCACCATCATCATCATCATCATCATCATCATCATCAGCATCAGCATCAGCATCAGCATCATCATCATCATCATCATCATCATCATCATCATCATCATCATCATCATCATCATCATCATCATCATCGCCACGCTCTGCCACGCTCTGCCACGCCCAGGCTTTTTGTGTGTGTGTGTGTCTCGGGCCAGGCGGGCCCAGACAGAGCTTGGCAGAAAACAAGGGGGGCGGACGAACGGCGACAAGCACACACAAATCACATAACACACCACCACACCGAACGAGACCATGGCGACCAGTTCAGTCACTGAGGCTCCGGGACGTAGGGGAACTGGCCGATGACGAGGGTGTACAGGATCACGCCCAGCGACCACACGTCCGTTTGCGTTCCTCCGTGGGGGGGCGGCTGGGGCCGCAGTGACGGCCCTCCTCGTCCTCCTCCTCTGCTGCTGTTGCTGTTGCTACCTCCTCCTCCTCCTCCTCCTCCTCCTTATCCTCCTCATCCTCCGCCGCAATTTTTCCTCCCTCGCCCTCCTCCTCCTGCTCGTCCCCTATCCTCACCCCCCCTCCCTCCCCCCTCCCTCTCCTCCTCCTTCTCCTCCTCCTCCTCCTCCTGCTCGTTCTCCTCCTCCTCCTCCTCCTGCTCATCCTCCGCCTCCATTTTTCCTCCCTCGCCCTCCTCCTCCTGCTCGTCCACCCTCCTCACCCCCCATCCCTCCCATCCTCCCTCTCCTCCTCCTCCTCTTCCTCCTCCTCCACTTCTCCATATGTTGTACTTGTACATCGTTCCTCCCTGTCGCGCGCGTTGCGCTTCAGACTTCGCCACCACGTATGATCCTGAAGCCAGAAACGCGCAGCATTCCCAAGGATGTTTCTTCTTCCAAATGAAGATTTCGCCTCAACGCCGCACATCTTCGCCGTGTAAAAGCTGCAGCACCAACACGGATAGAGCGCAAGTCGTCTGTTCAAGATTGGACTCTCGCCTCCGCACCGCGCACATTCGTCGATCCAGCTCGTCAATGCTTCACGACTGTCCGACGCGTGGGCCTCCCCAGGGCAGGCTCTTCGTCGCGAGCCAGTTGTTTTTTGGGACGGCACCACGGCGCGAGGCGGCTGCCCCCCTGGAGGTGAAGCAGGGCCACACGAGATCGGCATGGCCCCGACGTCCGAGGCGCCGCGTGTGCGGCAGGCCCCTCCTCCTCCCGCTCCTCCTCCCCCTCCTACTCCTCCTACTCCCCGAATCGACTCGCGACGTGAAGTTCTTAGCCGTTGTAGCGCACGGCGGGACGCCAAGCAGCAAAACGAAAGGCTGAAGCTTGAGTTTAACCTTCAACTTTGGATTCCGCGTGCGAGGCGAGGCGAGACGCGTGCGAGGCGAGAGCGGCTTGGGGAGGTTCAGGAAGGGTCTGAAGCCCACGGCGCCAACGACCATGATCAGAATTACAGTTGTGTTTTGCATTGCATTTTTGGCATTGCCGATTTTCTTATTTGCAGCTTTGTCGTTCCAGCTTCAGAATTACAATTGTTTTGCTGCAGTTTGGTTTGCACTGAAATGTGTTGTTGCATTGCAAATTTCGTTTGCATTGCAACGCTGCCGTTCTAGCTTCAGCTTTGGATTCCGCGTGCGAGGCGAGACCGGTTTGGGGAGGTCCAGGGAGGGTCTGAAGCCCACGGCGCCAACGACCATGATCAGAATTCCAGCTTTTTTTGCGTTGCAATTTGGTTTGCATTGCAATTGTTTGTTGCGTTGCAATTTTGCTTGCATTGCAACTGTGCCGTTCTAGCTTCGGTTTTGGATTCCGCGTTCGAGGCGACAGCGGCTTGGGGATGTCCAGGGAGGGTCTGCAGCCCACGGCGCAAACGACCATGATCAGAATTACAATTTGTTGTTGCATTGCAGCTTTGTTTGCATTGCAACGCTGCCGTTCTAGCTTCAGCTTTGGATTCCGCGTGCGAGGCGAGACCGGTTTGGGGAGGTCCAGGGAGGGTCTGAAGCCCACGGCGCCAACGACCATGATCATAATTCCAGCTTTTTTTGCGTTGCAGTTTGGTTTGCATTGCAATTGTTTGTTGCATTGCAATTTTGCTTGCATTGCAACTGTGCCGTTCTAGCTTCGGTTCTGGATTCCGCGTTCGAGGCGACAGCGGCTTGGGGATGTCCAGGGAGGGTCTGAAGCCCACGGCGCAAACGACCATGATCAGAATTACAATTTGTTGTTACATTGCAGCTTTGTTTGCATTGCAACGCTGCCGTTCTAACTTCAGCTATGGATTCCGCGTGCGAGGCGAGACCGGTTTGGGGAGGTCCAGGGAGGGTCTGAAGCCCACGGCACCAACGACCATGATCAACATTATAGTTTGTTTGCATTGTGCCTTGCATTTTTGTTGCGTTGCAACTTTTCCCCTCTAGCTTCAGCTTTGGATTCCGCGTGCGAGGCGAGACCGGTTTGGGGAGGTCCTGGGAGGGTCTGAAGCCCACGGCAACAACAACCATGGTCATAATTACAATTTTTCTTTTGCATTGCAGTTGTTTTGCTTTGCATTTGTTTTTGCTTTGCAGCTTTGCCGTTCTGGCTTCAGCCTGAGATTCCGCGTGCGAGGTGACACCGGTTTGGGGAGGTCCAGGGAGGGTCTGAAGCCCACGGCGCCAACGACCATGATCAGAATTACAGTTTGTGTGCAATGTGCATTTTATTTTTGTTTGCGTTGCAGCTTTGCCGTTCTAGCTTCAGCTTTGGATTCCGCGTGCGAGGCGAGACCGGTTTGGGGAGGTCCAGGGAGGGTCTGAAGCCCACGGCGCCAACGACCATGATCAGAATTACAATTGTTTTGCATTGCATTTGTTTTTTGCATTGTAGCACTTTTTGCATTGCAACTTTGCCGTTCTAGCTTCAGCTTTGGATTCCGCGTGCGAGGCGAGAGCGGTTTGGGGAGGTCCAGGGAGGGTCTGAATCCCACGGCGCCAACGACCATGATCAGAATTACAATTGTTCTTGAATTGCAGTTTTTCTGTATTGCAGTTTGTTGTTGCATTGCAATTATTGTTTGCATTGCAACTTTTCCGTTCTAGCTTCAGCTTTGGATTCCGCGTGCGAGGCGAGACCGGTTTGGGGAGGTCCTGGGAGGGTCTGAAGCCCACGGCGCCAACGACCATGATCAGAATTACAATTGTTTTGCATTGCAGTTGTGTTAGCAGTGCAACTTTCTTCAGCTTTGCAGCTTTGCCGTTCTGGCTTCAGCCTGAGATTCCGGGTGCGAGGTGACACTGGTTTGGGGAGGTCCAGGGAGGGTCTGAAGCCCACGGCGCCAACGACCATGATCAGAATTACAGTTGTTTTTTGCGTTGCAGCTTTTTTTGCATTGCAGTTTTTGTTGTGCATTGCAGCTTTGCCATTCTAGCTTCTTTGGATTCCGCGTTCGAAGCGAGAGCGGTTTGGGGAGGTCCAGGGAGGGTCTGAAGCCAACGGCGCCAACGACCGTGATCAGTATTACAATTTTGTTGCATTGCAATTTGTTTCGCATTGCAGTTTTTGTTCACGCAGCAGCTTTGCTAGCTTCAGCTTTGGATTCCGCGTGCGAGGCGAGAGCGGTTTGCGGAGGTCCAGGGAGGGTCTGAATCCCACGGCGCCAAACACCATGATCAGAACTACAGTTTTTGTGTGCGTTGCCGTTTGTAATTGCATTGCAGTTTTTTCCGCATTGCAGCTTCATCGTTCTAATTAGCTTCAACTTTCGATTCCCTGTGCGATGCAAGACCAGTTTGGGAACGTCCAGAGAGGGTCTGAAGCCCACGGCGCCAACGACCATGATCAGAATTCCAGCTTTTTTTGTGTTGCAGTCTTTTTTGCATTGCAGTTTTTGTTTGCACTGCAGCTTTGCCGTTCTAGCTTCAGCTTTGGATTCCGCGTGCGAGGCGAGACCGGTTTGGGGAGGTCCAGGGAGGGTCTGAAGCCCACGGCGCCAACGACCATGATCAGAATTACAATTGTTTTGCATTGCATTTGTTTTTTTGCATTGCAGCTATTTTTGCATTGCAACTTTGCCGCTCCCAGGGGCAGGCCCGCGCGCGCAAACCAGAAATGTCGTTTACCAGTTACCGGAGATTTGAGCATGCCTCTGGCCCGTTGGGCCAGCGAATTAAGCTTTTAGAAAGGTTTCGGCCTCTTGGAGGCCTCTCGGGGCGCTCTTGAAGCCATCTTGGAGCCATCTGGCGCCCCTCTTGGGCCTCTCTTGGGCCATCTTGGAGGCTATCGACCAATAAAGAAGGCAGAGTCAATTTAGATCCCCCCGTCGGAACCCTCAAAATCGCCTCTTGGAGCTCTCTTGGGACGCTCTTGGGGTGGTCTTGGGTGCTCTTGGAGCCGCCTTGGGTCTCTCTTGGACCTCTCTTGGGAATCTCTGGATCCATACCGGAGCCATCTCGAGGCTTCCGAAGCCCATCGGAAGCGAAAAGGCGAGAAGGCAAAACAAAAACTTGGATTTCTAAGGTTTTGGACGGATGTTGGCCTCTCCAGGGCGTCCTTGGGAGGCCCTTTGGCCACTTAGAGCCGTCTTGGAGGGATCTTGAAGCCTCTTGGAGGTATGTTGCAAGCTAGCGTTGGCCATGTTGGGATATCTTCAGCGATCTTGGAAGCCAACTTTAGCTCTTTGTGGCCTTCTTGGAGCTATGTTGGGCCATCTTGGACGCTCTGACCACTCGCGAAAGGCCCCGTCCAGGTCAAGGGGGAGGGGGTACCGAAAAGAAAAAAGGGGGTTCGAAGAGGGGGGTATCAAAACCACCCGCGCCTTAAAAAGGGCTGGTGGGATTTTTGCCCCCTCCCCTGGGACCGTCAAAGTCGCCTCTTGGGTCCCTTTGGGGCCCCTCTTGGTCGTTTCTTGGAGGCCTCTCGGGGCGCCTTGGGCGTCTCTTGGCAGTCCCAGGAGCCTCTTGGAGCATCTTGGCTGCCTCTGGGGGGGAGAAGCTTTCGAGGCCTCTTGAAGGTCTCTTTGGAACCTCTTGGGAATTTTCTTGGAGCCCCTTGGGCGCCTCTTCTGGCCCTCTTGGAAACCTAGGGGGTGCTCTCGGGACCATGAAAAACAGAGAAAGATAATCAACTAGAGAGCCCAGAGAAGAATAACAAAATAAAGAGTCGCGTCAGCTGCCACATCAGTTATTCTGCCCCGAAGCAAAAAAAGGCGCTGGGGCATACAAGCATTTCGCTTCAAGCGGCTTGGAATAAGACCGGATCGGAAACGGACCGGATCGCCATCAATTCGCCCCGAATCGAAACGAAATCAAATCGCCGCGCCTGGCTCTGGCTGGCCCCGGCCGACGCTGGTGAGACGCGCCGGACCGAATCCAATCCGCATCGCGGCCACAGCCGGCGAATCGAGTGGCATCGACCCGAATCATAGGCGGCCCTGTCTGGGGAGGAGGGGGGGGGTAGCAGGGGAGGGAGCAGGCGGCAGAGGGGGATGGCTGGAGGAGGAGGAGGAGGAGGACGAGGAGGAGCAGCAGTTCTGCTCAAGTCGGTCGAACGTAAAAAAAGGAGAGGCGGAGGAGAAGACTTGCCTGAATATTCATAATCCCTGCAAGATGTTCTGTTGATATATCGTGGTCAGTGGGCTTCGCCGATGACATGGGGGAGAAAGGATAATGCCGTCAAACATACACTAGAGTAACACTGAAGGGAGGAGGCTGGCCCGCCGGCCGACGCGCGCGCGCCGCAGGCTCGCTCCTTTTTCCGTTTCCCTAGAGCCAAAGCGAAACTGCAGGAGAGAAGCAGTCATTACAGCAGACAGCGCATGCAAGGTTAAGGAGCAAGATGGGCAAGAGGATGGTGCTGCGGAAGGACTGCGTTGACTCCCCCCGCGGCGGGGTCCGTAGAGTCGCCCCGACCCCCAACCCACCTGGCCTGTACATATGTACAGCCACCGGAGCGAACCCCAAAGGCATTTTGCCGTTCAGTGGTGGTTGCCAGGGGGCGGAAGACCGAAGTAACCCGACCTACCCCGCCTGAGCTAAAATTTCCCAGCTCAGGCCTCAATGCCCATGCACATCTGGTGCACCCACTTCATGATGAACTGTGGACCGGCACCGACGACGTCGTACTGGTCCTTTTGTATTGCATCATCTCTACCATTCATTTGTCCATTCTCGGGAGTCATCCCACGTGTCTCTGTTGCTCCAGTTCCACTGGTACTGATCTCTTGAATAACTGTCATATATCTATATATCTTCTCTTCTGCTCGAGCTCCAGCTGTTTGGCTGACTCTTGCCCTGGCCCTTCTCAGGCGGCTTCGCCTTCGGCGTAGGCGGCGGCGGAGGCTCTGGTAAGGTACTCGGCATCCCAGAATCACGTTTGAACTTATCGCTGTAGTCATTCAAAATAAACCAATGCCAGGTTTTGTATGACCAGTGACATTCTGGTGACGAGATACATGTACGTAGTACCCTTGAAGTTCCCCGTTTTCATTCTTGTCCGCATGGTCGGTCGTCGCGTCGTAGCCGCCGCCCATGGCCGGCCGGGGGCCGCGCCATCGCTCGCGCGGCCGCCCGACTCTACAATGGACTCATCTGCCCAAGACTGGACCCTATCATAGTTAACCCAGCCAGAATTGGTGCTCGACGAGGCTGGGCCGGCGGGCACGGGAGCATAAGGAGCGGTCCTATGGGATTGCCTCCCTTCCCGATACCTCGGTCCCGATGCTGAGAATACCGCTGAGCTCGCAACCCCGAAGCGGCGGTGCCGCTCGGGGTGTCCTCTTCAGCTATCATGATTGCAGCATCTGCTGGAGACTCAGCTGGGATCGTACTGTGGGAGACTCGGCTGGGCCGCTCTCCTCCTTTTCTTCTTCAGGCAACTGGTACTTCCAATGGCATTGTCTGTGCTGAAGAATTCAACACGGCTGTTGGCAACACAGATCTCGACACTAAAGTGACGTTCCGTAGACGTATACATGAGAACAACAACTTCTTGGACACTTAAGCAATTATGTTTGGCGGTCTCTGATACTTCTTTTCCCAATCCTTTTGGTCCATTCGCGAAGTAGGTCGAATAATTCAACAGCGGATCTGATTCGACAATCCAAAGCATGAACATCGCGCATAGCTTCAAAACCTGCATTCGTATAGTTTGTGTCGCGCTGTACTTCGTATCCCGGAAATGCAACAGTGATTCCCGCAGACATGAATAATAAGATTACGCAGTATCCGTCCCCATGTCCCGCGAGTGGGGATTCAGCCAACTGGTTGGTTCCATATATTATTCACGAGCTCGGACAACTCAAGCGGCACATCATGAATCACTTCAGTGTCTAATGGCATCGTAGTCGGGGATGACGATAAATATTCAAGAACGAATTGCGTCGCAACTTTGATAATTCCTGGCCTATCATATGAGTCAGCATGGTGTTCTGTACTAGACATGGAGCTAAACATAGAAATCACATCAAACCAACACGGCAGCGTTCACATCGGGATAATCAGTGATGACGCTGGGCAATGTGTTGATTGCATACGCCATCCGACATCGCAACTTTCTCTTCACGGGCTGATATCGCTTCATCAATGCGGCTGGGCCGAAAATGGAGTTCAACAATAACCCAAAAATCTATATCTCCATTTTTTTCGATACGGAAACCCGGGTGGCTTCGTTCAAGCTATCCGTTAACACTTGATCCGATAGAACTATTACTCCTTTTTTCCGCCATTTCTTGTTCCCATTGGTCCCAGCCCGTCTCTGGGCGAATTTGCTCAGCACTAGCACTAGCATGATTCCAATCGAAAACAGCAAGGGCAGAGCATCTTAACGGACGAGCGTATTGGTCCAAATCTGGCGTCCAGATTAACGGCCACCATTGTGCAGCGGTTGGGGCATTTCCCCATGCTTGAACTTCAGCCACTCAATGAATCGGAGCTTGAATGGTTCCAGATACTGAAAATATGGCTCATGACGCGCCGGCGGCTGTGCCGTGGCGCTGTCAGGTTTCCAGGAAGGGACGGTCCCCGGTTGTGAATTTGCACACGTACAGCCTGCTGAAGCAGCCCGGAGACGTATCTGTGGGTTGTTAACCCATTTGCGCTGGCGTTGTTCAGCTTTGTGTAAAAATTTCCAGCCGTGGCGGCGAGGGTCCTCCAGGACGAGTGGCGGTGTCGGGTCTTTTCCTCCTCTGATAGTCTACTGTCGCCCAATTTCGCGCATCGCCCCCCGAGCTGCGCGGCTATCTTCGCGGCCCCGCGATGCCGCCCTGGACTGGGCTGCGACGCATGCTGCAGAGCCTCGGTCATCGACCTTGGCGTCGCTCGAAAACCTCGAAAGCGCTCGAACACCGCACGAAGACGCTCGACCATCGCGGCGCTCGAAAACCTCGAAACCTCGACAACGCTCGAAAACCTTGGGAGGTGCCCTGGAAGACGCTCGAAACCCTCGACGCTCGCAGGCCAGACCTCGGCCCCCCGAAGACCTCGAAACCCTCGAGACCTCGAGGACCTCGACCCTCGAGGAAACTCTCTTCGAGAAGGGCCCCCCAAAATCTCGAAGACCCTCGACCCTCGAAGAAAGGCCCCCCAAACCTCGAAGACCATCGATGCTCGCAGAAAGGCCCCCCAAACCTGGGGGCCTTCCTTCGAGACAGGCCCCCCAAACCTCGAAGGCCCTCGACCCTCTCATGCCCCGACCCCCGAGGCGTCCCCGGACCCTTCTGGACCTCGAAGGCCTCGACGACCTCGGCCCTCGACGGTCTCGGCCCTCGAAGAGAAAGTGCCCTCGACGGGCTCGGCGGCGACGATAGGGGCGAATAGCCCAGGGGCGGGCATTACACGCATTCGCCCAGGAGCCTTTGCGAAGACATAGATCAAGAGCGCGTTCCACTACTCGCAAAGTGTCTACTCGCAAACGTCCGAAAAAACACATGCCTGCTTTGATGTGATTTATCGTAGATCCCCCGCAGCGGATCCAGGCCATTTGCGAGTAATTTCTTTGCGAATAGTGGGACGCGCTCGGCACCCCTGGATACATGCATTGCTCTCCCTGGGCTATTAGCCCCTATCGTCGCCTCTGAGGGGCGCTCCGTACGAGCCGCCCGAGATCATCTCTGGCGACATGAAGGGCGCCGTCCCGAACTGTCCGGCCACCCTGCGCCCACCTTCGCGGACCACCTGCGGCGCGGGCGTCGTCGTCGCCGTCGCCGTCGCCGTCGCCGTCGCCGCCGCCGCCGCCGCCGTCGTCGTCGTCGTCGTCGTCGTCGCCGTCGTCGTCGTCGTCATCGTCGTCGTCGTCGTCGTCTTCGTCGTCGTCCCGGGGCGGCGATGCAACGATGCGGCCCTCAAGGATGGGGCACCGAGATCTCCGACGATCATTTTGTTTTCAATCTGGGTTTTTGTTCCTTCAGTTTTTGGCCTCCCAGGTGCGCGGGGCCATCAACAAAAACGGGCCCCGCGATGAGCGGGGCGGTGTCTGTGCACTGGTGGGCATCGGCGTGAATCACGGCTGGAATCCGATTTGTGCGTCAGGGAGTAGTGCAGCATGGTGTAGCTGACCTTGAAGGCACAGTTTCATCAGCTCGCCCCTCAGCTTGTGCTGGTTGGAGCGGTCTTGTCGGTATCTAGTGTCGAGTTCTGTAGGACGTTTGTGAGCTAGCTCGCTGTATGCAGCGACTGCTCGACCGCCGCCACCACTGCTCCGGAGTGCGGCGACGCACGCTTTCTTTCGGGACAGCTTGCTCTCCGGTGGGGTTACCTTCCAGTGGCACTCGCCTGGTGGCTGATGCTGCGCTGGAACTGGGCGCTTACGGCGAGGATGTTTGAAAGCCATGGCGCGCACGCGGTACTGAAAGGGGGGCCTGACGCCAGTATGCCATGACCGGGGTCCTGTCCGGTTTCGCGAGACAAGAAAGGATGCGGGGCGCTTGGCGTCTGAGCAAAGCTCTCGACCCGAGACTAGAGAAAGACAGAGAAAGAGAGAAAGAGAAAGAGAGAGCGAGAGAGAAAATAAAAAAGCGAGCGAGAGACAGACAGACAGACAGACAGACAGACAGACAGACAGACAGACAGACAGACAGACAGACAGACAGACAGACAGACAGACAGAGAGGGCGAGCCTCCCTTGCGAGAGGGAGAGAGAAAGAGAGAGAGAGAGAGAAATGGCGGGAGAACAGGAAGGGCAGTGAGGAAGGGGGCGCGAACAAAAACATCTGACATCGCTCCTCGATCCTCGAATCAGTCCTCGACTCTATCCTCGGACATCGGTCTTCTGAGACGAAAGCGACGACGAAGGCGACGGGGACGTGCGGAGGGCCTCGGCCAGTCCGAAATCACAGAGCTTCACCGTGTTCTCGGGCCCGGAGCAGAGGAAATCCGCAACCGTGCCTTGTGTAAGTTAAGGCGTGGACTTTGCATCCCAAGAAGGGCCCCCCTCAACCTGCATTCCCTGCATGTGTCGTCCCCCCACGATCCATCGTATAGAAATTACCCCGACGGTAGGACCCTACATGAAAATATGTTTAACTTGCCTGGGGATTCCCTCCTGCCCCCTCCCTTCTTCAACCTACTCCTGCCTCCTCCTCCTCCTCCTCCTGCATGCTCCTCCTCCTGCCTCAACCCCTGCCTCCTCATCCTCTTGCCTCCTCAAGCACCTCCTCCTCCTTTCCCTCCTCCTTTTTCTTCTCCCTCTCCCTCCTCCTCCTCCTCCTTCTCCTCCTCCTTTTCCTCCTCCTGCTCCTCCTCCTTTTCCTCCTCCTCCTCCTCCTCTTCCCGCCTCCTCCGTAGGCCTCCTGCCTCCTCCTGGGGGCTCTTGGGGTTTCGTGGAGCCTTCTGGGCTTCCCAGGATCTCCTGGGGCCTCCTGGGGCATTCCTCCTCCTCCTCCTCTTCCTTCTCCTCCTCCTCCTCTTCCTCCTCCTCCTCCTCCTCCTCCTCCCTCCTCCTCCTCCTCCCCTCCTCCTCGTCTTCATCATCCTGTTCCCCCTCTGCCTCCTCCTCCTCCTCCTCCTCCTCCTCCTCGTCCTCCTTTTCTTTCTCGTCCTGCCTCCTCCTCCTCCTCCTCCTCCTCCTCCTCCTCCTCCGCGTGCGGAACACGACCTAGAGGAAACGCACGACGTGCGTCCCAGTGGTTATGCACCAGAGGGCGATCCAGAGGAAGCGCGCGCCGGAGGACGACCCGGAGAAAGCATGTGAGGTGCAGGCCCCCAAAAAGGGGGCTCCCGCCTGACACGTCCTGGGACTTCACTCACAGACGAGGCTCCTGCTCGTACTTCCTCCATATTCAGGCTTCAAGTGCCCAAAAATGACGACGGTTACAAGAGGCCGATGGGCCGTTTCGGATTAAAACATGAAGCGCGGGCCCCGACGAGGCTCCCGCCTGAGACTTCTTCCAGATTCACGTCGCGGAAAACCAAAAGTGACGACAGTTCGGACATCGGACATCGGACATCGAACCTGCAGCTGTCGCCAGCGGGGGCGTCGCAGGTTGGCGCCGTGGCACCGGGCAAGTGTGAGACAGATGAACAAACAACACATACGTGAGCGTGCTACGCTACAACATGCAAAATACTACAAAGAAGAAGAAAGATCAGGCGCCGTCCTGCCTACATACGCTGCCTCAAGCAATTCCCATTTGTCGGAGAGGGCTTTTGAAATCCACTCGGGCCCTGCGTAACGTACAAAATCATCCGACCACCGCTTCTTCGGATGACCCTGTCGCCGTCGCGCACCCAGTGTTGAAGCGCATTGAGGGTCCCATCGTAACGCCTGTGATGTCCATTCGTATTCTGCCACACTGCAAATTTTCTGAGCCCACCTCCATTTCCGTTGGCGTAGGATCGTGACCCAATCGGAAATTTGCAGATGCTCCATCATCCCTTCAGCTTTGTGGGTGGACCGTCGAATGTAGTCTGCCCGTGGCTCTAGGTCGGAATCGTCTTGCCAAGTCACCTCCGGTCCAAGTTGTCGTGGGTCTCGACGTCGTGGCGCACGCAACATCATACGCAACATCTGGCGCTGTGTTCTGCGGAGTCGGTTATCCATGTCAACTGTCGTTTTGCATGCTTCACACCCATAAAGAATAGTCGGTGTAATCGTTCCATGAAAAAGCCGGATTCGTTTATTAATTGAATAATGCTTCCCTGTCAATTCAGTTCGCAGAGCAAAGAACTTTCTCCATGCCGTCGAGATCCTGTTCTCCAGCTCGGTGCCGTTAAATTCGCTGAATTGAAATTTCCGTCCAAGATATTTCGTCGACCTGTAAGGCGGCAAAATCTCGATTGACATTCCGTTGGCAGTTGCGTGGCTGGGTGCTTTTTCTTTTCTAGACCCTCTGTTGTCGTTGTGGAGAATGTTTGTCTTATCCGGATGTAATTCGAGTCCTGTTTTGGCGGCCTCCTTGCTCAAGTCGTCCAACATGCAAGAGATGTGGCGCAGCGACCCAGCTATCAAAATGATGTCATCCGCAAACCGGAGATTAGTAAGCCGTTCATGCCCACTGTGTAACTGTAATCCAATCCGTTTGGTAGACCACTTCCGTTTGATGTTCCGCATAATACTTTCTGATACGCAGTTGAACACCAGTGAACTCAACGGGTCTCCCTGCTTCGTGCCCCTTTGTATGTGGAGCTCTCTGCTCCTCCTGTCTGTTCGGCCTGTAGCTGTTTGCCCGTCATACTGTTTTGCGATTAGCTGCACGTGTGCCACAGGCGTCCCTTGGTCACTAAGGGCTCGCCAAATGCTTTGGCGGGTGACCGTGTCGAAGGCCTTCTTGAAATCGACCGTGGCTGTCCACAGCGGGATCGTCCACTCTTCCGCCATCTCGTGTACTTGAATGATCGTGAACAGATGGTCGCACGTGCTGCGGTACAGTCGGAAGCCGGCTTGGTCACTGCTTTGCTGAGGGTCTAAGATGGGGTGTAGGCGGTTGTATAGTAGTCGTGAAAACAATTTGTATAGCAGTGGTATGGTCGCGATAGGTCGGTAATTGCGTGGTAGCTGAGGATTGCGACTCTTGTGGATTAACTTGATTGCGGTATTACTCCAGCAGCTTGGCGTCGGCGCCGTCGGGCTTGCAATGCTGTTGTAGAGATCCAGGAGAACCTGCTTCAGCGCTTTGCCTCCGGATTTCAACGCTTCGGCTACTAAGCCTTGTGAGTCAGCCGCCCGGTTCGACTTAAGTTGCCGCAGAGCGAGATCAAGTTCATCAATGCTGAAAGCTGGGGTCCCCGGGTCAGTTGTACTCGGTGTCGGCTGTTGTCCTCGGTTGGTGTCTTGGTAAAGCTTCTCGTAGAAAGCAGCAAACACATCTGCAATTGATTGCCTGTCGTGCTGTGTCTCGCCGTCTGCGTCGATCATGCTACCAATTATTTCCTTCCGTTTGTGCGACTTGATGCCGCTGATGCGCTTCAAGTGCTTGCATTCCGTAAGTAGGTGGTCAATGTGGGCTCGTTGAGTCGCTTTCCGGATGGCTCTCGTCTCTTTCCGTATGGCTTTGTTCAGCCGCCTCCTGGCCGTGGCGTCAGACGGTGGAGTTTCGCGCCTTGCATGTAGTAATGATGACAACTGCTCTGTGGCCTGCATTCGGGCATCCCCCCCCGTTGTGCCAGGCTTCGGCTGGATGTCAGAAAGTATCGATTTGATCGTTGATTCTATCTCGCCACATCGTGCTTCGACATCTTCAATTTCCAACTGCATTTGTAAATCCAAAAGCATACCATCCAGTTTGTCCGTGAGACGCTCCCGGTAGAGCAACAGGTCGTATGGCGGCCACTTCGGTACTTGTTGTTGTTGGTTGGACATTTTGTTCCGCTTGACTGGCTGGTTCGTGTCCACGGTTTTCGTGGGCATCTTCATTGCCAGTCGTACTGCCCGGTGGTCAGAGCCCATGTCAATGGCAGGTGTTGCTTCACAGTCACAAATGATGCTCCAAACCCGCGGGTTGGTCAGCACAAAATCGATATGTCTCTGCACTCCCTGTAGTGACGTATATGTGTATAGCTGGCCCGGCTGCTTCCGAAAGAACGTGTTTGCAAGTCTCAACCGTTGGTGAGCAGCCCATTGCTTTAGCCACTGACCCCTCACATTCACATCTGCCAAACCGTGGTGGCCGATTGTTTTGTGGTCGTCGTCTTCAGTTGCTTGTCCCACTCTGGCATTGCAGTCCGCCCCAACCAAAAACATCATCCGTTGCTGTGTAGCCTCCCGGTGTAGGCTCCCAATAACATCATACATTGACTGCACATGTTGATACGAATATCCACCATGCGGAAAGTAACTGCTCACAATACGTAGTTTGATCCGTCCCTTGTGTACGTCGACATACGCAATTCTCTCATTGATGGGGCGGAACTGTCGTATCGCAGAAACCCACCGCTTGTGAATCACAATTGCGACGCCGCGACTGTTGCTTTGGAGTCCTGTCCCCATAAATGCATGGCCGTCCTGGGATAGCCAGAACTCCTTTTTGACGTCTCGCCATGTTTCGTTTACCGTCGCAAAGTCCCAATCAATATGTCCCAATTCCATAAAGAGTTCTGACATCCTTTCTGCATTTGTCAATCCACGCACATTTTTATTATACGTAATCATCAAAGTACGGTCGCATGTACCATCCGTAACTGTTGTAGTAGTGTGTTGTCCTCCAGCTGATGGCGTACATCTCGTCGATGATGGGCCGTCGGCAGTTGGAGTCCTGAGGGATTGAGAAGCTCCTGAAGGGAAGTCGCCGTCGACGCAATAATACTTGCCCCTTCCCCCCCCTCTCGATTTTCCCTTCGGGTCCGCAGTCGGAGAACAAAAAAGATCTGAACGTGTAGGTGTCAAACTTGTCAAGGTACCTTGGACAACCTGGCGTTGTCCGTCCGTGTCGCCGGAATGGCGTCACTCGCTTTCCTCGGCTGGTTCGGGATTTACTTTAAGCCTCCACTTCCGCATTGACTCTTCCACTGCTGCTTCCACCAATTTCCCGGTCACCGTCGTGTGCCATCCACCGTCTGCATCGTACCATGCTATCTTCCGTTCCTTCCCTTCCCCGTCCCTGATCACTACCATCTCCTTCTGCCATAAGATTTTGACCTCTGTCGTTGTGTGGCTGGGGTGTTTGCCTAAGTGGTACTTCGCATATCCAATCCTTTGCTCACGCTCCCTCTCCTCCTTAGTCAAACCGTTGCGGAAAAATATGTATCCAAACGCCTCTTCATTTTTATTGATCTCGTCCCGCACCTTCCTTCCAAAAATCCACCTTAGCCCGTATTCTAGGGAATTCAATCACACCAAATTTAGTAGGGTCCGCGGTCGTCTTCACAATTGCCTCCGGGTCGTTGCCTAGGAGGCTCTTAAGCTTATTCTCCAGATCCTTCACGATTGTCGGAGCCGACGTGTTCCCGTCGAAGCCGAACGCAATCACCTGCCTAGCGCGCAACTCCTTCTCCGATTCATCCTTAGATCCCCATGGCTGTCCCGTCCTTTGCGACGCACTGCCCCCAAAGGAGCCTTTGTTGATGTTCATGGTGTTCTTCATTTTCTCGATGTCCTTTTTCAGATTCTCGCTTGATTGTTTGGCCTCGTCGATTTTTTGTTTACCTCCTCCCTCACCTCCTCCACCGCTTGCTCCGCTATGTTCGCCGCTAGCTTCGCCTGGCGTGCTAGGTATGTAGCCTTCTCTGCTTCCTTCTTCGTATCTTTCATGTCTTTCCTCAAGCCTGGCATCATTTTCATCATCCTCTTCATCATTGTCTTCATATCTTCATCGTCGTCTTCTTCCTCCTCCTCCTCCATCGCCACCTCTTTGGGGAGTTCCTCCTCTTTAATCTCGTCAGCCTTCAGTTTCTTTTCCTTCGGTGTCGAGCCTGTCTTCGACTCGGCCTTCTTCTTGCCACCCTTGTCCATGGTTGATAGCCGGTGTCGGTCGCGAGAGCGAGAAAGATGCACACAGCAATGTAGAGAATAAGTATTGGTCAACAGAGTAAAGGGTAAGAGGGAATAGAAATGGAATATGGGTATCGAATGTGTGCCTTGAGCCAGGAGGCCTATGACCCGCTCGGATTACCAACATGAAGTGCGGGCCCCATAGAGAGGGGGCTCCCGCCTGAGACTTCCTCGCAATTCACTCACAGACGAGGCTCCCGCCTGAGACTTCCTCCAAATTCAAGCCTGAAGAGCCCAAAAATGAGGACAGTTGCAAGAGGCCGATGACCCGCTCGAATTGCCCACATGAAGTGCGGGCCGCATAGGGAGGAGGCTCCCGCCAAAGTTCCTCGCAATTCGCTCACAGACGAGGCTCCCGTCTGAGATGAGTGAGTGAATGAGTGAGTGAGTGAATGATGATGATGATGATGATGATGATGATGATGATGATGATGATGATGATGATGATGATGGTGACGCTGATGATAATGATGATGATTGGTGATGAATATGAGGATGACGATGACGATGATGATGATGATGCTGTTGATGGTGATGATGATGTTGATGATAATCATGCTCTTGCTGCTGCTGCTGATGATGATGGTGATGGTAATGGTAATGATGATGATGATGATGATGATGATGATGATGATGATGCTGATGATGCTAATGATGCTGCTGATGATGATGATGATGATGACGACGATGATGATGAGAGTGTGAGTGAGTGAGTGAGTGAGTGAGTGAGTGAGTGGGTGAGTAGGTGGGTGAGTGGGTGAGTGGGTGATTGAGTGCATGAGTGACGATGATGAGTGTGTGTGATGATGAGTGGTGAGGTGAGGGATAGTTTAGAGTGACATGAATGAAAGACATCGAGTAAGTGTGATGACGAGTGAGTGATGATTGACAGTGAGTGAGTGTGTGTGTGCGCGTGGGACTGATGCTGATGGTGTGAGTAATTGAGTGAATGAGTGAGTGTGCGACGGGAGAAGAGGAGAGGGGGTGAGGTGTGAGGTTCCTGCGCGGGGGATGCGCAGAGAAAACGAGAACCCTACTTCGGATGCGGGGAATCATTGATCCGCATCCTGAGCTTCTAAGGCGGCCCAGGCAGGCAACCAAGGCCGCCAAAACGGCCCAACATGCCTCGAAGACGGCCCAGGATGGCCCCAAGGCGGCCCGAAATGGCCTCAAGACGGCCCAGGATGCCTTCAAGAGGGCCACAAGATGACCATGAACTAGGCCCGAAGAAGCCAATAATCATTGATGGTCGATCAGGAGTTTCGCAATCTCGTCTTCTCGAACTTCCGTCAGCTCCAGATGGCCCAAGAAGCCTCCAAGATGGCCTCAAGAGGCTCCCATGAGAGTCCTACGATGGCCCAAACGGAACCCGTGATGGCCCAAAAGGCCTCCAAGATGGGCCCAACATGGCTGTAGAGGGCCTCCGGAGGGAGCCAATGCAGCCTCCGAGGGCCCCATCGACGGCCTCAGACGGCGCCAAGAGGGCCCCACAACGGCCCCAAGACACCCTCCGTACGGCCAAGAGGAGCCCCGGACGGCCCAAGAGCGCCCCAAGGCGGCAGAGGATGGCCCGAAGGCAGACCGAGAGGGCCCCAAGGGACCTCTCAAAGACTGCTCCGCAGGAGGCCGGGCCGGCCCCAAGACGGCCCAAGAGAGGTCCACGAGAGCCCCTCGAGGGGTGAAGACGTAAGGTGACACAAGTGACAGCTATCCTCTTCTTCCTCCTCCTCCTCCTGCTTCTCCTAATCCTAATCCTCCTTCTCCTCCTCCT
The DNA here is from genome assembly GCA_963575745.1 of Prorocentrum cordatum. NCBI lineage: Eukaryota > Dinophyceae > Prorocentrales > Prorocentraceae > Prorocentrum > Prorocentrum cordatum. Next base: position 36,631 of record CAUYUJ010002233.1, on the reverse strand, counting down.
TCTCCTAATCCTCCTCCTCCTCCTCCTTCTCCTAATCCTCCTCGTCACCATTTTCATCCTCATTATCATCATCAGCATCACCACCACCACTACCATCATCACCACCTTCCTCGTCCTCGTCCTCGTCCTCGTCCTCGTCCTCGTCCTCCTCTTCCTCCTCCTCCTCCTTCGCATCACCATCATCGCCACCATCATCATCGTCTTCACAACCACCACTGTCACCAGAAACGACAATCACCATCACCACCAGCACAATCACCATCACAACCAGAACAATCACCATAACCATCACCATCACCATCATCACCATCAACGTCATCATCATCACCATCACGATCATCGTCGTCGTTGTCCTCCTCCTCCTCATCCTTGTCATCATCATCCTTATCAGCATCATCATCAGCAGCATCATCATCATCAGAACACCTGTCATCGTGTGATTCATCCCCATCGTCCGCCACAATCCCCGTCATCCTCTTATTACCCTCTTCACGTACTCATCGTCGTGTCGTTATCATCGCCCTCATCGATTCTGACAGCTGCCCCCAAGACTACTGGACTGGCACGGTGGCGGGACTCGCCGCAGGCAGCTGGATTGTCGGGCTTCACGTCCCGGTGCACAACGCTGTGGGTGTGCACGCAAGCCACGGCCTTGAGCATCTGGCTCGCAAACCTCCCGTGAGGCAGAGCAGTTTCACGCCGTGTGCACACGTCTGCACGTATGGCGGTAGGCGGCGCGCGCAAGGAAAGGCTCGAGGCGCTCGGGCATTGTCCTCGGTTCTCGACGGCTTTCCTGCCTCGGGCTGCGCTCCAGCAGCTGCGCCTCCCCGATAGGTTCCGGGGGTGCTCCGATCGCCCCGACAAGGCCGCCGGAGGTTCGAGGCACGATCCGGAAAACACTACGGCCCCAGATCTCCGACGATCTGCTTTTCTTTCACCAGCGTCCTTTTCTCTGATTTCGGCCATCATCCTCCTCCTCCTGCTCCTCCTCCTCCTTTTCCTTCTCCTCCTCCTCCTCCTCCTCCTCTTCCTCCTCGTCGTCGTCCTCCTCCTCCGCCTCCTCCTCTTCCTTCTCCTCCTCTTCCTCCTCCTCCTCCTCCTCCTCCTCTTCCTCCCCCCTCCTCACCCTCCTCCTCCTCCTCTTCCTCCTCCGCCTGAGGGCAATGGGCTCCGGGGCCATCAGAAACGGGTCCAGGGCGGAAAACTACCCGCAGACGCTGTCGGGACCTCTTGGGGCCGCGGGCCGAAAAAACTGGATCGGCGGATGTCAAAGGTCGGTATGCAAGGCTGTACATACATGCTTGCATATACCTAGATGTATGTACTCCATACATACATATATGGTGTATATGCAAGGCTGTAAATGCAGGCTGTATGTGTAAGGCGATGCAAAGGCTGTATATGTAAAGCTGCAAAGTTGTGAAGGCTCTATATGTAAGGCTGCACGCATACATACATAGGGCTGTGAAGGCTGTATCTGTAGGGCTGTAAAGGCCGTAAATGTAAAGCTGTAAGGCTGCATACATGCATGTATGGCTGCAAAGGGTGTAAATGTAAGTCTGTATGCATACACATGCTGTAGTTGTAAGACTGTATACACACATATTTATATACATATATATATGTATGTGTATATGTATATGCATGTACACACTTGATGTATATGCAAGACTGTAATACATACATACCTATGCACATGCATCTACCAAACCTACATGCGTACGTGCATATATGATCCAGGGTCGAGGGCCCACGGGCCCCCCCCCCCAGATGGTATGGTCCCAGGATTCCTCGGGCCCCCCCCCCCCAAGATGGTATGGTCCCAGAGACGACGACGACGACGACGACGACGACGACGACGACGGCGACGACGGCGACGACGACGACGACGACGACGACGACCACGACGACGACAACGACGGCTGCGGCGGCGACGACGCCGGCGGCGGCGGCGACGACGACGATGACGACGATGACGACGGCGACGACGACGATGACGACGACGACGACGATGACGACGACGACGATGACGACGACGACGACGACGACGAGGACGACGAGGACGACGAGGACGACGACGACGACGACGACGACGACGACGACGACGACGACGACCTCTGAACCACCACAGCACCACACCACATCCACAGGGGGAGGGGGGCACCGCAGTGCAACACCACGCCACGCCCACCTCTGAACCACCACAGCACCACACCACATCCACAGGGGGGGGGGGAACCGCAGCAGCAGCCACCACGCCACGCCCAGCAGGGGGGGGCGGGGCATGGTCACACATGTATACATACATGCGCGTACGGGGATGGGGGGGCCCATATGTATATATACATGCATCATGCATTGGTGTATGTAAACGCACGGGGGCCACATAATGCCCTGGACTTGTATACATACATACATGCATGCATACATGGACACATGCATACATGCACACATGCATGCATGCACACATACATACAAACATGCATGCGTGCATGCATGCATGCATACGTACATACATATGCTAAAACCAAGCGCGCGCCTAGGTTCTAGACGACTGCACAGTCGTTGTCAATAGACTTTGCCCTGATCCACTGAACCCAAGGTGCCCAAGGAGAGGTTCCCTAGGCAAGGGCCGCCCTTTGCGCGTGGAGGTGCTGGGCCTTCTGGGGGGTACCTTAGGGTTCGGTGGGCGGTCGCGGAGCCGCGCGGCGATTGCAGCACGCCTGGTAGCTGATCGCGTTGCAATCGTCGAGCATTCAGGCTGAAGACAGTGAGATCGCGTCGTTAATTTCGCCCTGGCGGCGAAGTTGGGAGAGTAGATGCGGAACCGAAGTCACAGGAGGGAACAGAGGAGAGGGATGGTGGACAGAGAAGGCGGGCGCAGGAGAGAAAGATGGTCGACTGCGGGGTTGAAGGAAAAGCGAGGATTGAGAGGGATGGGGAGGGGAGATTGAAGTGGGGGGAAGGCGGCGGATGGGGAGCGTCTTGGGAGACCTCCGGGCGCCTGGAGGCTATCTTGGACGCTTCGGGAGCGATTTTCAGCCGTCTCGGAGCCTCGGAGGGCGGCCCGGAGAGCACCCCAGGGCGGGGGGGCATCGTCGTGCAAGGGAGGGGGCCGCTCCGGGGCCCCGGGGCCGGGATCTCCCACGTGACGCTTTGTAATATCAGATTTGAAGTTCCTCGGGGCCTCTTGGGAGCTTCCTTGGGGCCTCTTTTGGGCCTCCTGGGGGCCTCTGGGGCCCTGCAAGGCTCTTTTGGGCAAATGGGTTAGTTCATTATCCCGGTTGGCCCGTATCCTCTGGCAAGATTGCAGGAGAGGCACAAATGGAAAGGACGGGAAACGGAAACAGGGATGAATCAACGGATGAATAGGGATTCCTCCTTCTTCCTTTTCGTCCGCTGCTTGATGTTTGTTATCCTCCTCCTCCTCCTCCTCCTCCTCCTCCTCCTCCTCCTCCTCCTCCTCCTCCTCCTCCTCCTCCTCCTCCTCCCCCTCCTCCCCCTCCTCCTCCTCCTCCTCCTCCTCCTCCTCCTCCTCCTCCTCCTCCTCCTCCTCCTCCTCTTCCTCCCCCTCCTCCTCCTCCTCCTCCTCCTCCTCCTCCTCCTCCTCATCCCCCTCTTCATCCTCCCCCTCTCATCATCCTCGTCATCCTCAGCTGCGTGCTCTGCCTCCGCGGTCCTCCTCCCCTCCTCTTCCTCTATCGACTGGCGGCGACACTCATGTTCCCGGCAGGCTTTCCAGGAACATGATTGTCGCCGCCAGTCGTCCCAACTAAGGCTGCAAAAGCTGCAGGACGGCCCAATGGAATCAGTCGAAAAACTTTGGGAAGGTGGGTGAAGAGGCGGAGTTTGGAAATGAAATGGAGGAGGTACGAGGTAGGTACAAAGCAAGAACGACTGGAGCTGGCAAGGCGAAGCCGAGGAGGGTGAGAAAGAGCGCGGGGGGCTGACAACACAGACCGAAATGGGTTTCGGCCCATCCCGCCGCCGTCCCCGGATCGTGGGTCGACAGCCGGTCGAATGTTGACGGAAGCCGCGTGGGACCTCTTGGGGGCCGTTTCTAAGGTTTTGTCTTTGACCATTAGGGGCCGTCCAGTGCGCCCCTGGGGCCGCTTGTGGGCCCGCGTGGGCCCCCATCATCGTTGTTGTCGCCTGGATCATCTTCATTCTTAGCTTCATGATTTGCCTTTTGTTGCCCGTTGTCCTGTCTTCCCCCCCTCCTCCTCCTCCTCCTCCCCCCCCTCCTCCTCCTCCTCCTCCTCCTCCTCCTCCTCCTCTCTCTTCCTCCTCCTCCTCCTCCTCCTCCTCCTCCTCCCTCCCCTCCTCCTCCTCCTCCTCCTCCTCCTCACCTCCTCCTCCTCCTCCTCCTCCTCCTCCTCCTCCTCCTCCTCCTCCCCCTCCTCCTCCTCCTCCCCCTCCTCCTCTCCTCCTCCTCCTCCTCCTCCTCCTCCTCCTCCTCCTCTTCCTCCTCCTCTCACTCCCCCTTCCTCCCCCTCCCACTCCCCCTACCTCCTCCCCCTTTTTCCTCCTCCTCCTCCTCCTGCTCAGTGTGTGATTGTGTACAACCCCCCGCCAAGATCTACCTTTTCACGGCCGCTCCTCTGCCTCCCCTGCCCCGTTCACTCGGGCGCACGCTCACATGGATTATGGTTGCGTGGATCTGGCGTGCGGGCGCCAGATCCACGGATCGGGGAGAGCATACAGTAGGGGCTCGACCACAAGAAACCGTCCACAAGACATCCAACCCTGAGACCCCAGGACGTCCATCTATGTTTGATGTGGGAACGTCACGCTATCCATGGCAAAACCATCGAAACCCAGGGCACCCTGGAGGCAAGCAGGCTTTCTCTTGGCATGGGCCCCCACCGCACACCCCCCGACACACGCGGCCACTGCCGCCCGATTTGGAGACGGAGCGCGCCGACTCTGCACTGAAGCGGGACCCGTCGCCCATCCACGCGCCTCAACCCGTGTGTGCGCTGCCTCGGCCATCGGCGACGGATGGGCGATTTGGGGGTCGATGCCACTCCCCCGGAGCCAGTCCACCGGTGGATCTCGGGTCACACGTCGGGCCTCCAGCGGCCGTTCAGGACGATCCCTGAAACCGCGGATCGCTCTCGGCGAGGCGCAGTCGCTGAAGGCACCCCGAGGCTGGAAAGCTGCCGAGAACCGACGCGAAAGCCCGAAAACCTCGAGCCTCGAGCCTGCTCCCCGGACCTCTCCTGGGGTGCGTTCCTCGAGCAGGACCGTCACCTGGTCCTTGCTGCTGCTCGACGCTGGGGCCGCCTGCCAGGCGCGCGGAGCGCGCCAGGGGCAGCGCTGGAGGCGCCGCAGGGGGAGCCCAGCGCCGATCGAAGACATCCGCGCGGACTCCGAAAGCTTATGCAAGGGCTCCCAACTTCGCGCTTCGCGCTGCGCGAAGCGCCAAGTGCGAACGACTTCGCGCTCTCGCGCCGCCTCCCAGGGGGAAGGGGAGGATGAGGAGGAATCGGAGCCGAACGGCGAAGCGCGAATCACTTCGCGCCCTCGAGGGCTCCCTTGCTTACGTTTGTCACATGTTCCTCCTTCGACTCGAGCGGGGCCGTTTCCTCGCGCTTGCCGCTCCTCAACGTGCCCTGCATCCTCGTCCTCGTCGTCGTCCTCTGCCCCCCCCCCCCCCCCCCGTCCGGCTATGTATGCGCACGTGCCACTGCCCAGTGGCGGCTTTCCCCCTCTGGCCGTCCCTGTTAAAGCGCCAACTTTTCACTAGAGTTCTTTCGAGAACGGCAGAAGAAGCGAACACTTGAAGAAAAGAGGAGGAAGAGGCAGAGGAGGAGGATGAGGAAGAGGAGGAGGAGGAGGAGGAGGAGGAGGAGGAGGAGGAGGGAGGAGGAGGAGAGAGGAGGAGGAGGGAGGAGGAGGAGGAGGAGGAGGAGGAGGAGGAGGAGGAGGAGGAGGAGAAGGGAAGAGGCCCGTCCCAGACCTCCGCTCTCGCCCATCTCCTCCTCCTCCTCCTCGCCGTCGTCCTCTCTCCTCGAGCAGGATCGTCTGCGCTCTCCCCCAGGAAGAAGCCGCGTTCGGCTTCGGCCCGTTTCGGCTCCGGCCCGTCTCGGCTCCATCGGTCTGTTTCGGTTTCGGCTTGTTTGGGTTTCGGCCCGGTTCGGCTTCGGCCCGTTTCGGCTCCGTCCCAAGCCTTAACGGGCCGAAGTCGAAACGGGCCGACAGCCGAAACGGGCCTGAAGCCGAATCGGGCCCTAGTCCCCAGGCGGCCCCAACATCCGCTGGATAAATCGAACCAGATCGACACGAACGTCGAGTCTGCATGCATGGGCTGAAAATCAGCTGCACCATCGCATCGGCAAACATCGGCGGAGCCGAACCGGATCGAATCGGAAACTCGAGTCGAATCGGATCGAGTCGGAGCCCTGGGAGACCGCTTGGAGTCGGCCAGGTGGAGTCGGAACGCGTCCTGCCCCTCCCCTCTTGAGTATCGTTTAACCGATCCCCATCCCCAGCGGCGTGGCCTGGGCCCCACTGGTCGATGTACCCCCCTAATCGATGAGGATATAGGTCGTTCCCTTCGGGTTTCGAGGGGTGTATCCCCAACTGGGGTGGTAATTTGGTGGGGTCTCGAAGGGGATGGGGATGGGGATGGGGGTCGCTTAAACGATACCGACCTCTGGCCCCGGGCGGCGACCCTGCGAGGCTGAGCTCGGTGAGCTCGGACATGCCCTCGAGCACCGCCATGAGCGGCATGCTGCACCTCTCGTCAGAGGCCCCCCCCCAGGCCAGGATCGGGGACCGCACACCGGGACTCGCGATAGACTTCGTGCGAGGGGGGGATTTATATCCATGTCCACAGCCTGGGAACCGGCGTCCTGGTGCCCCAGCGGGCGGTGGATCGGAGGTTGGGGGGTGAGATCGCAGTGAAACGGAGACCCCCCACCGGGAAATCGGTTTCGGTTTCGTGTTCGTGTCGTGCGTGCGGGCGAGGCGAAGCTGCGCGTGATCCTCCTGTAGCAGCGAAATTCCGTTTCCCGTCCGCCAATGGCCAGGAGGTGTCCCAGTTGGGCCAGGCGGTGTCCTGGGTGTCCCGGGTGTCAATAGGAGCGAAACTCTGTTTCCCGTCCGCCGGTGGTTCCAATTGGGCTGGGCGGTGTCCCGGGTGTCCCGGGTGTCCCGGGCGTCACGGCGCTAACGCATGTCGCTAATTTCATAATTCATTTGTTTCGGCGCCTGCGGCGGGCTTTCTTATCCAATCCAGCTTATCTTCTCCAATCCATCTTGTCCAATCCAATACATCTTATCTTATCCAACCCATCTTGTCCCATCTTATCTTATCCCACCCAATCCAATCCACCCAACCCAATCCATCAAATCATTTGTTCTGCTCCCAATCTCAATCCCCCCAACCTCCTTATCGCCCACAGGGCGGTCGTCTAGGTATGGATATATAGTTCGGCCCCTGAAGGTCCGAAGATGTCCATATCCACCGCCTGCCGAGGCTCCGAAAACTGAACCTCCAAGCGGTGGTCATGTATTGACTACCTACCAGACCACCCCAACCCAACCCGAAGACCCGAATTTCGGGTTGGGGGGGGTAAGGGTTCCACATGTATTTTTTCGATGTTTCCCGACCCCCCCCCACTGGAAATCGAGGGTAAATCTGAGCCTTCGGGTTGGGTTGGGGTGGTTTGGTGGGTGGTGATGTATAACTTCCCCCCTCGGACTCCTTGAGGCCTCCGGAGCCCTCGAGGGAGGGCCCGCCCAGCTCGGGTGCGAAAACCTGGAGCTGGCACCGGCGGCACCTCGCCGACGGATCGGCGATGGGCCTCCGGTCGCAAGAGCACTGCACGTGCCCGGGCGGGAGAGGGGGCTGCCGGGTCCCCATCGGCGAGGAGGGGGCGATGGAAGTCGATGCGCCCCCTCCTGACCTCGGGGGCGCGAAAACATGGATTGACGATCCATGGATTCGGCGCGCGCCTCTCCCCAAAATGCGGCAGGTGCCGCCTCGTCTGGCGGCGGAAATCCGCGATTTCCCATGGAAACGGGACCCGTCGCTAATCCACGCCCCCTTGATCCATGTTTGCGATCGCCTGATGAGCCTCTCCCCCCCCCCGAGTGATGCCCCTGCACCTCTCGCCAGGGCTCCCCCAGGCCAGCATCGAGGACCGAACCTCGAGACTCACAGGTGCTTCCAGACTCTCTAGAGAACGGGAAACAACGACATCGACGTCGACTTTCGGAGCTCCGCTCCGCTCCGTGCGCGCTCGGGGCGGCGCTGGAGGCGCCGCCAGCGGGCCCCCATCGTCGATCCAAGAAATCCGCACGGAGCTCCAAAAGATCGGGTTCATGCCGCTTTTCTTGCGGGCGCAGCGAGACTCACGGACGCTTTCGGCCTCTCGGTTCATGCCGTGTTTCTTGTTCGCGCATCGAGACTCACGGACGCTTTGAGCCTCTCGTGGGTCTCCCCAGGGGCACTTTTCTGTCCCAGATCCACTTTTCGATGGCCCCGGCGTCCGATGACGGGAGGGGAGGGGGGCCCAGCGCCGACCCAAGAAATCCGCGCGAAGCTCCGAAAGTGCGTGTTTATGCTATTTGTCTTTTCGAGTCTCGGCCGTACACGACAACAGCATCGTTGCGAAAATGTAAAACAGCACGAAAAATCGTGACCAAAGCCCTGGACCCCATCTCTGTCTGCGGATTTTTTCGAGCCGGATCGATCTGTGATGGCCCCAGGCCTCGAATCAAGGCAACAGCGTGACGCCGAGACGTCAGGGTACCCAGTTCGGTCATCACGAGAGCAGACCTCTCCAGCACGATGTAGTGAAACCGGCGGCAGCACGTGAAGTCCACGAGCCTGCAGCAGTGCTCGCAGTCGCCGAGCACCCGGAGAATCCGGGCCTCCTGCCGTGCCACGCGCTCCTGGAGCTCGTCCTATCTCGAGGGGGAACGGCAGAGAAGGAAGAAAAAGGAGGCGGAGGAGGAGGAGGAGGAGGAGGAGGAGGAGGAGGAGAAGGAGGGAGGAGGGGAGGAGGAGTGGAGAGAGGAGAGAGGAGGAGGAGGAGGAGGAGGAGGAGGAGGAGGAGGAGGAGGAGGAGGAGGAGGAGGAGGAGGAGGGAGGAGGAGGAGGATGAGGAGAGAGGAGGAGGAGGAGGAGGAGGAGGAGGAGGAGGGGAGGAGGGGGGAGAAGGAGGCGGAGGGAAGGAGGAGGAGAGGAGGAGGAAGAGGAGAGAAGGAGGAGGGAGGGGAGGGAGGGGGGAGGGAGGGAGGGAGGAAGGGAGGGGAGGAAGAGAGGAGGAGGAGGCGGAGGAGGAGGAGGAGGAGGAGGAGGAGGAGGGTGGTGTGGAGGAGGGAGAGGGGGTGGAGGAGAGGAGGAGGAGGAGGAGGGAGGAGGAGGAGGAGGAGGGGGGAGGAGGACGAGCAGGAGGAGGAGGAGGGAGAAGGGAGGAAGGGAGGGAGGAGAGGGGGAGGGATGGGAGGAGAGGGAGTGGAGTGGATGGAGGGGAGGGAGGAGGAGGAGAGGGGAGAGGGAGGGAGGGAGGGAGGAGGGAGGGAGGGAGGGAGGGAGGAAGAGAGGAGGAGGAGGAGGAAGCGGAGGAGGAGGAGAGGAGGAGGAGGAGGGGAGGAGGAGGTGGTGGAGGAGGATGAGGAGGAGGGGAGGAGGAGGAGGAGGAGGAGAGAGGAGCAGGAGGAGGAGGATAGGAGGAGAGGAGGAGGAGGAGGAGGGAGAGAAGGAGGAGGAGGAGGAGGAGGAGGGGTGCGGGAGGAGGAGGAGGAGGAGGAGGAGGAGGAGGAGGAGGAGGAGGAGAGGAGGAGGGGAGGAGGAGGAGGAGGAGGAGGAGGAGGTGGGAGGGAGGGAGGGAGGGAGGGAGGGAGGGAGGGAGGGGAGGGAGAGAGGAGGAGGAGGCGGAGGAGGATGATGATGAGGAGGAGGAGGTGGTGGTGGAGGAGGGGAGAAGGGGTCGGGATGAGGAGGAGGAGGCGGAGGAGGAGGAGGAGAAGGAGGAGGAGGAGGATACTGGCCCATGGGGGCGAAGATCAACCTTACGGCTCACGGGGAGGGGGAGACTGACTCCTGGGGACGATCGAAAACTGGACTTGCGCGCGATGACACACACACACACACACACACAGCGACCTTACGCGGCGGCTTCCGCGGGCTGCCCGCGCGGCACGCGACAGTGGAGGCGAGGGCGCTTGCGCGCGACATTACGCTGGCAGCTTACGCGCCAATGTCGGCGAAGACGACACCGATTTCTGGCGTCGCTCCTAGAATCGTCGATGCATTGCCGATAACGAAACCGCGCGTTACTGGGCGGGGGGTGGGCTATCGGCACCCCCGTCAGCGATGCATGGGCGATTGGGGGTCGGTGCATCCCACCCTGAGCCCATCCCCCCCTGACGTTGCCCCTGATCCTTCTGTCCCCTCAGGTCGGTAACCTTCACCGCGAACTGTTCCTCGGATCCGTCGATCACTTTCCTCAGGAGGAGAAACACATATCGGCATCAACATAAACGTTCCAAACCCTGTGCGGATCTTTTGGATCCGCGCTGGGCCCAGCTCCCTGGCTCGTTGAGTTAGCCAGGAACGGCGCCTGAGGCGCCGCCCGGGGGGGCCCTCGCAAAGATCCTAGAAAACCGCGCGGACCGCGGAAAGTTTATGTCTGCATCGCTCTTTGTCCCTCGAACGAAGATCGACAATCGATCCCAAGACCGACAATCGAAAACCGACAATCGAAAACCAACAGTCGAAAACCAGCGCCGATCCATGACGACCGCGCGGAGCTCCGAAAGTTTATGTTCATATCGCGTGTTGTTCCTCAACTTCCTGCACGCGTAAACGCGGGCGAAGCAACCCTCGCCGAGGCTCTCCTCCAGGGCGTACTCCCTGTGGAAGCTGCGGGCCGCGCTCCTACGCGGGGTCCGCGGGCTGTCCCCCTCCTCGCTCGGCGAGGTCGGCGGGATGACGTCTATGGCCTGGTCGTCCTGGCTGGTCCTACCCGTAGGCTGAGAGCAGCCCATCAGCCTTAGGATCGACGGTTGGCCTTCGAGGGAGAAATAACAATACAGGCATAAGCTTTCGGCAGTCCGCGCGGAGTTCTTGGATCTGCGCCAAGCCCCCCCCCGCCCCCCCGCAGCGCCTTCGCCACCGCCCTTGGCGCGCTCCGCGCCCCAGGGAGGAGGGTACAGCACGGATCCAAGAAGTTCGCGTGGACCTCCGAAGGTGTTGATGGTTCTGTGTAGCGTATGGTTCTTCCTCGAACTCTGGAAGCCTGAGCCGCAAAAGGCTTGTTCACAGCGCCGGACGGTCCATCATGGCGGCTCAAATGCTGGCGGTTGCGACGGTGATGGCGGTAGGCGAGGAGCGCGACTTCGCAACACCCCATCGCGCTGTCCTATCTCCTCCCATGTCTCCCTTGCGCATCCCGTCTCCTCCCCTCCTGCCATTCCAATCCTTGCCCACTCTCTCGCCCTCCCCCCTCGCACATCCCCGTTCCACCACTCCGCTCCCGGATTCTGGTGCTCCCCTTCCGTTCCCCCCCTCTCTCCCCTCCCCCCCCCCCCACGCCCTTCTCCCCACCCCTCCCCCCTTCCCCTGCCATCTCCTCCCGCCACCCCCCGTCCCCCATCTAAGTAATCCCACCAGCTCTCTGGGCGTAGGTGGTTTAACTGACTTTGTCTTCTCTCTCTGCCCAAACCCCTCCTTCCCCTGCTCTGGGGAAGGGTATATCACTGATCCATACAAATGTACACCCCCTCCCCCAGGCGACTGGCAGCCAACCAGGAATAATCCCGACCCTATGCTCCCCACCCCCCAATTGTCCCCATCGAAAAACAATACAAAACGCACCCTGCCTCCAAATCCCACCAGCCCTCTGGGCGTCGGTGGTTTAGGGCGTTTCCTCTTCCACCCCTCCCTCTTCCCCTTCGGGGAGGGGTTTACCCCTCCCCCTACCCCCTCTCCACTGACCTGGACAGGAGGGGCCGCGAGCGGTCAGAGCGTCCAAAACGGCCTCGGCGAGGAAGCCAAAATCATTGATCTTACTATGGTTTGGGTCCAATTTTGGCCCTCTGAGGGGGCAGCGCTAATTAAAGCTCCCCTCTTCTTTGATCGATTTCCTCCACGATGGCCGCAAGAGGCCCCCAGGATGCCCCAAGAGGCCGCAGGATGGCCCCAAGATGGCCCCAAGAGGCCCCCCAAGAGGCCCCCAAGAGGCCCCAAGAGACCCCCCTGCAGAGGCACCCAAGGTGCTCCCAGAGGCCTCGGCGATAATGTCAAACCATTGTTTGCACTAAGGTTTTAGCCACATGTTGGCCTCTTGGGGGGGGCACTGATTAAGATGACTCCAAGAGCGCCTCGGAGAGCCCCAAATGACCTCCAAGATGGCTCAAGAAATCCCAAGATGTCTCATACTGGCTTCCTCTGTGTGCTGTCCACTTCCCTGATCGAGGCAATCCCACCAGCCCTCTGGGCGTCGGTGGTTTAAGGCGTTTCCTCTTCCACCCCTCCCTCTTTCCCTTCGGGGAGGGGTTTACCCCTCCCCCTACCCCCTCCCCGTGGACCTGGACGGGGGGGGCCGCGAGCGGTCAGAGCGTCCAAAACGGCCTCGGCGAGGAAGCCAAAATCATTGATTTTACTGAGATTGTGGCCCCATTTTGGCCTCCTGAGGGGGCAAAGATGGCCCCAAGAAGCGCCCAGGAGGCCCCCAAAGGCCCCAAGATGGCCCCAAGAGGCCCCAAGAGGCCCCCAGGAGGCCCCAAAGAGGATCCCGAACGGCCCACAGAGGCCCCCCCGAGGCACCCAAGACGCCGAAAAGCCCCTCAGGACGACCCTCTACTCGCCTGGGCGTCGTTTCTGGACGGGCTGGTGGGGATACGCGAAGCGTCTAGAATTTGGAGCCTGCGCAACCAACCCGATGCGAGTCCCCCCCACCACTTTTATCGAAGAGCAATACTACGTACAACTTGGGGCAAAATCTTGAGTCATGTTCGTGAGGACCGCGAGCACTTTGGTTGTTCTTGGCAGGGACAGCGGGGTGTCAGCATATTCCCTGCTGCGCGCAAGGCTACCATCCCTGACAAAAATCAATACACACAACATGTACCCCGCGGCTCAATCTGGATCATGCGCGGCCATCCCGCGATCCCTGTCACATCTGGCGCGCTCGGAGCACGTGGCGCATCTGGCGCACCAGGCGTGCCTGGCACGCTCGGGCTCCAGGGGTGCCTGGCGCGCTTGGCGCCCCTGGCACGCGTGGCGCACCTCGCCCCAGCGTCGCGCACCTGGGGCCTGCTTTGGTTCCCAGTATCTGTCCATCCAAAGACGACCGTTGAACATGCTGAGGCGCGGGTTTGGGAGGTGAAGTAGGAGTGAACTAAGCGGCTTGCGGGCGGGTGGGTAGCTTGACCCCTCCCCCTGGCCCCCTACCCAGGGTCTGGGAAGGGGACGGCGCGCGGGGCACAGTACGACCACAACGACGCTTTACAATCGAGAAAGGGCACTTTGCGACCAGCATGGATTTTCCCAGAAACGCACTTTACAACCAGGAAGGCCCAACCCGACAAGTAAACGCAACGCACATTAGCGACAAATGCGCTTCACTTTCCGAACTACCCGCGGGTCCACGCAAGGGAGACACTTCGTTTTCTGAATCCTGATAGTTGTAAAGCACCTCGTTTGAAACAACAATATAGCGGCTTCCTGAGTTCCAAGCGGATTCCGATCGGAATCCTATCGGTGCACTTCCGACTGTGACCCTATTGGCATCAGACGATCCCATTGGAATCCAATCGTGTTCGTTGCTTTAGGGCCTCCTGGTGTCCCACTGGAATCCAATGCGGGGCGCTTCTGATTGAAACCCTACCGGTGTCTTTCCGATTGGAGGCCAAATGGAGGCCGGCTGCAATCGTGGAGCATTCCTAGCGAAAGATGGCGGTAAACGAACTGGAGCCTGATATTGAAGCCCGACGGGGATTGTATTGGCATCTCATTGGAATGATAGTGGCGAGTGCTTTTTTATTGAAAAAAGGAGAAGCAGGAAGTACTCAAGTCGGTCGCGTGCCTGTCCTGCGAACGTGGCCGAAACGCAAGCAAGTGAGTGAATACGGGAACGGGCCATGCCACGATTACGTTGCTGCTAACTGTAGGCGCCGGCCTCGAGCCAACAAATCCTGCCCCCCTGGATAGACAGACGCAAACAAAAACAGCGACCTGTGACGATTATTGCCCGGGCGAGCGGTCGAGGAGGAGGAGGAGGAGACAAGTGAAACCAGATAGCGAAAGATACGAATTAGCCCAACAACGTATCAGCCCCTGGCCTGCCAAGCTGATGTTGGACAGCCCCGTATTGAACGGCCTCGACGGACAAACAATACATTCGCCACGGTAGGACGGTACTATATAAACCGTATTGCCGGCGGGGAGCTATTCACCACATAACACCCGTGAAAGTCATCCGCTGTCACAGACGGCGGCCATGCACAAACGCGCAATAACATAGTAGGTCAAATAATACCCTCTTTGCAGCCCTTATGGCTGCCCAGCCCTAGCTGGGTGAAGAAAAAACGGCCACAATCCACAAGAGGAGGAAGAAACAGGAGGACAAGACCAACGACGGCAAAAGGAGGAGAGCAACGCAGACGAGGGGGAACTGTCTCGCACGCAATCTATCGGCCACGCGGCCGGGACAACGCCGACTGGGCCTCCGCACAGTCACGGACTCGGTGCGCGGCCTCGTGACTTCCAGTGGCAATCCACGGTCGGATAGGCTGGTACACGTAGAAAGGAGGGAGCGGGGGCGAGCAAGGCGAAGGAGGGGGAATTGCCGCGCACGCAATCTATCGGCTACGTGGCCGGGACATAACGACACCGCTGGCGCTTGCGAGGACGACTCCGCGACTGGGCCTCCGCACAGCGAGTCTCCTGTCACGGACTCGGTGCGCAGCCCCATCGCGACTTCCAGTGGCCATCCACGGCCCGATGAGCTGGCGCAACTAGAAAGGAGGGAGAGGAGCAGAGAGGAGGAGGGGGCGACTGCGCACTCGCACCGCGCGACTCCGTGAGGGCCCCGAGCGGATACGCCGTCCAGCCGGCCGGCACAGCCAAAGTGGCACCACGCAGCCAGACCGAGGGAGGAGCAGGCGGGAAGAGGGCGATAGCGCGCTCCTGCTGACCGTCTTGGGCCTTGACGGCCTCAAGTGCCCCGCCGGTCAGGCAGTGTCTGCTCTGACGCCACTGCTTCGGACGCCCCCCCCCGCAGGGGGGCCACAAACCTGAGGAAGCCAAAGGACCGCCCCCGACGACGGCGACGACGGCGGCGATGGCGACGACGAAAACGACGGCGACGACGACGGCGACGGCCACGACGACAACGACGACGACGACGACGACGACGACGAGAGAAACGGTCCCCCGCTCCCCCCGAGCGTGGGGCCCCCGGGTGGAGGCAAGGAGGAGGAGGAGGAGGAGAGGGCGTAGCTGGGCGACGCGCCCCGCACGGGAAAAGATGTTCAGGCAAATTTCCAGGATTTGCCAGATCATCTTTTTGGCCATTTTCAGGCTGGGGACCTAGCTCCATAGGTGATGCAAGGCCTGGCCCCTCCAGGGCTAAAAAAACTGAAGCAAGCCCTGGCCTCTCCAAAGCTGATATAGCTACAACACCGTCATCAGGCGCGGCTCCTACCGCTGGCAGTGAGTCAGGGGCCACAAAATCAAAACGAGCGGAGGACGAGGAAGAGGCGGAGGAGGAGGAAGAGGAGGGACAAACATATGGTGAACGCGCGCGGCGGGCGCCTCAAGGAACGAGGGCCTAGTAAACCACGTACAGGATGAGGTCCGAGCAGCCCGCTACCGAACCCATGTGTCAGCCAACGCCCGTCGAAGTCGAGGATGTCCGGCGGCCGCCTCCCGCGCGAATTGTGCGAGCGCTTCTGCTGCGTTGCCGGTGCCGCCGTGGCGTTTGGCACAACTGGCCGAATGAGCAGCATAGAGCAGCAATGCTGGCTTGGAGAGCTCGGCGGCCGCGTGCGGGTTGTGCGGGACATGGGGCGCCAAGAAAGAGTCGAGGAGATCCGCGGCCAGAGCACGCGGCAGGCCGCGCGTTCCGGCGATATTGGCGAACGCGCAAGAGCTCTTCATTTTCGATGCATGAGGGAATTCTATGAGGACCCCATCAGAAACCCCAGTTCATCCTACAACAGCCCTTCCTACAGGGCCCCAATTGTAAATCGACGGCGCCCATGGGGGCGCCCGCGAGAGGTGGCCCGACCGCGCGCCGCCGCCCCGCCCATCCCGGCGCGCCCCTGGCGAAGGTCGCGGCACTGCAAGGCGCGTCGTGGACCTGGCCGCGCAACGCCGCCGAGGGCGCGCCCCGCGCGACGGCCGATCGCGCGCATGGAACGCCGCTGTCGGCGCCGCGGGCCCAGGCGCGCGGCAGCCCCGCGCCGCGCCGCCGCGTCCCTCGCGCAGCCGAGACCTGGGCACCGCGACGGGCAACCCATTGCTGCTCGCCTACAGCAGCCCCTGGCAACGTCCAGACAGCGGGCGACCGCCGCGACAGAAAAACACCGCTAAGCCCGCCCAGTGAGCAGACGTGAACGGTGTTCCAACGCAGAATCACACTGTCGAAATAAATTTCAACACCGATGCGTTGTTGAATTTCCGTCTCAGGGACCTCTGCCCGCGGCGCGCCCCCTGGCAGTGGCCAAACATTAGGCGTTCGCCGCGCCGGAAACGCCGATGAGCGAGCCCGCCGCGCAGACGTGGAATGTTGTCCCAAGAGTGCAGAAGTTTCCTGCCATAAATACAATTCCGCACGGATGCCCCTTTGCATTTCCGTCCCAGGGACCCTTGACCGTGGCGCGCCCCCGTGGCAGTGGCCAAGCATAGGCGTTCGCCAGGTTGGTAATGCCACCGAGACTGTTCATCGCGCAGATGTGACGCGTTGTCCCAGGAGGCAGAAGCTTCATGCTCGAACCAGATGTTTACACCGATGCGCCGTTGCATCTCCGTCTCGGAGACCCTCGCCCGCGCCGCTTTCCCCCTGGCGATGGCCAAACACGGGCGTTCGCCACGCCTGAAAAGCCGATCCGCGCGTGGACGTGGAATGCGGCTCCAGGAATGGAAAAGTTCCATGCTCGAAATAGAACTCTACACCGATGCGCCGTTGGATGTCCGCCCCGGGGGCCCTTGCCCGCGGCGCGCCCCCTGGCAACGGCGGAAAAATAGGCGTCCGCTGCACCAGAAACGCCGACAAACCTGTCCAACGCGCAGACGTGGAAGGCGGCTCCAAGAGAGCAGAAGTTCCATGCTCGAAAGATGTCTACACTGACGCGATTTTTCCTCGCCTTGGCAAACCATGACCGCGGCGCGCCCCCCTGGCAACGGCCGCGCACTCGGCGCCCGCCACGTCAGAGACGCCGCTAAGCCTGCCAAGCGCGCAGATGTGACATGCGGCCCCCTTTCGCGGCCGAAATACATGTCAAATTATTTGTCGCACCGACTTGTTGTCGCACGTGCGTCTCAGGGACACGTGCGCGAACCGCGTTTCCATGGCACTCCCAAATAGCCAAACAATAGGCGTTCGCCACGCCAGAAACGCCGAAAAACTCGCCCGGCGAGCAGATGTGACGCGTTGTCCCAGGATGCAGAAGCTTCATGTTCGAACTAGATGTTAACACCGATACACTGTTGCATCTCCGCCTCCGGCACCCTCGCCCGTGCCGCGTTCCCCCAGGCATCGGCCAAACGTTGGGCGTTCGCCACGCTGGAGACGCCGATGGGCGCGCCCAGCGCGCAGACGTGGAATGTGGTTCCAAGGGAGCAGTCGTTTCACGGTCGAAGAAGATTTCTACACCGATGCGTTGTCGCATGTCCGTCCCAAAGACCCGTGCCCGCTCCGCGTTCTCCTGGCAATGGCCAAACGGTAGGTGTTCGCCGCGCCAGATATGCCGCTAAGCCTTTCCATCGCGCAGACGTGGAATGTGGTTCCAACAGGGCGGACGCCTCCGACGCACAGCGCGGGCATCGATATCGATGTTTTTTTATTCGGGCGGGCAGCACTGCAGAGCAGTCCGCGCCAACTCCTCCCTTCGCAACCCGGGCGCCGCGGTGAAACAAGGAAGGCAAGAGGACAGCAGTGGCAAGGATCACTCCTTTTTTTCGTCGGCATTTGCAAGGGAAGAGGGACGCCGTGCTCCTTGTAGTGGCGCTTGTTGGCTGCACGCCTGAACCGCCGCGTCTGACACATCGTCCGACCGGTGGGGTCCGAAGCGAACATCGTCTTGACCGGGGCGTAGGACTTCAGCAGCGAATGGCCGAAGACGCGGTCGCGCAAGAAAAAAATCGAAGTGGCGAGCCACGCGCCCCCGCGGGTCCACCAGCTGCCCAGGCATCTCTCCTGTCCTCGCAGGCGCGGCCCGCCTCGAAAACGCCACCATGTGGCTTTCGATTTTCTTCGCCGCGGCTTCTTGTGCGGATCGTCTGGAGTCCCCAGGACGCCGAAGCACGAAATGTCACTACAAACTCAGAAAACGAACCGACGGGCGCACCATCATATCCACAAAATACGATGCACTGGATGTGCATTGCATTTCATTGCAATGCGATGCGTCGCGTTGCGATGCTATTGCAATGCGCGGGAGGGGGGGGGGACAACGACAGAGAAACGCATTGCTATGCTATGCAATGCGACCCATTGGAATCCATGGCAACGCATTGCAATGTAATGCAATGCGACTGCAACGCAATGCGATTGCAATGCCATGCCATTGCAATGCGATTCAATGCAGTTACAATGCAATGCAATGCGATTGCATTCCAAGGCGATTGCAAACCAGTGCGATTGCAACGCAATGCGACTGCAACGCGATGAAATTGAACTGCAGCACGATGTGATTGCAATGCAATGACATGGGGTTACAGCGCAAGGCGATTGCACTGCACACGATGTGATTGCAACGCAAAATTCGATCGCAGCGAAACGCAGCGCGATCGCAACGCTATGCGATTGACATGCCTTGCAATGCGATTACAATACACTGCGATTGCAGAGATGCGGCGATCGCAACGCACGGAATGCCATTCCAGGACGGCCCCGAGACCCCCCCCAGGCGCCCCAGGGCACCGCCCCCTCCTCCAGGACACGCCCAGGACCACCGAGGAGGGGTGCGGACTCCGGGCGGCACCCGGGCCTCCAGGACGGACGCTCTTCCAAGAAGGCCCTGGCACCCCATGGGGAGCTCCTGCCCCCCCCTGGTCCGCGCCGCCTGCAGCGGCTCCCCCCAAAGCTGCAGGTCGGCCCCGAGAAGGCGAAGGGAGGGCTCCGAACGACGAAACGGGACACCACCTGTCTCCCGACCCCCTCAGGATCGCCGAAGACCCTCAGAAGAGGGAGGGGCAAGAGGCAGAGGAGAGGGGATGAGTGGCGGTGAGAACGGTAATGGGGAGTAGGAGGAGGAGGATAACTAGGAGCAGGAGCAGGAGGAGGATAATGAGGAGGGGGAGAAGGAAAAGGGGGAGGGGGGCGACGACAAGAAGGGGAAGGAGGAGGAGGAGGAGTAGGAGGAGGAGGAGGAGGAGGAGATGGAGGAGGACAGGACAAGACAGGGCGCCGACGATCGTCCCGGAGGACGGCCCTATAAGAGCACGGCAGTGGCGCCGGAGCTCAGAAACACGGTGGTTCTACAATGCCCAGAACAAAGCATGCATGCATCATGCGATGGCGGGGGCGAGCGAGCGAGCGCGCGAGAGACAAAGAGAAAGCGAGAGAGAAAAGGGAAGAGAGAGCGAAAGAGAGAGAGAGAGAGAAAGGGAGAACAACAACAATCTCAATAACAACAACAACAACAACAACAACAACAACAACAACAACAACAACAACAGCAATAACAGCAGCAGCAGCAGCAACAACACCACCATCAACAACAACCACAATAACAATAATAATAACAATAACCATGACAACAACAACAACAACAACAACCACAGCAACAGCAACAATCAGTTTAAGACTGTTCGCTCTTATCTGCTCGCGTGTATCTCATCACGTATATCCCAAACCCCCGATACCGCCCTCTTCGTGTTCGATCGTACCCCCATGGGGGGGACATCTTCCTGACCTGCCATGTGTATTGGGCGCAGCCCCTAAAAGAGCAAATGGTGTGAGAAAAGAGAGAGAGAGAGAGAGAGAGAGAGAGAGAACGACAGAAAGAGAGAGGGAGGAGCGAAATAGAGAGAGAGAGAGAAAGCGAGGAGGAAAGGGGTGGGGATAGGGAGGGAGGCAAGGGACAAGAGGGAGGAGCAGAACTGCGGACGAGAGAGATTCGAAGGTAGAGGGCTTAAGAGAGGATCCAGAAAACAAGCAGCAGAACCGAACGGTTGGGTCGGGCAACGGTCCCCAACGGGCGGGTCGGGCGGACGGGGCCTGCAAACCTGTGGGCGGACCCTAACGGGTGGGTCGGGCGTGCGGGACGTGAAAGCACCCGGCGAACTTCCAAGCGAGCCGACGGGCCTGCCGTCACAGGCAAGTCAGGCGGGCGGCCCTAAGGGGCGGGTCCGGCGAGCGAATCAAAGCGTGAATCCTGAATGAATCGTAAGGAAGTCTTAGACGAGAGCGTGCGGGTACATCTTCATTACTTGGCTCGTGTAGTTGGCGCGGCGCAGCCCCTAAAACAGGGAAAGAAGGGAGAGAGGAAGTTTCCAGCGAAAGAGCGATTCCTAAGTAAACTGGAGGAAGTCCCCAACGAACGCGCGATTCCTGAATGGCAAGAGCGCGGCGCCTGAGTAAATAGCGAGGAAGTCTCAGGCGGCCAAGAGGCCCCCAGAAGTCCCAGCCAACCACGAGATCCCAACCAGCATCCATGAGGCCTCTGACCCACCACCCACGCACGGTGGCGGGATAGGCCGACGGCCACTGGATAAATGCTGAGTGAGAGGAGGGGAGGGAAAAAGAGAGGAGGGACGAGGGCGCAGAAGGATCACATCAGTCGGAGCGCCCCGGATCGGCGGCACTGGCCGAAGGCCACTACAATAGCGAGGAAGTCTCAGGCGGGAGCGCGATTCTTGAGTAAATTGCGAGGCGGTCTTAAGCGGGAGCGGGGGACCAAAGTAAATTTGGAAGAGATATCAAGCGGGAGCCGTGTTGTTGTAAACCGGGGGCCAGGGGCACAGTTTGAGGAGGAAGACTTTCCCGGATAAAAAACACACTGCGAGTGCCGGGAGGCACTTCAATTGAAAAACTACAACGTGCACCGGATGGGGGGGAATCAACAATAATTATTCTTCAGTAGTGAGAGTTCAACAACAACAATAACAAAGCAAAAATACACGCTGGTGCCCGGGACCCAAGTCACCAGGTCGCGTTTTCGCCAACGGGGCGAAAACTCACACTGGTGCCCGGTTGCTGACCCCCCCAGCAACACAGCAACACAACACCACAGCAACACAGCGCCGAACACAGCAAAAACCTGGATCCCGCCCTTACGGTTGTCGGTCTCCCCAGCAGGAAGAAGCATACACGCTGCGTGGAGCCGAGTTCCCACAGCGGCTTCCAGTGGTGTGGAACACTGGTAGTCGTGAGGTAGTCGTGGTCATTGTACGTGACGTCCTCGTGCTAGTACTACCAGTACTAGTCCAGGTTGAAGTACTACTAGCAGTAGCGCTGGTAGTATTGGTTTCATTAGTTGTTGTCCTGGTAGGGCGTAATACGAAATAGTAGTAGAAGAATTAGTAGAGGTGCTCCTAGCACCAGTAGTATTAGCAGCAGCAGCAGCAGCAATAGTAGTAGTAGTAGTAGTAGTAGTCGTCGTCGTAGTCGTAGAAATAATAGTAGAGGTAGTAGCGGCAGTAGTCGTAATAGAAGTAGTCGTAGTAGTAGTAATACTAGTAGTCGTCATAATAGTAGTAGTCGCCGTACTAGATGAAGCAGTAGTAGTGGTAGTCGTCGTAGTAGATGGAGCAGTAGTAGTAGTAGTAGTAGTAGTAGTAATATTAACAGTAGTAGTAGTAGTAGTAGTAGTAGTAGTAGTAGTAGTGGTAGTAGTAGTAGTAGTAGTAGTAGTACTAGTAGTAGTAGTAATAGAAGTCGTCGTCGTATTCGATGAAACATTGGTAGTAGCAGTCGTAGTAGTAGTAGTACTACTACTACTACTACTACTAATCGTAGTAGTAGTAGTAGTAGCAGCAGTAGAAATAGTAGCACTAGTCGTCGTAGTAGATGAAGCCGTAGTCGTAGTAGTAATACTACTAGTAGAAGTACTAATAGTAGTACTAGAAGTCGTAGTAGCCGTAGTAGAAAGAGTAGCGGTCGTAGTAGTAATATCAGTAGTAATAGTAGTAGTACAAGTCGTACTAGTCGTAGTAGTCTTAGTAGTAATAGTCGTCGTCGTGGTAGCAATCGTAGTACCCGTAGTAGTAGTAGTAGTAGTAGTAGTAGTAGTAGTAGTAGTAGTAGTAGTAGTAATAGTAGTAGTAGTCGTAGTGGTAGTAGTGGTAGTAGTAGTAGTTGTGATAACAATATGTGATGGCAGTAGTAGTCGCCGTAGTAATAATAGTAGTAGCAGTCGCCGTCGTCGTACTACTAGTAGTAGTCGTACGAAGATTGTCGCAATAGTGGTAGTAGTGGTAGTAGTAGTGGTAGTAGTAGTACTAGTAGTAGTAGTAGTAGTAGTAGTAGTAGTAGTAAAAGTAGTAGTAGTAGTAATAGTCGTAGTAGTAGTAGTCGTAGTAGGGGTAGTATAGTAGTAGAGTAGTAGTATTAGTAGTAGTAGTAGTAGTAGTACAAGTAGTAGTAGTAGTAGTAGTAGTAGTAGTAGTAGTAGTACCAGTAGTAGTAGTAGTAGTAGTGGTATTATAAATAATAGTAGTAGTAGTAGTAGTAAAAGTCGCCGTAGTAGTTTTACTACGTATAGTATTTTTGGTAGTAGTAGGAGCCGTGGCCATAGAAATAATAGTAGTACAAGGAATAGTTGTAGAAGCAGTAGTAGCAGTAGTAGTAGTAGTCGTAGTAGTAGTAGTAGTAGTGGCAGCAGTAGTAGTAATAGTAGCAGTAGTAGTAGCCGCAGTAGTAGTAGTAGTAGTAGTAGTAGTAGTAGTAGTAGTAGTAGTAGTAATAGTAGTACGAGTAGTAGCAGTAGTGGTAGTAGTAGTAGTAGTAGTCGCAGTAGGAGAAGTAGTAGTAGTAATAATAATAGTGGTAGTAGTAGTAGTAGTAGTAGTGGTAGTAATAGTAGTAGTAGCAGTGGTGGTAGTAGTGATGATGGTGGTGGTGGTGGTAGCAGTAGAAATAACAGTAGCAGCACTAGTACGAATACTAGTAATAGTGCTAGTAAATAGTAGTAGTAGTAGTAGCAGTAGTAGTAGTAGTAGTAGTACAGATAATATTTGTAGAAGTAGTAGTAGTTGTAGTAGTAGTAGTAGTGGTATAAGTAGCAGCTGTAGTAGTAGTAGTAGCAGTAGTAAAAGTACAAGTAGTAGTAGTAGTAGTAGTAGTAGTAGCAGTAGCAGCAGTAGTAGTGGAATTAGTAGTAGTAGTAGTAGTAGGAGTAGTAGTAGTAGTAGTAGTAGTAGAAGTAGTGGTAGTAATAGTCGTAGTGGTAGTAGTAGAAGTAGTAGTAGTAGTAGTAGTCGTAGTAGTAGTAGTAGTAGTAGTAGTAGTAGTAGTGGTAACAGTAGTAGGAGTAGTAGTAGTAGTAGTAGTAGTAGTAGAAGTAGTAGTAGTAGTAGTAGTAGTAGTGGTAGTGGTAGTGGTAGTAGTAGTAGTAGTAGTAGTAGTAGTAAAAGTAGTAGTGGTACGCGTAGTAGTAGTAATAATAGAAGTAGTAGTAGTAGTAGTAGTAGTCGTCGTAGTCGTAGTAGTAGTCGAAGAAGACGTAGTAGTAGTAGTAGTAGCAGTAGTAGTAGTGGTAGTAGCAGCTGTAGTAGTAGTGGTGGTAGTGGTGGTCGTGGTAGCAGTAGAAATAGCAGAGTAGTAACACTAGTACGGGCACTAGTAATAGTACTAGTACGTAGCAGCAAGTAAATAGAAGCATATGGATAAACCCCTTGCAACGAAACATGTGATGGTGCCGAAGTCGACCACCCCAGGCCCTCGGAGGAGTTTCTTTTTCGAGCTACGAAATGCGTGAATATTGTGAATAAATGCGCGCGAAGCCTTCGGGCGAACCCCCCTTGTAGGGCCACAAAACGTGTGATAGGTGCGCCGAAAGCAATCCGATGCATTCGGTGGAGCCCCTTGTGCTACCACGGAATGGGCGAGGTTGTACTGAAAATTGCGTAAAACGTACGCTGGAGCACACTGTGGGGCCACGAAGCGTGTGAGTGGTGCGCTGACATCGACCGAGTGGAGCCATCTTATGTGAGGCCACGATACGTGTCAGGGGTGCGCCGAAATCGACCCGAAGCCCTCGGTGTAGCCACTTTGTCGTACCACGGGATGTGTGATGTTGAGTTGGAAATGGCCTGAGGCGTTCGCTGAAACCCCTCTTTGGGACCACGAAACGTGTGAGGGGTGCGCCGAACTCGGCCAAAAAACCTCGGTGGAGCCACTTTGTAGCACCACGGGATGTGTGACGTTGTGTTGAAAATGGTATGAGGCGTTCGCTGAAACCTCTTTTGGGCCACGAAACGAGTGAGGGGTGCGCCGAAATCGGTCCGAGGCCCTCGGCGGAACCCCTTCATTGTGGGAGCGCGAAACGTATGAGGGGTAGAAAAGAATGGGTCCTGAGGCCTTCGGTGGAGCCGCTGTGGGGCTACGAAACGTGTCAGGGGTGCGCCGAAATCGGCCCGAAAACATATGTGAATCCCCCTTTGTGGGGCCACGAAACCACTGCGGGTTGTGTAGAAATTCGCCCGGATCCTTCGGTCGAACCATATGAGGGGTACGCCGAAATCGTTGCTCTGTTGCTCTGTTGCTGGGGGGGCTCTAATTAGGTTGTCTGTTGCGTCGATCCTCTGCCGTCTGTTGCTCTGTTGCTGGGGGGGGCTTTGTGGCTCTGTTGCTCTGTCGCTGTTGCGCTGTTGCCGTGCTGTTGCCGTGCTGTTGCGCTGTTGCGCTGTTGCGCTGTTGCCGTGTTGCCGTGTGGGCTCAGCCACCGGGCACCAGTGAGTGTTTTCGTCGTCAACAACAACAGCCATTTTAAGACTGTTCGTTCTTACTGGCACGCGTTTCTTGCATTCCGTATACCCCAGCCCTCGATACCCGCCCACTTCGTCTTCGATTGCACCTCTTTTCGGGGGGAATCTCTTCCTTGTCGGCCACTGGCTGAAGTGCGAAAAAGTCTCGAACGTGAGCGCCGTTCCTGAATTCGGGGGCCTCTCTGGCCAAGGGCTCTCGGAATATTCTATGGAGAAATATCGAACGGGAGCCCTTTGTCGCCGTGTCCAACTTGCTTGAATTACGGGAAAGTCTCGAGCGAGTGCGCCGTTCCTGAGTTCGGGGGCCTTCTTAGCCAGGGGCTCTCGGAGTAAATCGTGAGGAAGTATCGAGCAGGAGCCCTTGTCGTCGTGGCTGGGCCTCCGCCAAATAATTGAATTGCGACAGAAGTCTCGAGCGAGAGAGCCGTTCCTGAGTTCGGGGGCCTCTCTGGCCAGGGTGTCTCGGGATAAATTGTAAGGAAGCATCGAGCGGGAGCCGTTGTTGTCGCAGCCGGGCCTCCAAGGTCCCACATTCAGGCTCAAGCCAGCGCTCGAGCGGGAGCCTCGTTTTCAGAGAAAATGTAGCCAACGTCGAGGCGAGAGCGCGCGGAACCGTTTCTGGACATCAGCAATAATTATTCCCAACCCTCCTTGGCTGGGTATTCGTTTTGAATAAAAGGACTGCGGTCTCCACTTCTCCTCCCGCTCCTCCTCCCGCCTCCTGTCTCCCGTTCCCTTTTTGTCTCCTCTTGCCTTGCGCTCCCTGGGGGGCTGCGATCTGCGACGCTGTCGCCACTTTCGAGCGCTGCTGGTGGGTCCAGTGGAGTGAGGCACCGCGGGGATCTGAGGTAGACCTCGCCGTCCCTGGGGGGCTGCGATCTGCGAAACTGTCGCCACTTTTGAATGCCGCTGGTGGGTCCAGCGGAGTGAGGCACCGCGGGGATCGGAGGTAGACCTCGCCGTCCCTGGGGGGCTGCGATCGACGAAACTGTCGCCACTTTCGAGGGCTGCTGGTGGGTCCTGCGGACTGAGGCACCGCGGGGATCTGAGGTAGACCTCGCCGTCCCTGGGGGGGGGCTGCGATCTGCGACGCTGTCGCCACTTTCGAGGGCTGCAGGTGGGTCCTGCGGAATGAGGCACCGCGGGGATCTGAGGTAGACCTCGCCGTCCCTGGGGGGCTGCGATCTGCGACAGTGTCGCCACTTTCGAAGGCTGCTGGTGGGTACAGCGGAGTGAGGCACTGCGGGGATCTGAGCGAGACCTCGCCGTCCCTGGTGGGCTGCGATCTGCGAAACTGTCGCCACTTTCGAGGGCTGCTGGTGGGTCCTGCGGACTGAGGCACCGAGGGGATCTGAGGTAGACCTCGCCGTCCCTGGGGGGCTGCGATTTGCGACGCTGTCGCCACTTTCGAGGGCCGCTGGTGGGTCCAACGGAATGAGGCACCGCGGGGATCTGAGGTATACCTCGCCGTCCCTGGGGGGCTGCGATCTGCGACACTGTCGCCACTTTCGAAGGCTGCTGGTGGGTCCTGCGGGCTGAGTCACCACGGGGATCGGAGGTAGACCTCGCCGTCCCTGGGTGGGCTGCGATCTGCGAAACTGTCGCCACTTTCGAAGGCCGCTGGTGGGTCCTGCGGACTGAGGCACCGAGGGGATCTGATCGAGACCTCGCCGTCCTTGGGGAGCTGCGATCTGCGACACTGTCGCCTCTTTCGAGGGCTGCTGGTGAATCCTGCGGGCTGAGTCACCGCGGGGATCGGAGGTAGACCTCGCCGTCCCTGGGAGGCTGCGATCTGCGACGCTGTCGCCACTTTCGAGGGCTGCTGGTGGGTCCTGCGGACTGAGGCACCGCGGGGATCTGAGGAATACCTCGCCGTCCCTGGGGGGCTGCGATCTGCGACACTGCCGCCACTTTCGAGGGCTGCTGGTGGGTCCAGCGGCGTGAGGCACCGCGGGGATCTGAGGTAGACCTCGCCGTCCCTGGGGGGCTGCGATCGACGAAACTGTCGCCACTTTCGAGGGCTGTTGGCGGGTCCTGCGGACTGAGGCACCGCGTGGATCTGAGGTAGACCTCGCCGTCCCTGGGGGGCTGCGATCTGCGACACTGTCGCCACTTTCGAGGGCTGCTGGTGGGTCCAGCGGAGTGAGACATCGCGGGGGCCTGAGCGAAACCTCGCCGTCCCTGGGGGGGGGGCTGCGTTAGTAATCACTACGATGCCCTTATATTTGTTCGGGGGCCTGCGAGCCTTGCGATTGCCGCTCGCAAACTCACATGCATCCATGTTATGGCATCGCCCCCGTTGTAGCAATCCTGATGTA
Organism: Prorocentrum cordatum; assembly: GCA_963575745.1. NCBI lineage: Eukaryota > Dinophyceae > Prorocentrales > Prorocentraceae > Prorocentrum > Prorocentrum cordatum. The sequence continues at coordinate 9,199 of CAUYUJ010002233.1, read as the reverse complement.
CTTATGCCCCGCATTGCGCAAGGGTTGGGTACGTCGCCAAGCTATTTTTACAAAATGAATATGCAGCAACAACAGCAAAACAGCAACAATCATTGCACCCTCATGCGCGACGTTTCCACACGAAGCATGCGACCATCATGAGAACCATCCACATCATGGGGGAGTCTTGTTCTATAGCGGGGTCTGTTATTCCCATTCCCAGATCTCCCGCCCAAGGAGGTCTTGCAAACACCTCCCCCAAGGAATTTCAACATATCCCGCCTCGAAAACACATGCCCGTGACTTGCTGCGCCGATGCGAGACCGCCAGTGAAACCCCAGCGAACGGTAAAACACAAGGAAGTATCAAACGACAGGATTGCCTTGGTGGGGATGGGGGCTGTCGACGGTGAGGCAAGGACCTGGCCCTGAATAGAAAGGGAGGAAGTCTCGAGCAGGGCTGCTGTTGTTGCTGGGGGCGGCGCCAATGCTGACGAGAGTAGGGCGCTAGTCCAGCTTAAAACAAAACGACATCTCGAGCGGGAACGCTGGTTTTGTTGGGGCGGCGGTTATCGGCGGCGAGGAGGAACACCGCCCTGAATAAGAACGGAGGACGCATCGAGCGGGAGCCGTGGTTTTGTCGGGACGGGGGCTGTCGGCGGCGAGGAACAGCACCGTCCCGAGGAAAAAGAGAGGACATCTCGAGCGGTAGCGTTGCTCTTGCTGGGAGCGGCGCCAATTCAAAAGAGAATAGGGCGCCAGTCCAGCGTAAAACGGAAGGAAGTCTCAGGCGGGAACGCTGGTTTTGTCGGGGCGGCGGTTATCGGCGGCGAGGAGGAACACCGCCTTGAGTAAGAACGGAGGGCGCATCGAGCGGGAGCCGTGGTTTTGTCGGGACGGGGGTTGTCGGCGGCGAGCAGCACCGTCTTCAGGAAAAAAAAAAAAGAAGCCTCGAGCGGGAGCGTTGCTCTTGCTGGGAACGGCGCCAATTCAAAAGAAAATTGGGCGCCAGCCCAGCGTAAAACGGAAGGAAGTCTCGGGCGGGAGTGCTGGTTTTATCGGGGCGGCGGCTTTCGGCGGCGAGGAGGAGCACCGCCTTGAGTAAAAGAGGGAGGACACCTCGAGCGGGAGCGTTGTTTTTGCTGTGGGCGGCGCCGATGAGAGAAAGACTAACGCGCCAGTCCAAGGTAAAACGGGAGGACGTCTCGGAGCGCTGGTTTTGTTAGGACGGCGGCTTTCGGCGGCGAGCAAAAACACCAGCCCTGAGCAAAAAAGGAGGAAGTCTCGAGCGGGAACGTTGTTATTGTTGGGGGGCCGGTTTTGGCGGTCCCCCAAACCGCTCGAGCGTGAGCCTCACTTTCAATGAAAATGTAGCCGGCGCCTCGGCGAGAGGGCCAGGGCGCCAATAAGGGGTCCAACAACAATAATTGTTGGGTAATTAAAAAATTCAAGAGCCCCTGCAGGGCGCTCGGGCGCCCAGAAACCTCAGAAGCCGCTGCAGAGCGCTCAGGCGCTCAGAAGCCTCAGAAGCCTCTGCAGAGCGCACAGGCGCTCATAAACCTCAGAAGCCTCTGCAGAGCGCACAGGCGCTCAGAAACCTCAGAAGCCTCTGCAGAGCGTTCAGCGGCGTTTAAGCGTTGGTTGTAAAGTTGCCGTTCTAGTTATAAAGAGCACCGTCGGGGATGTAAAGTGGTCGTTCTAGTTGTAAACTGGTCTGTCATGTTTGTAACGTGGTCGCACTCCGAAGAAAACCACATGATTTGATTCGTTGCTGGTTGTACACTGTCCCACATCGTGTGTAAAGTGTCGGTCCAAATTTAAAGATACCGAGTATTGGGACCGCGGGTATGTAGAGCGCCCAAGACGGCTCAATAGCGCCCCAAGAGGGCCTCAAGACATCATTTTGAGCCTCCGAAGGGGGGGGCTCAATATAACTCAAGGCGTTTCAAGATAGCCCCCGACACACATCCAAGAGGCCTCAATACGGCCCCACGACAGTTTCAAGTGACCTCCGAACCCTCCAAGGACCCCCTTCAAGAGGCCAGCATCCTTCAAACACTTAGGGCACATCAGTGTTTTTGCCTTGTCGCCTTTTCGTTTCTGCTGGGCTCTCGAGGCCCCACGATGGCCTCAAGACGGCCCAGAAGAGCCCCACGAGGGCACCAAGAGCGCCCCAAGACGGCCCCAAGAGCACCCAAGAACGCCTCAAGAGCGCCCCAAAAGGGCCTCAAGACATCATTTTGAGCCTCCGAAGGGGGGGGCTGAATATATTATCCCTCTCTTTTGGATTCATGGGGCCCATGACGGCCCCAAGAGGCCCCCCAAAAAAACACCGACAGGGCCCCATAGATCTTCCAAAAGATCCCCAGGAGGGCCCCAGAATGCCTCAAGTGGCTCCGCGAGGACCCCACAAGAGAGACCCAAGACGGCTCCAAGAGACTTCCGAAAAGACACTTCCAAGGCGGTTGTTACTCTGCATGCTTCTACGCTTCCCTGATCAAGGCAACTCGCCTGGCGATCTGTTTCTGGATGGGCTGGTGGGGATATATTTTTTACAGCCGCAGGCGGAAGCGCCAGCGGCGGCGGGTAGCGGTCGGGCTGCGGCCGCTACAAATTGCCGAGCGCGCGCGGGCGCGGCCGACGCCAAGCGGCGGGCGCAGGGGTGCTGAGCCCAGGGAGTCTGACGGCAAACCAGCACCAGGCAGTAACTACGCTGCCAAAGTGGCGCGATGCAAGGCCCCCACTGGGTCAGGGATATCTGAACGATAGGAAGTCTGCCAACCAAGGCGCAGAAGGCTGAGAAGTGAACCAGGGTGTCTGCCATGCTCAAGCAGAGCGACCGAGAGACACGCAAGCTGTCGCCAGACTGCATACCATAGGAAGGTTGGACTCTGACAGCGCCAGCGAACCGTCGCAGCTTCAGAGTACGCACCAGCGCCGCCAAGGGCGCGATATCGGGGTGTCTGTAACCAAACGAAGCACGTCAGGTCCAAGAGACAACCTCGAACAGATGCGATCGCCAGCGCGCCATCAGGTAACATGATGTGACGCCACGCGGAAGGTGCAACTGCCCCAATCCTCTACCAGGCACGAGTCGCTGCGACTGCCAACCGTGGATAAGACGAGGAAGCGTACCAGGGAGCATCTAACGTGACTAACCCGCGCCGCCTATCCTTGGTACCTGGCGTGCCAGAGGGAAGTGTAAGTGGCGTTCTGGGAAACTGTGCTGCCGCATACCAGCTTCAGCCCGAGCAACAGCCAGCGGTCACGAAGAAGCCCAGGGAAGTGCGATTCTGGACAGTGACGAGGCGAAGCCATCTTTGCGTCGGTCACAGAACCGCGGGACCGGCGGACAACGTCCGACAGGGCCAGAGGTGAAAATAGCTACAGCGGGCCAGGGGCCAACTAAGGCCTGAACGCAACACGCCCCAGCGCTGTCATGCAGACGGTATTGCTGGTAAACACACTTGGGTCCAAAGGCAGGAAGTGCGTGCACCAGGGAGGGCGGCAGAAAGCCGCCACACGGTTTAAAAGAACAGATGAGCAGCTGAAGGCCGCCGTACCTTTGAGAACCCAGGGAGAGTGGTGAGCGCGGATCTGGACGGAGACGAGGCGACTCCATCGGCGTCGGTCACAGAGCCGCGAGGCCGGGGGACGAAGTCCACCAGGGCCAGAGGTGAAAACAACTACAGCACGGCCGGGGCCAACTAAGGCCTGCAAGCGACACGCCCCCGTGATGCCGTGCAGACGGTATTGCTGGTAGACACACTTGGGTCCAAAGGCAGGAAGTGCGTGTACCAGGGAGGGCGGCGGAAGCCGCCACCCGAATATAAGAAACGTAACCCAGGGAGGCAGCTGAAGGCTGCACAGAGTGTGGAAAACGGACGCTGCACCTGGAACTCTTGGTGACGGGGGGGGGCTCAGTCGGCCCACCGTTGCCTCTTCTCGCCGCGATCATCTGGCCTACCGCCACCACGCTTGCCACCTGACTGCCACTGGTCGTCGTGCCAGCCGGAGCTCCAGCCATCCTGCCAGTTGTCCCAGGCATCCCAGGAGCTCCTTGCCCGGTCGTACCAGCTGTTCTGTTGGTGGCTGCCCGTGCCAGTGCAGTCTGTCCTGGTGTGGCGCATGTACTCGGCCCGCACCGTTGCCCACTCGATGCAGAAGTTATACATCTTGTCCATCGCGCAGGCGTCGTATCCGCAGTGCTTCCAGTCATCCAAGAACTTGTTGATGTCCGCGTCCGAGTGCAGCTTCGGGTCTGACTTGGGATCCTGGGTCCCAGGGATCCGGATACCTTTGGTGTACGCAATCCAAAGGGCACAGAATACTCCACCCAATTCAACTTGGTGTCTGGTGATGCGCTTGGCAGGCGCCTCTCCGCGACGCTCCAAGTCCACGGAGCCCAACCAAGCCTTATACATGGGGCCTCCGTGGGCGTCGGTCAGCTGGTTGAGAACGTGTCGCTCCGCGGCGCCGGAGTGGGCGGGCCTGCGGTCTGGTGCCTGCGGATTGCGTAGTGCGGGGCGGTGGTCCTGTGCTGAGCCTCTGTCTCGCGCGGCTTCGTCTCGATCTAGTCCCCTGGAACCACTGGCGGTCTGCTCAGTGGTGGCTGCACCACCCCAGGCGTTCAACGGGTCGTCGACGGAGCTGGGTTCCGTGCTCTCTGTCGTCGACGGGGCTGGGTTCCGTGCTCTGGTGGGGATACGCGAAACGTCACGAATTACCCCATCCTCTCCCCTCTCACTCCCCCTCTCTCATGTACCCCCGCCCAAGAGACGGACTGAGTGGGGGGTCGACGTGTTCGTCGCCATGTCGTCCGGCTAAGATCCGAAATCACCCCCCCATACCCTTCCCAAGCCGCATCCTTGCCAGTTCTCTGAGCCGCGCCCAGTCGTGGACCCGAACCTCCAGAAATGCACAGAATACCTCCGAGACGAAGACGTCGGCGTCGGCGTCGTAGTCGATGTCGTCGTCGTCGACGTCTGCGACGGCCACGTCGTCGTCATCGGCTTCGTCATCATCATCAGCGGCATCGGCCGCAGCGGCGGCAGCTCTTTCGTTGTCGGCGGCGGTTTCGCTTCTGCTCTCGTTTCCATCGCCTCGTGCACAGCTCGGCGCCGCATGAGATCCCATGCCCGCGGCGTTCGGCGGCGGCCTCGGCGGCGGTCGTCGGTGGCAGCGTTCGGCCTCGGCGGCGTCGGCGGCGGTCGGCGGCGGCGGCCTCGGCGGCGCTCGGCGGCGGCCTCGGCGGCGGCCGGCGGCGGCGGTCGGCGGCGGCGGCGGCGAGACGCGCGGGCCGCTCGGCGCGCGGCCGCCGAGGCCGCCCGTCCTCGGCGGCCGGGCCGCCCGCGGGGCACCGCCGCCGGGCCGGGAGCGTGCCCTGGCGGCGCGCGGCGCGGGCCGCGGCGCGTGCGCGGGCGGTCTGGCGGCCTGCGGCGGGGCTGAGCCTTAAGCGGTGCTCTTCGTTTTCGTGCTGTCCTTCGCTTTGCCTCGTTTTTTGCCTTCGCTTCGCCTCGGAGTGCAGGACGTAACGAAGGACCAGGCGGCCCACGAGATGGCCAAAACACCGTTCAGGTCCAGCCCTGGGCTGCGGTGGGATGCCTGGGAGGAGGAGGCGGAGGAGGACAAGGACCAGTTCAAGCCCAAGACCGATCAACGATGTCGGGACACACCCTCCCTCTCCCTCCAGACTCCCTCTTCATAGGACTCTACCAGTGAGGGAAGTGCCCCGTCGGGAAATAACCGTGTGAAAATCCTGAAGCGTACTAAAACACCATTCTCACGACTTCAGCGCCAACAGTTGCGTCTTGACGATCCTGAATCGTGCCAAGACACCACTCCTGGGACTCCAACACCGCGAATCAACACAGCTGTTGCGCCTTGACTAGTCTGCACCGTTCGAAAACACCTTTCCTGGAAAATTAACCATTGGAACCCGCGAAGCTCTCGCAACATTTCAAAACGAATGTGCGCGGCGCCAAGGCGAGAACAGCCTTCAAAACGCGAAACTCTTGTAATGGTATGAAAAAGAATGTGCGCGTCGCTGAAGGCAGAACCGCATTTTGGCCACGACCCGCCCTCAATCCGTAAAGCTCTCTCAAATGTCTGAAACGAATGTGCGCGGCGATGGGACCAAAACCACATTTTGAAAACGAGCAGTCCTCAACCCGTGAAACTCTTGCAAATATAGAAAACGAATGTACAGCGAAAACCACATTTTGAAAACTACCCGCCCTCAATCCATGAAGCTCTGAAGCTCTTGCAAACGTTTCGAACGAATGTGCGCGGCGCTCTGGCGAGAACCACATTTTGAAAACGACCCCAACCCGTGAAACTCTTGCAAATGTTTACTAGAACTAGGTTCTACCCAGCTCCAGCCCGTCACAGTCTCACAACTGCGTGTAGATGTGTACGCACACATGCAACGTCAGGAGTCACCCACAAGTTGTTCGAACATGCGATGGAGAAGTAGTAATTCAGAACGTGGACCGAGCAGAAACGATACCAGACCAGGCGCGCTACGAAGATCCCAAGAGCGCCCCAGGGGGAGCCTAGGGGAAATTCAAAGAGCAGTCGAAGATGATGGTCCCATGAGCGCCTCGAGAGGCGGTCCCCTGAGCCTCAGACCTCAGTCCTGAAGAGTTTCTCAGGTGCCCGAACCCGAAAATCTCAAATCTCTGGGAACTGGTCGCTGTTTTTCTGGGGGGTCCGGCGTGCCCTCTGGGCTCCGGGGCGGCTTCCCGCATTACCTTACCGGGCCCAAAAGAGGCCGCCAGGACGGACCACGAGGTCCCCAAGAGGCCGCCAGAACGGTCCAAGAGGGCCCCGAGACGGCCAAAGATCGGGCGAAGACGCCCAAGATGGCCCCATGACGGCCCAAGAAGCCTCCAAGGCGCCCCAAGAGGCCTCTAAGAGGCCTGCCGAGAGAGCCCCGCGAGGTAAACACCTGTGATATTCGTGAGGTGTTTGGAAGATTTTGGCCTTCTCGCCTTTTCCGGCTGTCCGACGCTTCAAGACGTCCCAAGACGCCCCGTAGACCGCCCCAAGACTGCCGAAGACGCAGCCAAGAGGACCCAGAACGGCCGAAGCGAGCCCCAAGCTCCGCGAAGCGCGAATAACTTCGCGCTCTCGCGCCGCCTCCCCAAAGGGAGAAAAGGAGGACGAGGAGGAGGGGGAGAAGGAACGAGGACCGCGAAGCGCGAATAACTTCGCGCCCTCGTGGGAGCCCTCGAGGACGCCCCATGGCGGCACCGAGAGGGGCCGAAGAGGCCTGCCGCCGTCCGTCGCCCGTCGCCCGTAGCCTGCTTTTTCCATCGTCCGTCGTCGTCGAGGGTCGTCGAGCGGCCGAAAGCGGGCCGCTAGCAGAGAACGAAGAGGAGGGCGAGGAGCGAAGGAGTCGGAGGAGGAGGAGGAGGCGGAGGAGGCGGAGGAGGAGGAGGAGGAGGAGGGCAAGGAGGAGGATGGAGGAGGAGGAGGAGGAGGAGGAGGAGGAGGAGGAGGAGGAGGATGCAGGAGGAGGAGGATGCAGGAGGAGGAAGGAGTCGGAGGAGGAGGGGAGGAGGCAAGAAGTCGGGACGTGAGAACCTGGACGAATCGAAGAGGCCGCTCGGAAACTTCCGAGCGGCTACGCAGGGGCATTGTGAAGCCTCTTGCAAGCTTTTCGGGGGTTTCTCGGGCGCCTCTGGGGGGCTTTTTGGGGCCCTGTGGGCCTGCGGGGGTCTCTTCAAGCTTTTTGGAGACTCTTGGGGGCCTCTTGCAGGCCTCTTGGGGGTTCTGGACAGCCTCGGAGGATGTTTACGGGGGCCTCTTGGAAGATTCCCGGAGCCTCCTCGGGGTTTCTTGGGGGCGTCTTGGGGGCTCTTCGAGCGTCTTGGGGGCTTTTTGGGGCGTCTTGGAGCCTCCTGGGGGTCTCTTGGGAGCGATCGTGAGGTCTCAGCAGCCCATCGGAGGCGGCAAGGCGAGAAGGCTAAAGTCACTGATTTCCCTGACTTTTGGACAGTTTTCGGCTCCTCCTCCTCCTCCTCCTCCTCCTCATCATCATCATCATCATCATCGGCCGCTCCGCCGCCGCCGCCGCCGGCCGCAGCAGCTATCCGCATCATGCAGCAGCAGCATCATCAGCAGCAGTCATCATGCATCAGCATCATCATCATCAGTCACCACCACACCACCACCACCCCACCACCACCACCATCATTCATCATCATCAGCCTCATCATCATCATCATCTCCTCATCCTCATCTCATCCTCATCCTCATCCTCATCCTCATCCTCATCCTCATCCTCATCCTCATCCTCATCCTCATCCTCATCCTCATCCTCATCCTCATCCTCATCCTCATCGTCGTAAGCATCAGCATCATCAGCATCATCATCAGCAACAATATGATCCCCTTATCACCATCATCACCATCATCACCATCATCAACGTCACCACCATCACACTCGTCATCACCGTCTCCCCTGAAAAAGAAAGCCCGAGGACCCGACCTGAAGTGTGTTCCGATCCGAACTTCGACCACCGGTCCACATGCGGCGACGAGGAGCCTCCTGGATGCCCAACAACTCGGGGGCGCGCGAACATGGAAACGGGACCCGTCGCTTATCCACGCCCCCTTGATGCATGTCTGCGATCGCCTGAACGAAGGAGCGACAACGCCCACAAAGGACATCGATCCCTGAAGTCCGACCCTCTTCCTCCCTCCCACTCCTTCACGTCCTCGATCCTCGCACCCGATGGAGTGATGCGAGGGGTCGGAGCTCGTGCTCTTTCCTCGGAGGCGGCCGGGGGGTCTACGATGGATGAGCCTCGAGAGAATCGGTCAAGAGAGGAGGGCGTGAAGCAAAGTCGGCTCCAAGTCGGTTCCTGGGCCCCTCCCGAGGTCCAAACGCACCAGCTGTTCGAGCCGCGTCCAGGCGTGGCGCCGAGAAGCCCCCAGGAGGTCCCCTTACCCTACTTCTCCCGGCCGGAACTGGAACCGCTGCGCGACCACCTCAGACCCCCAGCCGACTCCACTCCTTTCCCCTCGACGCATGACCGACGAAAAGAGATGGGTCTTACGCAAGATTGCATAGCGACCTTACGCGAAGACTTATCAGGCCGCCAGCGCGGCACGCTACACTGGAAACGAAGGCGCTTACGCGCCACCTTACGCAGGAAGCTTACGCGCGAAAGTACGCCCACTAGAACCCTCGTTTTCTGCGTCGCTCACACGGG
>CAUYUJ010002232.1:64556-91947 GCA_963575745.1 Prorocentrum cordatum | reverse complement strand
GGAGGAGGGAGGAGGAGGGAGGAGGCGGAAGAGGATGGAGGAGGAGGATAAGCGGGCATTGTTCTTAGAAGGTGTGTGGGGGCCCTTGCGAGAGGGGGTCACTCCCGCGAGTGTTCCCGCGGGGGGGGCTCTGAGAGCTCATTCCGATCCAGCTGATCACATTCGATATCGATGTTGGCCTGGTCGATCCGATTCGATTCCGAAGCTGCGACATAAAACGTGTTAAACACACGTATGTGTATGCATGCATGTATGTAAGTATGTTTGTATGTATGTAGGTATGTATGGTATTGATGTATGTGTGTATGTGTGCAGGCATATATGTGTGTATGTCGGTGTGTATGTATGCATGTATATATATATATATATGCGTGTAAGTATGTATGTCGGTGTGTATGTATGTATGTATGTATATATATATATATATATATATATATATATATATATATGTGTGTATGTGTGTATGTATGTATGTATGTATGTATGTATGTATGTATGTATGTATTATTGTGTGTATGTATGGATGTGTGTATGCGTGTATGTATGTGTGTATGTGTGTATGTGTGTATGCATGTATGCATGTATGCATGTGTGTATATGTATATGCATCTATGTATGTATTGTTGTATGTATGTACGTATGTGTGTATGAATGTGTGTATGCGTGTATTTGAATGTATGTATGCATGCATGCATGTATGTATGTGTGTATGTATGTATGTATGTATGTATGTGTGTGTATGTAGGTATGTGTGTATGTGTGTGTACGTATGTATGTCTATATATATATATACATGCGCACAGTTATGTAGGTACATGTGTGTATGTATGTATGTGTGTATGTATGCATGTGTGTGTGCATTTATGTATGTGTGTATGTATGCGTGTACGCATGTATGCACGCATGCATGTGTGTATGTATGTATGCATGTATGTGTGTGTATGTATGTGTGTATGTGAGAGTATGTATGTATGTATGTATGCATGCATGTATGTATGTATGTATGTATGTATGTACGTGTATGTATGTATGCATGCATGTGTGTATGTATGTTTGTGTACGTACGTATGTATGCATGCATGTATGGATGCATGTATGTATGCATGTATGTGTGTATGTGTGTATGTTTGTATGTATGTATGTGTGTATGTAGGTATGTGTGTATGTATGTGTACGTATGTATGTCTATATATACATGCGCACAGTTATGTAGGTAAATGTGTGTATGTATGTATGTGTGTATGTATGCATGTGTGTATGTGTGCATGTATGTATTGATGTATGTATGTATGTACGCATGCATGCATGTATGTATGCCTGTCTGTCTTTATGTATGCGTGTAGGTATGTACGTATGTATGTGTGTACGTATGCACGTATGTATGTGTGTATGTGTGTATGTATGTATATATGTTTATGTGTACGTATGTATGTGTATATGTGTATGTATGTATGTATGCGTGTATGCATGTATTAATATATGTGTGTATGTATGTGTGTATGTATGTATGTGTGTATGTATGTTTGTGTTGATGTGTGTATGTATGTATGCATGTATGCATGCATGTAGGTATGTATGTATGTGTGCAATATGTAGTTATGTATGCATGCATGTATGTATGTGTGTATGTATGTCTGTGTGTCTGTCCCATGTATGTATGTGTATGTGTGTATGTGTGTATGTATGCATGCATACATGCATCTATGTATGGCGGTACGTATGTAAGTAGGTATATGTATGTATGTATGTATGTATGTATGTATGTGTATGTTTGTATGTTTGTATATATATATATATACTTCTATGTATACATGAAGCATAACGATGTCCCGACGCTCATATGCGGCCCATTGCTGGCCTGACGCTGCCGTGCATCCTGCCGCAGCCAGTCTGGTCCGGTGGTTTGGCCCCGGGGCCGATGCGGCCGGACCCGGCGCAGACCTGCCGAGCCGTTGCTGCATGACCGTGCCATCTTGGAGAGGGCCGGCCCCCTGCTGGCCACTGCCATTTCCTCCGCTCGCCGCTGGGCCTGAGGCCCCACGACGAACACGACGACGACGACGACGACGCTTCTCAAAAGCCCCCGTGTCCACGTCTTCCTGAGGCGACACCACCACCAGGCCCAGTGGGTCCATCTCCAGCAGGGGGCGCCCTGGATGCCTCCCCTGGCTGGGCACAGGGGATGCCTCGAGCGAGGTGGGGGGGGACCACACCGCCAGGAGGATCCTCCCTGTCGCCTCGCCCTGGTGGTGGTGGTGGTGGTGTCGCCCTCAGTGGCCTTGCAAATGACAGGGCAGTTTTTGCTGCCGTTTTCGTCTTTCCTGTTTTTCTTCTGGTTCCGTCGCCGTGTTTTTGCTCAGGGTTCCGGCTCCGGTTCCAATCCCGGAGCCGTTGTTTGCCGTTCCGGCGAGTCGCGTTTGCACCTCTTCCACGTTCAAGATCAAGGCTTCTGGAGACGGTTCGAACGGCCCTGCCGTTTCCAAGAACCCCGAGGGTGCAACCTCTCTTTGCTCCTGCTCGAGGGCCCGGGCAGCCGTCCTCGAAGGCTGCACCGCGGACCGCCAGACCCGTCCTGCCCCCCTCCTTCCCCGCCTCCCTCGTCTGCGTCCTCGCCCCTTGCCCCCATGGCACGGGAACCCTCAGGTGTACGGTCTCGGGGCCCTCGCGAGGCCTGAGAACACGTGTCTTTTTTATACGCGTTCTCGTCACACGTTCGCTCTCGTCTTCGCCAACGATGGGGCGTCTAGTTTCGTTCCAGTGTCGTTCTGGTGTCGTTCCAGATTCGTTCCAGTTTCGCTCCAGCGTCGTCTCGATTTCGTTCTGGTGTCGCTTCTGTTTCGTTCCAGTGTCGTTACGGTGTCGTTTCTTTTTCGCTCAAGTTTCGTTCCCGTTTCGCTCCGCTGTCGTATCAATTCCTGTTCAGTTCTGTCCCAGAACGAAACTGGACTGAAATTGCAACGGAAGTCAAGAGCGCGTGCGTTAATGAAGGGTCCCGTGACCTTGCATCTAAGAACCCTGACTTCGAATCTGCCGTACTTTGGGGGGTCTCGCTGATAGGGCGGAGATTTCCGCCCCACTCTTCGAGCTCCTCTGCCGTCGATTTCGGCCCGATCTTCCCGTCGCTGTTTCCGCCGCACGTTTGCGGGAATATCTGCCTTGCATTGCTTTGTTTTGCGGGGGTGTCCAACATGATCCAACCCACTTTGCTGCTGAGGCGGAACTTTCCACCCCATGTTTTCGCACCGTGTGGGGTGCACTTCTGGCACACATGCAAAAGTTGGGCAGTCAACCAAAGTACGGCGGACCCGAAGTCAGGGAGGCGGGAATGAGCGGCGAAAGAGGGGGCAGGGGACTGGCAGGCCAGGGGGCTGGCAGGGACAGCGGGGTGGGGACGAGCGGGGGCAGATGGCGAGGGGCCCATGGCCCCGTCATCCGCACGGCTCTTCTGCTCTCGTGCTCTCCCGCCCCTCCCTTTCTCCAGGGGGGTAGGAGGACGCGGAGGCGGAGGAGGAGGCGGAGGAGGAGGAGGAGGGGGAGGTGGACCAAGCCCGCCCGCAGCTCAAAGCTCGCAGGTGAAGGAGGAGGAGGAGGAGGAGGAGGAGGAGGAGGAGGAGGAGGAGGAGGAGGAGGAAGGAAGAGGAAGGAGGAGGATGAGGAGGGATGAGGAGGAGAAGAGGAGGAAGGAGGGAGGGAGGAGGGCAGGAGAGAGGAGGAGGAGGAGGAGGAGGAGGAGAAGAAAGGAGGAGGCCCGGGGAGGGGGTCGGGGAGGAGGAGGACGGGGGGGGAGGAGGAGGAGAAGGGGAGGAGGACGAGGGGGAGGAGCCGAAGCAGCACATGACACGCCAGGGGTCAGCCGCCCACCCCCGTCGGCGGCCGCCGTCGCGCCGAGGCGCACTGCCGAGCGCCCGTTGGCCTCTCCGCCGCCCCGCCGTGTGCGCCGCCACTGCCGGGGTGTGACTGGCGGTGCCGCCGCTGACCAAGGAAGCCCTCCCCCCGCCCTCCCCCCCTTCCCCTCTTCCTCCTCCTCCTCTCTCCCTCCCTCCTCCTCCTCCCCCATCCTCTACTCCTCCTTCCCCTCCTCTCCTCCTCCTCCTCCTCCTCCCCCTCCTCCTGCCGCCTCCTCCCGCCTCCTTCCTCCTCCTCCTTCCCCCCCTCCTCCTCCTCCTCCCCCTGGACGCCCCTCGGAGGAGGATTGGATTGGACGCTTCTGGGAAGAGAGAGGGTAACACTAGACAGCCTGAGGGAACGGGGATGGCACCCCTAGCCGCAAGGAGCGCGGCCAGGGATGATATCCGCGCGCACCCCCCGCCAACCTGTGGAACCCATGGGAACAACCACCGCGATGAGTCCCACGCAGTGCAAAGCAGGGGCGTGCAAGCGGCAGGCTACAAACCAGTTCCATTGGTTGCCACCACTACGCACGATGTAGCAGAGTCGTTTAAAAAGAAACCGTATCTTCCTCCTCATTCTCCTCCAAGCCTCCACCACCCCATAATCGAGCAGACAACTCCGAGGAAAGAGGCAGGGGGAGGGAGGGATACTAAGGGCAGGGGCATGGGTGAGGGAAGCCTAGGCAGCAAAGCTTCTCACCCGCTTGTTGTCGTCCTTGCCCTTATTTTGCCCTAGCGCGCACGCCGAACCGCAGCGTGAGCATCCGCAGCACGGCGATGAGCAGGACCACCATCGGAGGAGGAGGAGGAGGAGAAGGAGGAGGAGGAGGAGAGGAGAGGAGAGGAGAGGACGAAGCTGGGGAGGGCGATGAGGGGGGGGGGAGGGGGGGGGAAGGGGGGGAAGAGGGCTGGGGGGGGAGGGAGGGAGGCGAACAGAGAGGTGGACAGGGGAGAGGCGGCGGGGAGAGGGGACGGGAGAGGAGGAGGACTGAAGAGAGGGAGGGAGGGAAGCGAACGCGGAGGTGGATGGAGGAGGAAACGGGGAGAGGAGATTGTAAAGATGAGGATGAGGAGCAGGAGGAGGAGAGGGGGAGGAGGGGGAGTAGGATGCACACCATGCTGCGCCCAAGCACTCCACGTCCAAGGCATTCCCCGTGCCAGCACAGCAGGGCATGACGAGCGTGGAGGGCACCCCTGCAATACAGGAGCCTCCCATATGCATTTGCAGAACGCATTAAAACAGAGAAGGGACGGAAGTAGAGATGCCGCCGCTGGACATAAACACACATGTTTGTACACATACGTTTGCCAGCGTGGACCACAAGCAGTATGTTTCTTGCAATATAGGCAGGTGGTGCGATCTATGTGGGGCAATCGATGTAGTGCAACCTATGTGGTGCAATCAATGTTGTGCAACCTTTGTGGTACAACATACGCTGTGCAATCTATGTGGGGCAGTATATTGCGTGCAACAGTTGTGGTGCAATATCCTTTGTGCAATCTACGTTGTGCAATCTATGTTGTGCAACATACGTGGAGCAATATTTGCTTTGCAATCCACCCTGCTGAACTTGAAGTCGTCATCCACTGCTCGCGCAAACATCCCACCCACCCACCCGCAACTCGGTTTGCAAAACCTCTTAAGACCGACTACGACGACACCGACGACAACGACTACGACGACACCGACGACGTCTCCAACGACTTCGACGACGACAACGACGCAGACGCCGACGACGACGACGACGCCAACGAAGGCGACGACGAGGGAGGAGGAAGGACGACGACGGCGACAACGACGACAACGACGAGGGAGGAGGGAGGACGGCGACGACGCGAACGACGAAGAAGGAGGAAGGACGGCGACGCCGATGACGACAACGACGAGGGAGGAGGGAGGGACGACGACGACGACGACGACGGACGACGACGACGACGACGGCGACGAAATAGGAGGGACGACGACGAGACGACGACGACGACGACGACGACGACGACGACGAGGGAGGAGGAGGAAGGACGACCACGGCGACAACGACGACGGAAACGACCACGACGCCAAAGAGGACGATAACGACGAACACGAGGAAAGACAGAGGACGACGTAGGCGACGACGACGACGACGACGACGCGGGAGGAGGGAGGACGGCGACGACGACGACGACGACGACGACGACGCAAGAGCGCGCGCGCACGCTTTTGTTGAACATCCGTGTTGCGAAGCCTTGGGTTTTTGGACACACGATTTTGAAATCCTTCCGAAACCGATGGGTTTTGAAAGATTTCGGCATACGGGCGCGACGACGCGCGCGTCTGCACTTCGTTCAGTTTTTTTGCAGAGGGTTCTCGCGACGGCACACTCGCAAGGGCGTTCGACAGATTTCGACATGCGCGCGCGAAGCCCGTTTGGTAGCATGTTGTGCAGATCTTGCAAAATCTGTGGTTTTCTTCAGATTTCGCAAGAGCTCGCGCGGAAGTTTTTTTAGCAAATCAGTGTTGCGAAACTTTGTGTTTTCTATGTTTTTTGGAGACTCGATTGCGAAATCCTTCCGGCACAGGCCCAGACGATGGGCGGCGACAAGGCGGCGACGGGGTGGCGACGGAGCGGTGACGGCGTCCATATAGCTGCCAAAATGACGCACAGGCCCAGACGATGGGCGGCGACGGGGCGGCGACGGCGACTACATAAGCCGCCAGGCCGACGACCAGACGATGGGCGGCGACGGGGCGGCGACGGCGACTACATAAGCCGCCAGGCCGACGACCAGACGATGGGCGGCGACGGGGCGGCGACGGCGATGATATATCCGCCGACGCACAGGCCCAGTCCCTTAGAACACAAGCAAAAACCCCAGCGTGCACCCCAAATGGCAGTTTCTTCCAGTCTATGCGGTGCAATCTATGTGGCGCAATGTATGCGATGCAACCTATATAATGCGACCTATGTGGTGCAATCTACGCGGTGCATCCTATGTACTGCAATCTACGCGGTGCAATATACGTGGTGCAATCGATTTTAACAAGCGAGCTGACACATTCCATGCTCGTGCAAACATCCCACCCGCCCACCCGCAACTTGGTTTGCAAAACCCATGCGGTGGCGATTGCGATGCATGCTTGGCGTCGGCTGGTGCATCTCTGCGGCCGCGCCAACCCAGGCACGCGCGCGCAGCGGCCAGCTCGTTTGGCGCGACCGACGCGGCCGTGGTGGCGCTAACAGCTGGGCACATCCCAGCGGGCACTTCATTGCGAGACGGCGACGTGGTTGGGCGCGGTATCATGGCATTGGCGACAACGATAGCCACGATGAAAATAGTAGCGACGCTGGTGACCAGGTCGACAACGACGAAGGCGCGGCCACTGCGGGCGCCGATGCTGATCACGCCGACGACGATGATGGTGTCCTCGCGTCGGTGATAAAGGTTCCGGCGAGAGTTTGACATGTGCGCGCGGCCGACGCGCGAGAGTGGCCCGCATGGTATTATTTGACACGGTCGTGCCCAGCACGGATCGTGCGGCGCGACAGGCCCGTTTGGCTGAGTTCCATGAACACGTTGAAAAGCCAATGTTTTTATTTGTTATAGAAAATGCAAGAGCGCGAAAGCACGCTTTTTTGAAAACTGATGTTGCGAAACCATGTGTGTTTGTATGTGTGTTTGGAAACTCGGCTTTGCAATCGCAGCGCAAACGAAGGTGTTTGACGGATTTCGGCATGCGCGCGCGACGACGCGCCTGCGTGCATTTAGTCTTGTGTTTTTGCAAAGGGTTCTCGCGACAGCACGCGCGCAAGGGCGTTCGAACCATTTCGACATGCGCGCGTGAAGCCCGTTTGGTAGCATTTGCCGAACATGTTGGAAACAAAAACAACTTATGGTGTTGAAGAATTCGCAAGAGCGCGGCGCACAAAGTTTTTTTGAGCATCTGTGCTGCCATGTGTTTGTATATGTTTCGTGGACCTTCGTCGGCCCCGGAAACGGCACGGCCGTCTTTCCACCGTTTCCCAAAACATGTTTTTTTGAAAATGGAAACGGCAAAAAAAACGGCGACCGGAAACGGCAAAAAAACGGTTCCAGGATTGGAACCGGAGCCGGAACCAGTCAAACAACGGCGACGGAACCGCTAAAAAAACGGCGTCGGAACCGGCAAAAAAACGGCAAAACGGAACCGGTAAAGAAACGGTCTTGTCGTTTCCAGGCCTTACTCAGTCTTGGACACTCGATTTTGAAATTCTCACGAAAACGGGAGGATTTCGGCATGCGCGCGCGACGATGCGCGCGTGTGCACTTCGCCCCGTTGTTTGCAAGGAGTGCGCGCGCATAGTATTTTTGCAGAGGATGGCGGGGGGAACCGATACCGGCCCATTTGGGATGGTGCAAACTCATGTTTAGGATGGATGGACGATGGGGCAGAATCATATGTAATTTGCAATACCAAAAATGGGATTGGATAGTCCAGGGGTAGGGGTAGACTCGATGCTCCTTGTAGAGAAGAGAATCTACACGGTGCATCCGATGCAATGCAGTGTATGCGATGCAATGTACGTGGTGCAATGTACCCGACGCAACCTGCGTAGCGCAATCTACGCGGTGCAACCTATGCGGCGCAATCGATGTGGTGCAGTCTATGTGGCGAAATTCACTTTGATTGTCTTGAAGCTGTCCTCTCCACTGCTCGTGCAAACGCCCCACCCTCCCACCCGCAACTTGGTTGCAAGAGTTCTTAAGACCGTGGCGGTGGGTACTAAATTGCACTTGGCAACGACAGCGACGCCGACGACGACAGCGACAACGACCACGACGACTACGCCGACGACGACTACGACAATTCCGACGACGCCGACGCCGACGACGACGATGACGACGCCGACGACGACGACGACGGCGACGACGACGCCGACGACAAGGACGACGAAGACGACGCCGACGACGACGTCGACGCCGACGACGACGACGCCGACGACGACGAAAACGACGACGACGACGTCGCCGATGCCGACATCGACGACGACGACGACGAAGGAGGAGGGAGGACGGCGACGGCGACAACGACGACGAGGGAGGAGGGAAAACGACGACGACGACGACGGCGAAGAAATAGGAGGGACAACGACGAGACGCCGACGACGGACGACGACGACGACGACGAGGGAGGAGGAAGGACGACCACGGCGACAACGACGACGGAAACGACGACGACGCCAAGGAGGACGACGCCGACGACGACGTCGACGCCGACGACGACGAAAACGACGACGACGTCGCCGATGCCGACATCGACGACGACGACGACGAAGGAGGAGGGAGGACGGCGACGGCGACAACGACGACGAGGGAGGAGGGAAAGCGACGACGACGACGACGACGGCGAAGAAATCGGAGGGACAACGACGAGACGCCGACGACGGACGACGACGACGACGACGAGGGAGGAGGAAGGACGACCACGGCGACAACGACGACGGAAACGACGACGACGCCAAGGAGGACGACGACGACGACGACGAGGAACGACAGAGGACGACGACGGCGACGACGACGACGAGGGAGGAGGGAGGACGGCGACGACGACGACGATGCAAGAGCGAGCGCGCACGCTTTTGTTGAACATCCGTGTTGCGAAACCACGTGTTTTTGTATGTGTTTGGGGGCACTCGAGCACTCGATTTTGAAATCCCGCCGAAAGCTAAGATTTTTGAAGCATTTCGGCATGCGCGCGCGACGACGCGCGCGCGCGCACTTCGTCCCATTTTTTGCAGAGGGATTTCTGAAAACTCGGATGTTTGATAAACGAGTGTGCTCGCATAGTGTGTTTTGCCGAGGATGGCGGGGGGGAGTCGATACCGGCCTTGCTGGGATAGTACGAATTCACAGGTAGGATGTAAGGTGGGGCAGAATCATATGCAAATTGCAATGCGGAAAGGGGGATCGATAACTCCAGGGGGGGGGGGTAAAAACTATTCTAATTTTAGAAAGGAGAATCTACGCGGTGCAACATATACAATGTATCCTATGCGGTGCGATCGATGTGGCGCAATGGATTTTTACACACGGGTGACACATTCCAAGCTCTTGCAAACATCCCACCTACCCACCGAAATTTGGTTTGCGAAACCCATGCGGCGGCGATTGCTATGAGTACTTGGCGTTGGCTGGTGCATCTCTGCGGCCGCGCCAACCCACGCACGCGCGCGCGTCGGCCAGCTCGTTTGGCGTGACCGACGTGGCCGCGGTGGCGCTGACCGCTGGGCACATCCCATTGGGCACTTCACTGCAAGTCGCCGACTTGGGCGGGCCCGGTATCATGACAACATCGACAACGGTAGACACGATGATGATCGTAGCGATGCTGGTGGTGATGTTGACAACGACAACAGCGGCCAGTGACGGTGCCGATGCTGATCACGCCGACGACGATGATGGCGTCTTCGCGTCGGTGATGAAGGTTTTGGAAAGAGTTCGACATGCGCGCGCGGCCGACTCGCGAGATATGATCACTCCGGTTTTCTTCGGTGCTCACTGCAGTACTGGATGGATGTCGCGCCCCCCCGCCGCCGCCATTTTGAACTGATTCTGGGCAGCGGGCCCGCCGCCAGTTTGCCCGCTGTCCCCCGCTGTGGTTGTTATAGTGAAAGACGATCCAGCCCGCCGACGACGCCGCCCGCCGCCCGCCGACGCCGCCCGCCGCCCGCGGCTCCGTCTCCAAAACGGCCCATTTTTTCCTAGGTGGGGCGTTGGCGATTTCATTTATATTTTGTTGTTGTTTTTGACCGTTCAAATGGGGTTTGTTTTTTGTTTATAGGTTCCAGGAAAGAGTGCCAGCAATTGATTATATATATATATATATATATATATATATATATATATATATATATATATATATATATATATTGATATTTTATATACCGATTTTGAAATATGTTGCCCACCATTTTTAATTTTCACGGATTTAGAATTTTCCCGCCGCGAGTTTTTTTCATGGGAGTCCTGACTGATATGGTCGGATTGGATCGCCCCGCCGCCGTTTTTTCGCTCATGTCAGTGAGTGATTATGTATATTCGTCTCGCCGCCGATTTTTTTTCTGATCTGCAGTTCTTTCTTGTGGTAACGGCGTGATGGGATATGCCCGAATGGTATTATTTGACAAGGATGGTGCCCCGCCAGCACGCGCGCAAGGGCGTGCGAATGATTCCGGCATGCGGCGCGAGAGGCCCGTTTGGCAGAATGCCATACAAATGTTGAAAACAACAAACGGATGTCTTAAAGGATCCACCAGAGGCGCGAGCGCAAGTCTTTTTAAAAGCTGATGCTGCGAAACCATGTGTTTGTATGTGTGTTGTTGGGAATTCGGTTTTGCAGTCGCTACCATATCGAAGGTGTTCGACGGATGTCGGCATGCGCGCGCGACGACGCGCGCGCGCGTGCATTTCGTCCCGTTTGATACAAACGGTTTTCGTGACAGTGCGCGAGCAAGGGCGTTCCGTTCGAACGATTTCGACATGCGCGCGCGAACCATTTCGGTAGCATGTTATGAGAATGTCGAACAACACATATATTGCTTGTTTCAAGAATCCGCAAGAGCGCACGGGATGAACGTTTGAACATGTGTTGGAAAACCATTGGGTGTTTGTTTCATGCTTTTATGATTAGCCCGTCACGAAACAAAAAAATGATTTCGTTTGGCGCGCGCGGCGATCTCGCATATAATCCACATGCTATTACTGAATCGGGATCCGCACCACAATTTCATCTCAGATCAACACATGTGCACCGCATGGTGTTATTGGGCAGGGACGAAGGGGGAGGCTAATACCAGCTCGTCTGGGACGGCATGAGCTCATCAGGACAGTGACCAAGGAGGCGTAGCCATGTGTAAACAACACGCGAGGCCGAGTTGATAACCCCGGGGTGGGGATGGGGTAGAATCTATGTGCTTACAAAGAGAGGGGGATCGATGTGGGGCGGCGGTGGCGGCGACGGTGGCGACGGGCGGCGCTGACGGCGACGGCCGCCCTGGGTCCCGAGACGAGCGGCGGCGACGGACGGCGACGGGCGGCACCGCCCGCAAAAGTCGCCCTTGGTCCCGAGAGGAGCGGCGGCGATGGACGGCGACGGGCGGCACGGACGGCAAAAGCCGCTCCTGGTCTCGATGGTTAAGCCAAGTAGGATCTCCTTCCTAAGTGCAAACGCTGTTTGGGGTACGCATCTATATATACACACACACACACCTATACACATCTATACACATCCAGGGCGAACAACAGAGATGTAAACGGCACTATGCCACCAGTTCGTCCCCATCCTCGTTCGTTGTTGTCTTTCGTTCCCTCCTCATTCCTATTATTCCTTCTTCCTCTTCATCGTTCTCGCCCTTCTTGTGAACCATGCCCCGTCCTCATTTGTTTGGTGGAGGCTACTCCTTTGGGGGTCCCTTTGAGGGTATGGGCCTCCTGGGAGCCTCTTGTGGCCATCTTGTTGCCACCCGCGAGTTCCCTCAACAGCTGGGTGCCGATTCGGAGTGCTCTGGGAGGCGTCGTTGGGCGGGCCATCTTAGGCCGTCCTGGGAAGTCCTTGGGGCCGTTTGGGGGCCCTCTTGGGCCGTCTTGGGGCCCTCTTGGGCCTCTAGACGCGCGTCTTGGGGCGATCTAGGTGGCCTCTCCGGCGGCCTCGGACATTCGAATGACCGGCAATGCGGGTATAGCCAATTCATACAAACACCATCATAAGTTTGTTGTTTGTCTCGTTCTGGGGGGAATGTGTGGGACCACCTTTGGGTCGTCTTGGGGCGCCTCGGGGGGGTCTGAAACTACTCGGGCCTCTCGTGGGGCCGTTTGGGCATCGTTCGCGCTGCTTTGGGCTCGGTCTCGAGGCCCGCCAGGGATGCCCACGTGGCCAGGAAGCCCAAGGCGACGCTCTGCAGCCCCCCCCCCCCAGAGGGAGGCCCGGGGGTCCGAGGGATCCTGGAGGTCAGGTTCTTCTTTTGGGCGGGTGGGGGTGCAGCTCCCAGGTTTGCAAGATTGATTGCAGGATTCGGAAGAAAGTATCCAGGCCTCGCAGATGGGGTCGGAGCAGATGGGGTCGGAGGACTGCGCCGCATCGCCGATGCATCGCCGATGCGGCTCGATGTGGAGTCTGATTTGCTTCTTGTCGACGTCGCCGATGCGCCGCCGACGTCGACGATGCATCGCCAGTGCATCGCCGATGCATCGCCGATGTTCGCCGATGTGTCGGCGTTGCGGCGCGGCCCTCCGACTCCATCTGCTCCGACCCCATCTGGGAGGCCTCGAAAGTAGAGAGTCAGAGAAAGAGAGAGAGAGGGAGAGCGAAAGGGATGCGTGTGTTCTGCTCCTGCGTCCTGCTCCGAGATGTCGTCGGGCCGCCCTGCGCTTCTGCAGCTGCGTGCCCCGAGGAGATACGCGCTTCCATCGACACCACCTTCAGTGATCAGGCCTCCACGGCGGGGCCGGAAAGGAGAGGAGGGGAAGGCAACGGAGAAGGGGCAGCGGGGCAGAGGATGAGAGAGAGAGGGTAGAGAGAGGATTGGATGTGTGCAAGGGAGAGAGAGCGAGAGAGAGTTCCTCCTCCTCCTCCGCCTCCGCCTCCTCCTCCTCAACCTCGCCCTCCCCCTCCTCCTGCCCCTCCTCCCTCCTCCTGCTTCGGGGAGCTCGCAGAGGGGTTGCCCCGCGCACGGGCGTGCCGGCTCAGGCCTCCACCACCAGGAGCTATGGCTCCCAGCGCACGGACGGCGCCAGGAGCGACGTGGGCAACGCGCTCAAGATGGCGGTGGGCCGCAGGGCGGCGCTCGGCACGGCTCGGCACGGCCTTGCCCTCGTCGTCGCCGTCGTCGTCCTCCTCCTCACCTGCTCTGCTGCCCTTCTCGTCGCCCCGTTTTCTCTCCCATCTCCCACCCCTGCCCATGCCTCGTTCCCCCTCCAGCCTCCTCTCCTCCCCTCCACTTCGCCTCTCTCTCCCATCCCCTCGCCCTTGAGGGGGTATGCAGTTGTGAACTGCCCTCCTTCTCCTCCTCTTCTCTCTCCTCCCCTCCTCTTCGGTTGGACGCAGCGTTGGTGTCCGACCGTCGCGTCGAGTCACTCAGCCGCTCCTCTTTCTCATCCTCCTGCCTGCACCTCCTCCTTATCCTCCTCCTCCCCCTCTGCCCTCCTTCTCCTCCTCCTCATCCTCCGCCTCCTCCTCCTCCTCCTCCTCCTCCGCATTATCATCAGCATCAGCATCATCATCATCACCATCATCATCATCATCATCAGCAGCAGCATCATCAGCAGCATCATCAGCCGCATCATCCTCCGCATCATTATCATCAACACCATCACCAAACCCATCATCATCACCACCAACATCATCATCAGCAGCATCATCAGCATCATCATCAGCATCATCATCAACATCGTCATCATCACCACCACCATCATCATCATCAGCAGCATCATCAGCATCATCAGCACCAGCACCATCAGCATCACCATCACCATCATCACCATCACCATCATCACCATCATCATCGTCGTCATCATCATCATCAGCAGCAGCATCATCATCACCATCACCATCACCATCACCATCACCATCACCATCCACCCCCACCACCTCCTTCTCCTCCCCCTCCCTCCCTCCCTCCCTCCCTCCATCCCTTCCCCCCGTCCTTCCCTCTTCTTTCTCCTCATCCTCCTTTTCATCCTCCTCATCTTCATCCTCATCCTCACCTGTGCCATCACCTCCTGTCCTCCTGTAGCTGTAGCTGTTGGCTTTGAGGGTCGCCAGAAAGAAAGCCCCCCCTCCGTCCCCCCCCCCGGGGCGATCGCCCCCTGGATGGGGGGCGATCAAAATATTCACGCGCACGACGCGCGAAAGAGAACCACGGAAAAGTAAGGAGGACCCCCCAGGGGGTGGAACATCCAGGTCCTTTGCCACCCCAGGGGGGGAGGGGGGGAGGCCCCAGGGGGGGAGGGGGGGAGGACGGAACGACGACGCGGCGACGACGGACAGCGACGACTTGTGGGAGGAAGGGGGGAGGGCAGAGGGAGGACGAGCCCAGGAGGAAAGAGGGAAGGAGAGGGACACGAAGGGAGGGGTGAGACCGTGGCGGAGCCCCGGCGCCCCCGTCCGACCGAGGTGGGCCTGCTGGGGCTCGAGGTGCACCAGGCCCTGGGCCGTTGGAGCGGCGGGGGGGGAGGCCAGGAAGGGCTCGCTTACCCGCCGGGGGGTCGAGGGCGAGGGGGATGCAGAGGGGGAGGGGGGTATGAGGAGGGGGGCGAGGAGGAGGAGGGGGGCGAGGAGGAGGGGGGGGGAGGCCAGGAAGGGCTCGCTTACCCGCCGGGGGGTCGAGGGCGAGGGGGATGCAGAGGGGGAGGGGGGTATGAGGAGGGGGGCGAGGAGGAGGAGGGGGGCGAGGAGGAGGAGGAGGAGGAGGAGGATGGGGTGGGGAGGGGGGGGGGGGAGTGTGGGGGAGCAGGAGGGGGAGGGGGAGGCAGAGAGGGAGGGAGACAAGCTAGGTGCGCTCGCGCAACATCTGAAGTCATACCCCTCCTCCCATCCCTGACCATGGCGCAGATATCCTCTCTGTTCGCACAGCCGAATGCCGAGCAAGGCAATGATCCCGAGAGGGTACGCGATGGAGGTAGAGCACTGCATAGCATGGCGTAGAAGCGCACTGCAGAGTGTACATATCATAGCATGGCGTGGCATTGCGTAGTGAAGCAGTGCATCACAAAACATTGCAACGCAAAGCATGACATCGTACAGCGGCACAGAACACAACACCGCGCTGCACGTGATGGCATGGCACCGTGTTCCTTGGAGTTGATTGTCTTCGAGGGTTCTGGGCCGGTCTGAAGTCGCGGCTCCCTGTTCAGCTCATTGGGCGCCCTGGACAGCTCCCCATGAGGCGGTGCTCGTAGAGAGCACCCGCTGGCTCTGCCTTCAACATCGCCTTCTCAAAACAGAAACGGGGCTCCTGCCTGATACTCCCTCAAAACGACGCAGCGGTAGCACGACTTAGAACGACCAGAGGCGCAAAAGTGGAGCCAGCGCTGCAGCGGGAGCAACATATTTTGCAGGACCGGAAAGAATCGGATTGTCAAAAAAACATGAAACCAAAGTCCCGGTAATCCTGCGCGTTCAAAACAATACTCGGAGGGGTGCCGGCCATTTTCCGCACAGACCCAGGGGAGAGAGGAGAGTAGTATTCATATTGTGCAATTGTGGATCCACAGGCTTCTAATCATTCAGATTGTGAAACTGTGTACTCATATCATGTAGGCTCATCATTTATCTAAGGTTTCATATTTACCTGGTGACATATTATCCTACTTGTTTCTGCTACTGCTGTTGCACCCAGCTAAGATGGATGTCGTCACACCTGGCTTGCGCCTACTCTCACTAATAGTCTCGCCCTGCGCTCCATCCCTTTCATTTTCCGGGCGCCCGCCGGGTGTGTTTTTTTTACCCGAGAAACTTTTACTAACGCCATCGCCATCGCTAACGCCACAGTTTCACGCTCAGGTTGGTCTAACGTAAAGGATGAGGAGGAGGAGCAGGAGGAGGAGGAGGAGAAGGAGGAAGAGGGGGAGGAGCGAGGGGGAGGGAGGAGGGGGAGGGGGACGGGGAGGAGGAGGGCGAGGTGGATGGGGGATGGGGGGGGAGGGGGAGGGGGAGGGGGAAAAGGGGGGGGGAGGGGGGGGAGGAGAACTTCAAGGGCTCAGGATCGAACTTCAAAATTCGTGCTATCGGGTAATTTCCGTACGTTCAGTGCCTCGAGGGGGTTCCCGTCGCTGCGGCGGCATCCGGGTCGACATACGCACTGCAGGACAGGTCCATCGGCGACTTTTCAGGGGAGGGAGGAGAGGGAGGGAGGAGGAATGGAAGAGGATGAGGGTGAGGAGAGGCAAAATAGTACGCCTACCCAGCTCCAGTCGCCTAACTCGTCATCCGTGCCCAGCGTGGTTATGTTGAGCACACGCGCGTACAAGTGACGCCTATGGGCTCCATGCCACGGTTGTCTTACCAAGAGTTAGCGCCTCCTGAAACCACAGGACACACGCCAGACATCAGGTTTGCAGGACTCAGCACGACTCTAGCTGAATGCTCCAGCACCGCATTTGATAATACCTGGTGCGATATACACTTGCCTGCCCACCACTTGATCATATACTTCACCATCAATCAGCACTACTACTTGGCAGCTACTGGCTTGAGCACACGGCTACAATGTCACTGAACTGGCTTAGTTGACCGACGTGGCCACCATGAGCGGCACATTGATGTACATCCCGCTCCGTGAACATACAGGGGGCGATGCCGAACACACCGCATACGCCGAGGTCGGCATCTAGTTGCGAGACCTGGACTACAGCAACACATGCGTGAAACTCATGTTTAAACATGCGAAGCAACTAATACGATCAATTGTACTTAAATATCGCCGACGCAAGCGCCTCCCTCAACTAGGATTACACATGCATGCACGACAAGCGCATCGACATCTACAAGGGCAAATGCGCTGATGGTACGGCCGACACCGACATCGACGACAGGCTCGAGGGCCCTCACAGCGGACAGTAGGCACCAATACCGCTGCGCGACAACTACTGGATGGCGGTTCGTAACTACATTATCGTAGTAGAGTCCCACATCTGGCATACCGCGGTCAAGTTCCCGAGTTGCTGGCGACCCAGAGAAAAACAGCACATCATTCTGGATACTACGGTAGCGCCTACGATCTCCTAGCTCAATATAGCCTTGGTCGAGAAGATGCACCCCCAGGCGCGTATACCAACCGCTCCGCAGACGAGCCCACTCACCCGAAATTTACAGCATGAGCCACGGAAGTGAAGAGCTCCCGAACGGGCAAGAGCTTCACTACCAGCCGACTACTACTGGTGGCTCGGAGTGTCACACCGAGATCTTCGAGCCAGCAGGGGGCCCGATCACGGCCGACTATTACAGCGAGAACGGACTACCGCCCCCTGCGGCGCCACACACCAAGCGCGCGTCAGTCGATCACATCGAGGGCGATACGAGGCTCCAGAGGAGTCACGGCAGCCTCAGCGACGGGCGCTGAGCAGCTACAACATGACAGCTTTCGGGTACACAGTCCTTTTGTTTTTGGTTACCACCTGGATTTCCGACGGCTCTGATGTCAGTTCGCATGTCGGGCATGTTGAACACGACCATACTACGCGTACAGCGTTTCGGACAAGGTATGCCGTGTACAACGGTACATGCAAGGTATTGTGTCTTCCCTGGGCACACGGTCGTCAATTGAGTGTGGCCCCGCCGCTCAGCCCATCCCTTCCCCCTTCCTCTTCAAGCCTCGGGTCGTAGGATGGACAGGCTCCTCTCCCCCTCGAGCCTCGGGCGTCGTCGCCGTCGTGAATCTCCAAAGCGTGGGGCGGGAGAAGTCGAACCCGTGGAAGCCCATCCCACTCACACCTCTAACACACGGCCTGATAATCCTCAAACAACTCCGACATTAAGACTCATCCTCCCTCCCTTGACCCCCTCCTTTTCAGTCCTCCCTCCTCATCCTCCATCCCCAGCCTCCATCCTCCATACTCCTCCTCCTCCCCTCCTCCTCCCTCCCTTCCTCCTCCGCCCTCCTCCCCCTCGCCTCCCCTCCTCCTCCCTCCTTCCTCCTCCTCCTCTCTCCTCCTCCGCCTCCTCCTCCTCCTCCTCCTCCTCCTCATCCTCCTCCTCCTCCGCCTCTCCTCCTCCCCTCTCCTCATCCTCCTCCTGCCCTCTCCGACTCCCTCCTCCCTCCCCTCTCTCCTCTCCCCTCCAACTCAACTCTCCTTCCTCCTCCTCCGCTTCCTCTGCCGCCCCCTGGGGCGCCGAGCGGCGCGCGCCGCGGACCAGGATCGTTGCATAGTGTTGCTCGCCGAGGGTGGAGGAGGAGGAGGAGGAGGAGGAGGAGGAGGAGGAGGAGGAGGAGGAGGGAGGAGGAGGGAGGAGGAAGTGGAGGAGGAGGAGGTGGAGGAGGTGGAGGATGGGGGGGGGAAGAGGAGGAGGAGGAGGAGGAGGAGGAGGAGGAGGAGGAGGAGGAGGAGGAGGAGCTCCGGGTGGTGGGTGCGCCCTGACTCCAGATCCGCCCTACTTTGGCTTTTTTCCCAATTGAAAGCTGCGTCGGAAATCCACCTATAAGAGGCCGAAGAAGTAGGGCGGAAATTTCTGCACCCAGCATAAAGTAGGACGGAAATCCACAGAAGTAGGGCGGAAACAGCAGCAGAAAAGTAGGGCGGAAATTGGCATCAGCGGGGCTTGAAAAGTAAGGCGGAAATTCTAAGCCTTACTTACGAATTTCCCCAAAGTAGGGCGGATCCGGAGCCAGGGCGGTGTCCGGTGTCCCGCCGGCGCTCTGCTGCCAAAGCTTTTTTTTTTTTTTTGGTTCTGTTTATTTTGCGATTTTTTTTTGTTCTTTTCTGTGGTTGTTTTTTTTCTTTTGTTTATGTTTTTTTTTTTTCAGTCTCTTTTTTTGTTTTTTCTTTCTTTTTTTTTTCTTTTTGTTTTTTTTTTTCATTTTATTTCCTTTTTTTTTTTTTTTGTTATTCGCCTGGGAGGGCCGTGCGGGGCGCCAGCCGCGAGCGGGGAGCTGCCTTCGGGAGAGGCCCGCCCGCCCAGGGGAGGTTTGGAGCACCCGCGCAGGAGCGAGGCGGGGAGGGAAGGGTGCTGATGGGTGCTGGGGAGGTGGGGCTGGGAGGGGGGTGCTGGGGAGAGGGGGCTCATCCCCAGCCTGTCCCCCAAGCCTCTCGTCCATCCGTCCCCTCCCCTGGCAATGCATACACACACGCACACTTGTGACACTTGTTTTTTTGTTTCTCTCTCTCTCTCTCTTGATATTTGTTTGTTTTCTCCATCTCCGTCCTCTCTCCCTCTCTCTCTCTCTCTCTCTCTCTTCGCTTCCCTCCTACGCGCATACGGTCAGTGTCCGTGCGTACGTCTCAGTCTCCGTATCGGTCTCCGTCCTCTCTCTCTCTCTCTCTCTCTCTCTCTCTTTTTGTTCTCTCTCTCTCTCTCTCTCCCTGTCCATGTCTTTCTCTCTCTCTTTCTCTCTTTCGTTATTTCTCTTTCTCTGTATCTGCCTCTGTCTGTCTTCCTGGGTTGTTGCCGCCTTCCTCTCTCTCTCTCTATCTATCTCTTTCTCACGGTCTCTCTCTCCTCCTTTAATCTCGTTTATCCGCTGTGGTCCTCTTTGTCTTTGTCATCATCGTTGTGCCGCTTTGGGTGATCGCCTTCCCATCCTCTTTGGTTTCTTGTCTACTGCAAGGCGCCGAGCTCGAGGGCCGAGATGTGGTTCTCCTTCCAGGCGAGCGAATTTGGAAGCAGCGGATGCAAAGCAGTTGCAATACGAATCAGCAGCGTGGTTGTGAGGCATCTGTGGCGAGCAAACAGCGCAGTCGGGAGACAGCAGAAAAGGACAAGGAAGCCCGCTCCTTGCTTCACGATGCGCGCGCCTGTGCAGATTCACAGCTTCAACTCTCGCTTCCCCATCTGTAGTTGCATGTGGAGTTCAAGGAATGGAAAAGTGGAGGAATGGCGGATGATGCGATTGATGAAAAGAGTAGGAGGCGGGGAGGAGGAGGAAGAAGTGGAGAAGGGCAATGAGGACAAGGATGATAATAAGGGGGAAGAGAAAGCGGGGAGGAGGCGGAGGTATAGATCCAAGACTCGCCAACGATGTTGCAGTAAACCCTCCCTCCAAGTTCTCTCGTCATATGTCTCTACACGGACTCATTGTTACTGAGAGGCGTGCCCCGTTGGAAGGCAACCGCGTGAAAATCCTGAGCCGCGGAAGAACACCATTCCTGGGACGTCAACGCCTCGAGTCCACGTTACTTCTGCGTCCTGTCGATCCTGATTCGTACCAGAACGCCTTCCCTTGGATTCCAGCACCACAAATCAGCGTGACCCTTGCGTCCTGACGGTCTCGCATCGCGCCAAAACGCTATCCCTGGGACGTCAGCCATAAGAACCCGTGGCACGGTGGCACACTCCGAAGACGAGTGAACGCGGCGCCCAAGCGACAACCATCCGTCACGCTCCTGCACACTTTGCACGGATGTGCGCGGCACTAATGCGAGAGCCACATATTCAAAACCGCCCGCCCTCCATCCGTGAAGCTGTTGCAACTTCTCAGCTTAAGGATCACACACTGTGAGGAAGTCTCGGGCGGAACGCCCAGCTTGCCTTGCCGACACGTGTTGGGGTGCAATAGCGAAGGGTCATTAAGACTGGAACTGGATGCATGAGGAGGAGGAGGAGGAGGAGGAGGAGGAGGAGGAGGAGGAGGAGGAGGAGGAGGAGGTTGGATGATGAGGAGGATGAGGGCGACGGGGGGGAGCAGGAGAAGGAGTGAGGAACGGGGAGGCTGGTGGAGGAGAGAGAGAGAGAGGGGAGGATACTATGGAAGAGGAACTGGAAGAAATTCAAAGGACGAGGGGGGATGAGACGAGGAAAACGAGTTGCAGTAATATGTAGTAGTAACCGTAGTAGTAGTAGTAGTAGTAGTAGTAGTAGTAGTAGTAGTAGTAGTAAAAGTAAAAGTAAAAGTAGTAGTAGTAGTAGTAGTAGTAGTAGTAGTAGTAGTTAGTAGTAGTAGTAGTAGTAGTAGTAGTGAGCAGGCCGTAGTAGTAGCAGTTAGTAGTCGTAGTCGCAGTGGTGGTAGTTAGTCGTAGTAGTAGTATTTAGTAGTAGTAGTAGTAGTAGTAGTAGAGCAGTAGTAGTGGTAGTAGTGGTAGTAGTGTTAGTAGTAGTAGTAGTAGTAGTAGTAGTAGTAGTAGTAATCGTAGTCGTAGTAGTAGTAGCTAGTAGTAGTGTGAGTAGTAGTAGTAGTAGTAGTAGTAGTCGTATAGCTAGAGTAGTCGATTATAGCTAGAGTAATAGTAGAGTAGTTTTAGCAGTAGTAGTCGTAGTGTAGTAGTAGTCAGCAGTAGTAGTAGTAGTTAGTAGTAGTAGTAGTAGTAGTCAGCAGTAGTAGTAGTAGTAGTAGTAGTAGTCGTAGTAGTCGTAGTAGTCGTAGTAGTAGTAGTAGTAGTAGTAGTAGTAGTAGTAGTAGTAGTAGTAGTAGTAGTAGTAGTAGTAGTAGTAGTGGTCGTAGTAGTAGTGTAGCAGTAGTGGTAGTGGTAGTAGTAGTAGTAGTAGTAGTAGTAGTAGTAGTAGTAGTAGTAGTAAGTAGTAAGTAGTAAGTAGTAAGTAGTAAATAGTAAATCGTAAGTAGTAAGTAGTAAGTAGTAAGTCGTAAGTAGTAAATAGTAGTAGTAGTAGTAGTGAGTAGTAGTAGTAGTAGTATTAGTAGTAGTAGTAGTAGTAGGGTAACCCTTAGTCTATGGCGGCCTGCTATTTATCTATGGCGGGTAGTTTCGGTGGGCTTTCGGGACAGGCGTACGATAAACATCTATAATAAATAAACTACGCGTCTCTTTAACACTTGAATTTATGGCCGACCACACGGCGAGGAAAAAAAAAAAAAAAAAGTCCTCACCGGAAATATTTTCTGCCGGAATCCTCAGGAATTCTCCAGGACCCCTCAGGAATTCCAGAGGAATCCTAACGAATTCTCCCGGAATCAAAAGGAATTCGTGAAGAATCCCAAGGAATTCATCAGGAATACCCAGGAATCCCTAAGGAGTCCTGAGGGATTCTCTAGGAATCCTAAGGAAATCTCTTGGACCCCTAAGGAATTCTTCAGGAATCCCAAGGAAGCCTGCAGGAAACCCAAGAATTTGTCCAGGAAGCTTCCAGGAATCCGAAGGAATCCTAAGGAATCCTGAAGGAATCTCAAGGAAATCCGGAGGAAGCCTTAGGAATCCATGCGGAATCCCAAGGAAGCCTCCAAAGGAAGTCTCCAGGAATCCGAAGGAAAGGAATCCTGAGGAATACCAGAGGAATCCTTAGGAATTCTTCAGGAATCCTATGGAATTCAACAGGAACCCTAAGGGATCTCGGAGGAACCCGAAGGAATCTCAAAGGAATCCTAAGGAAGCTGGGAGAGGAATTCACCAGGACTTCTTAGGGAGCCTCCAGGAATCTGAAGGAATCCCCGGCGAATCCTAAGGAATCCTTGAGATTCCATAGGAATTTTCAAGGAATCCTCTGGAATTCTCAAGGATTCCTTGGGAATTCTTCAAGAATCCGAAGGAAGTCTTCAGGAATCCGAAGGAAGTCTATGGGAATCCTAAGGAAGTGTCCAGGAGTCCTGAGGAAGTCTCCAGGAATCCTAAGGAATGCTAGAGGAACCCCAAGGAATGCTCGAGGAATCCTAAGGAAGTCTCGGTGAATCCTAAGGCTTCCTCGGTGAATCCTAAGGACTTATCCCGAAGATTCCTACGAAAGTCTCGAGGAGTTTTCAGGAATTTTCGAGACTGAGTACGCGCGTGGAGTCCTCGAGGAATTCTCTAGAGGAGATCACAGCAGCAACGGCGGTGGCCACGGTGGCGCGGGGCAGAAATGCCCATGGAAAGGGGCTCCCATGAGGCCACCACGTTGACACCAAAAAGACCAACTTAGCGCGATTCCTTTAGGGGACATATACGTCTTCCGCATCCAGGACGGCCCAAAACGCTTCCAAGGTCGCTCCGGCAAAGCCATTGGTTTGCAATAGAATACGAATTAGAACCATTGGCTTCCAATAGAAAATGAAGCCGAACCATTGGTTTTCAATCGAAAGCGACTTAAATCCATTGGTTTCCAAAGGGGAACTAATTAAAACGATTGGTATCCCTAATTAAAGCCATTGGTTTCCAAATAAAACATTATTCAAAACAATTGGTTCCCAATAGAAAACTAATACAAACCATTGGCTTCCAATAGAAAACTAATTAGAACGATTGGCTTTCCTAATTGAAACCGTCGGTTCCCCAATAGAAGACTAATGGAAACCATTGGTTTCCAATGGAAAACTAATTTACATAGATATACATATATTTATAGGTATATATATATATACACATATATTGGTTTCCAGTTGAAAACTAAGTATAGCCATTGGTTCCCAATCGAAGATTAATTAAAACAAGTGCTTCCCAATAGACAACTAAGACAAACCATTTGTTCCCAATAGAAAGTTAATGAAAACCATTGGTTTCCAATAGAAACTAATTAAAACCACTGGTGTCAAATGGGGAACTAATTAAAACCATCGGTTTCCAATGGAACAACCCGATGGAAACAATTGGTTCCCAATAGAGAGCCAATGACAAACTATCGGTTTCCAATAGAAAACTAATATACATTATTCACTTCGTGGAGCTCCCCATATGTGCATCTCATGTTCTATATTCTGCCGTGGTGAGCGTCTGCTCATGAGCGTTTGACTATACTAGCCCGTCCACGTTGGCGACAGGCCCGGCGAAGACGAGCGCATCCTGATGCGAGTGAGCGAGTATGAGTCAGAGTGAGCTGAGTATGATTGAACATGAGCCTCTTCATCTGCACCCCCCCTCCTCAGCTGCCAGGCCGTGCCCTCTTCAGCCTGCGGTGACTTCGGAGCTTCCCATATGTGCATACTCTTACTCCTCCTCCTCCTCCTCCTCCCCCTCCTCCTCCTCCTCCTCCTCCTCCTCCTCCTCCTCCTCAACCTTTCCTCCATCTTCAAAATCTGCTATGAAAGCCAAGGATGTTGAGCACGAAAACGAGCGAACCACCCGACACATCCCCACAAACTGGCCGCGAACGGGCCCGTGATATACCCCCTGGCGGTTCCCCTTAGGGGTGCTGAAACCAGCGCCCCGCCTGAGACATCCTCAAAATCTGCTATGACAGCCAAGGATGTTGACAACGAAAACGAGGAAACCGCTTGAGACATCCCCACAAACTGGCCGCGAACGGGCCCGTGATATACCCCTCTGGCGGTTCCCTTTAGGGGTGCTGAGACCAGCGCCCCGCCTGAGACATCCTCACAATCTGCTGTGAAAGCCAAGGGTGTTGAGCACGAAACGAGCAAACCGCATGAAACATCCCCACAAACTGGCCGCGAACGGGCCCGTGACATATCCCCTGACGGCTCCCCTTAGGGGTGCTGAAACCAGCGCACCGCCTGAGGCATTCTCACAATCTGTTATGAAAGCCAAGGATGTTGAGCACGAGAACGAGGAAACCGCTTGAGACATCCCCACAAACAGGCCGCGAACGGGCCGTGATATACCCCCTGGCGGCTCCCCTGAGGGGTGCTGAAACCAGCGCCCCGCCTGAGACATCCTCACAATCTGCCGTGCGTTGAGTAACCCAGACTATGAGAAGGTCTGGGTATGTGTGGGTCTGAGTATGAGTAAGTCTGTGTATGCGTACGTGTGGGTATGAGTAAGTATGAGTATGAGTCAGCCTGTGTATGAGTAAGTCTGTGTATGTGTACGTATGGGTATGAGTAATTCTGAGTATGAGTAGGCCTGAGTATGAGAATGTCTGAGTGTGCATAAGTCTGTGTATGAGCAAATCTGGGTATGAGCAAGTCTGAGTAGAGGAGGAGGAGGAGGAGGAGGAGGAGGAGGAGGAGGAGAAGAAGAGGAACTAGGAGGCGCCCAAGTAATAACAAAAGCCCCATCTTAGGACATGGGGAATTATTTGCTTCCCATAGAAAGCTCATGTTTTAAAAATGGTTCCCAATAAGAAACAAATAAAAACAACTGGTTTCAAATAGGAAACTAATGAAAACCAGTGGTTTCCAACAGAAAACTAGTTGAAACACGTGGTTCCCAATAGAAAACTAATAAAAACCATAGGTTCCCAAAATAAAACTATATATATGTATATAGATATAACTATTTGTTTCCAATCGACAACTAATAAAAACCATTGCCCCCCCCAATAGAAAACTAATTAAAACCATGGGTGTTCAATAGAAAACAATGCCAAACCATGGTTTTCAATAGAAAACTAATTAAGACAATTCGTTTTCAACAAATACGAATTAGAACAATTGGTTTCCCATGGGAAACTAATTTAAACAATTGGTTGCCAATAGAATTCTAATGAAGACACTTGGTTTCCAATAGGAAAAGAAGAAACTCAAACCCAAACCCAAACCCAAAGCCAAACCCAAGACTCGCCGACAATAAGTCATGTGTGACCCTAGTAGTAGTAGTAGTAGTAGTAGTAGTAGTAGTAGTAGTAGTAGTAGTAGTAGTAGTACTAGTAGTAGTAGTAGTAGTAGTAGTAGTAGTAGTAGTAGTAGCAGCAGCAGCAGCAGTAGTAGTAGTAGTAGTCGTAGTAGTAGTAGTAGTAGTAGTAGTAGTAGTAGTAGTCGTAGCAGTAGTCGTAGTAGTAGTAGTAGTAGTATTAGTAGTAGTCGTAGTATTAGTAGGAGTAGAACTAACAGCAGCAATAGTATGCACAGTAGTAGGTACTAGTAGTAGAACCAGTAGTAGTAGTAATAGTAATAAGATTTGCAGTAGTAGCAGTTTCGTAGTAGTAGTCATCGTAGTAGTAAATAGTAGTCAAGCAGTAGTAGTAGTAGTGAGTTAGTAGTAGTGGTGGTTGGTAGTGGTAGTTGGTAGTAGTCGGGGGGGAGAGTAGTAAATAGTGTAGTGTAGTAGTAGTAGTAGTAGTAGTAGTAGTAGTCGCCGTAGAGTAGTAGTAGTAGTAGGTAGTAGTAGTAAGTAGTAGTAGTAGTGTTAGCCGAAGTCGTAGTAGTGTAGTAGTAGCAGTAGTAGCAGTGTTAGTAGTAGTTAGTAGTATATAGTAGTAGTTAGTAGTAGTAGTTAGTATTTAGTAGTAGTAGTATTACCCAACGGGTAGTAGGAGTAGTAGTTAGATAGTAGTGGTAGTATTGGTAGTATTAGTAGCAGTAGTAGTAGTAGTAGTAGTAGTAGTAGTGGTAGTAGTAGTAGTAGTAGTAGAAGTAGAAGTGGAAGTACTACTACTACTACTACTACTACCACGAGCAGTAGTCGCAGTCGTAGTCGTAGTCGTAGCCGTAGAAATCGCAACAGTAGTAGTAGTAGTAGTAGTAGTAGCAGCAGCAGTAGTAGTAGTAGTAGTAGTAGTAGTTGTCGTTGTTGTAGTTGTAGCTGCAGCTGTAGTAGTAGTAGTAGTAGTCGTCGTCGTCGTAGTAGTAGTAGTAGTAGTAGCCGTAGTCTTAGTAGTAGTCGTCGTCGTCGTAGTCGCAGTAGCCGTAGTAGTAGCAGTAGTATTCGTAGTAGTCGTAGTAGTAGTGGTGGTAGTAGCAGGAGTAGTTCCAGTAGTAGTAGTAGTAGTAGTAGTCGTAGTCGTAGTCGTAGTAGTCGTAGTAGTCGTAGTAGTAGTAGTAGTAGTAGTAGTAGTAGTAGTAGTAGTAGTAGTAGAAGTAGTAGTAGTAGTAGTAGTAGCAGCACTCGTAGTAGCAGCAGTAGTCGCAGTAGCAGTAGTAGTAGTAGCAGTAATGGTAGCTGCAGTAGTAGTAGTAGTAGTAGTAGTAGTATTAGTAGTAGTAGTAGTAGTAGTAGTCGTCGTTGCCGTAGTAGTAGTCGTCGTCGCTGTTGTCCTCGTCGTAGTCGCAGTAGCCGTAGTAGTAGTAGTA
>CAUYUJ010002232.1:53398-64456 GCA_963575745.1 Prorocentrum cordatum | reverse complement strand
AGCCGACGGACAAGCGAAAACAAACAGAAACAACGAAAGCAAGGGAATGGTGCCAGCCGAGGGGCAGAGCGACCGAACTGCGGCGGGCGTGCGCAGGGCGACCAGTGCTGCCGACGGACAAGCGAAAACAAACAAAAACAAACAAAACCAGTGAGTTGGGCCGGCCGATGGGGCCGAGCGACCGAACGGCGGCGGGCGGGCCCGGGGCGACCAGTGCAGCCGACGGACAAGCGAAAACAAACAAAAACAAACACAACCGATGCTTTTGGCCAGCCGAGGGGCCGAGCGACCGCGGGGCGGCGGGCGAGCCTGAGGCGACCAGAGCAGCCGACGGACAAGCGAAAACAACCAGAAACAAAGAAAACCAGGGAATGGGGCCATCCGAGGGGCCGAGCGACCGAAAGGCGGCGGGCGTGCGCAGGGCGACCGGTGCAGCCGACGGACAAGCGAAAACAAACAAACAACAACAAAACCAGTGAATTGGGCCAGCCGAGGGGCCGAGCGACCGAACGGCGGCGGGCGGGCCTGGGGCGACCAGACCAGAGCAGCCGACGGACAAGCGAAAACATATAACATAAACCAAGCAAAACCAAATCCTATGCATTTGGCCAGCCGTGGGGCCGAGCGACCGCGGGGCGGCGGGCGAGCCTGAGGCGACCAGCGCAGCCGACGGACAAGCGAAAGCAAACAGAAACAAAGAGAGCCAGGGACTGGCCCGAGGGGCCGAGCGACCGAAAGGCGGCGGGCGCGCGCAGGGCGACCAGTTCAGCCGACGGACAAGCGAAAACAATCAAAAACAAACAAAACCAGTGAATTGGGCCAGCCGAGCGACCGAGCGGCGGCGGGCGGGCCTGGGGCGACCGGCGCAGCCGACGGACAAGCGAAAACAGACAAAAAACAAGCAAAACCGGGGCCGAGCGACCGCGGGGCGGCGGGCGAGCCTGAGGCGACCAGTGCAGCCGACGGACAAGCGAAACCAAACAGGAACAAAGAAAGCCAGGGAATGGGGCCAGCCGAGGGGCCGAGCGACCGAAAGGCGGCGGGCGCGCGCAGGGCGACCAGTGCAGCCGACGGACAAGCGAAAAACAAACAAACACAAACGAAACCAGTGAATGGGGCCGGCCGAGGGGCCGAGCGACCGAGCGGCGGCGGGCGGGCTCGGGGCGACCAGCGCAGCCGACGGACAAGCGAAAACAAAAACAAACAACACCAATGCATTTTGCCAGTGCCGAGGCCGAGCGACCGCGGGGCTGCGGCGAGCCTAAGGCGGACCAGCGGCAGCCCGACGGACAGCCCGAAACAAAAGATTGAACAAAGAAAAGCTCAGGAATGGTGCCGGCGAGGGGCAGAGCGAACCGAAAAAGGCGGCGGGCGCAGCGCAGGCGGCCAGCGCAGCCGACGGACAAGCGAAAACAAACAAAAACAAACAAAACCAATGAATTGGGCCAGCCGAGGGGCCGAGCGACCGAACGGCGGCGGGCGGGCCTGGGCGACCAGTGCAGCCGACGGACAAGCGAAAACAAACAAAAGCAAACAAAACCAGTGCATTTGGCCAGCCGAGGGGCCGAGCGACCGCGGTGCGGCGGGCGAGCGCAGGGCGACCAGTGCAGCCGACGGACAAGCGAAAACAAACAGAAACAAATCATGCCAGGGAGTGGGGCCAGCCGAGGGGCCGAGCGACCGAACGGCGGCGGGCGGGCCTGGGGCGACCAGTGCAGCCGACGGACAAGCGAAAACAAACAAAAACAAACAAAACCAATGCATTTGGCCAGCCGAGGGGCCGAGCGACCGCGGGGCGGCGGGCGAGCCCGAGGCGACCAGTGCAGCCGACGGACAAGCGAAAACAAACAGAAACAAAGAAAGCCAAGGAATGGGGCCAGCCGAAGGGCCGAGCGACCGAAAGGCGGCGGGCGCGCGCAGGGCGACCAGTGCAGCCGACAGACAAGCGAAAACAAACAAAGCACAAACAAAACCAGTGAATTGGGCCAGCCGAGGGGCCGAGCGACCGAACGGCGGCGGGCGGGCTCGGGGCGACCAGTGCAGCCGACGGACAAGCGAAAACAAACAAAAACAAACACACCCAATGCATTGGGCCAGCCGAGGGGCCGAGCGACCGCGGGGCGGCGGGCGAGCCTGGGGCGACCAGCGCAGCCGACGGACAAGCGAAAACAAACATAAACGAAGAAAGCCAAGGAAAGGGGCCAGCCGAGGGGCCGAGCGACCGAAAGGCGGCGGGCGCGCGCAGGGCGACCAGCGCAGCCGACGGACAAGCGAAAACAAACAAACAACAACAAACAAAACCAGTGAATTGGGCCAGCCGAGGGGCCGAGCGACCGAGCGGCGGCGGGCGGGTCTGGGGCGACCAGTGCAGCCGACGGACAAGCGAAAACAAACAAAAAAACAAACAAAACCCATGCATTTGGCCAGCCGAGGGGGCGAGCGACCGCGGGGCGGCGGGCGAGCTTGAGGCGACCAGTGCAGCCGACGGACAAGCGAACGCAAACAAAAACAAACAAAGCCAGTGAATTGGGCCAGCCGAGGGGCCGAGCGACCGAACGGCGGCGGGCGCGCGCAGGGCGACCAGCGCAGCCGACAGACAAGCGAACACAAACAAAAACAAACAAAGCCAGTGAATTGGGCCAGCCGAGGGGCCGAGCGACCGAACGGCGGCGGTTGGGCCTGGGGCGACCAGTGCAGCCGACGGACAAGCGAAAACAATCAACAACCAACAAAACCAATGCATTTGGCCGGCCGAGGGGTCGAGCGACCGCGGGGCGGCGGGCGAGCTTGAGGCGACCGCTGCAGCCGACGGTGACGAGACAAGCGCAAACATACAGAAACAAGAAAGCCAGGGAAAATGGGGCCAGATCCGCGGGGCCGACGAAGCAAGGCGGGCGGCGTGCCGCATGGCTGAACCAGTGCATGCCGACGGACAAGCGAAATCAAACAAAAACAAGCAAAACCAGTGAATTGGGCCAGCCGAGGGGCCGAGCGACCGCGGGGCGGCGGGCGAGCCTGGGGCGACCAGCGCAGCCGACGGACAAGCAAAAACAAACAAAAATAAACAAAACCATGGATGGGGCCCGCCGAAGGGCCGAGCTGCCGCGGGGCGGCGGGCGAGCCAGGGGCGACCAGTGCAGCCGACGGATAAGCGAAAACGAACAGAAACAAAGAAAGCCAGGGAGTGGGGCCAGCCGAGGGGCCGAGCGACCGAAAGGCTGCGGGCGCGCGCAGGGCGACCAGTGCAGCCGACGGACAGGCGGAATCAAACAAAAACAAACGAAACCAATGAATTGGGCCAGCCGAGGGGCCGAGCGACCGAACGGCGGCGGGCGGGCCCGGGGCGACCAGCGCAGCCGACGGACAAGCGAAAACAAACAAAAACAAACAAAACCAATGCATTTGGCCAGCCGAGGGGCCGAGCGACCGCGGGGCGGCGGGCGAGCTTGAGGTGGCCAGCGCAGCCGACGGACAAGCGCAAACAAACAGAAACAAAGAAAGCCAGGGAATGGGGCCAGCCGAGGGGCCGAGCGACCGAAAGGCGGCGGGCGGGCGCAGGGCGACCAGTGAAGCCGACGGACAAGCGAAAACAAACAAAATCAAACAAAAACCAATGCAATTTGGCCAGCCGATCGCGAGCGACCGCGCGGGCGGCGGCGAAGCCTGGGGGCGAACCAGTGCAAGCCGATGGACAGCAGGAAGCGAAAACAAACAAAAACAAACAAAACCAATGCATTTGGCCAGCCGTGGGGGCGAGCGACCGCGGGGCGGCGGGCGAGCTTGAGGCGACCAGTGCAGCCGACGGACAAGCGAAAACAAACAGAAACAAAGAAAGCCAGGGAATGGGGCCAGCCGGGGGGCCGAGCGCCCGAAAGGCGGCGGGTGTGCGCAGGGCGACCAGCGCAGCCGACGGACAAGCGAAATCAAACAAAAACAAACAAAACCAGTGAATTGGGCCAGCCGAGGGGCCGAGCGACCGAACGGCGGCGGTTGGGCCTGGGGCGACCAGTGCAGCCGACGGACAAGCGAAAACAAGCAACAACCAACAAAACCAATGCATTTGGCCGGCCGAGGGGTCGAGCGACCGCGGGGCGGCGGGCGAGCTAGAGGCGACCGCTGCAGCCGACGGACAAGCGCAAACAAACAGAAACAAAGAAAGCCAGGGAATGGGGCCAGCCGAGGGGCCGAGCGACCGAAAGGCGGCGGGCGTGCGCAGGTCGACCAGTGCAGCCGACGGACGAGCGAAATCAAACAAAAACAAGCAAAACCAGTGAATTGGGCCAGCCGAGGGGCCGAGCGACCGAACGGCGGCGGGCGGGCCTGGGGCGACCAGCGCAGCCGACGGACAAGCGAAAACAAGCCGAAACAAACAAGACCAATGAATGGGGCCAGCCGAGGGGCCGAGCGACCGCGGGGCGGCGGGCGGGCCTGGGGCGACCAGTGCAGCCGACGGACAAGCGAAAACAAACAAAAAACAAACAAAACCAATGAATTGGGCCAGCCGATGGGCCGAGCGCCCGCGGGGCGGCGGACGAACCTGGGGCGACCAGTGCAGCCGACGGACAAGCGAAAACAAGCAGAAACAAACAAAACCAGTGAATTTGGCCAGCCGAGTGGCCGAGCGCCCGCGGGGCGGCGGGCGAGCCTGGGGCGACCAGCGCAGCCGACGGACAAGCGAAAACAAACAAAAACAAACGAAACAGTGGAAAGGGGCAACCCGAGGGGCCGAGCGACCGCGGGGTGGCGGGCGAGGCTGGGGCGACCAACGCAGCTGACGGACAAGCGAACACGAACAACAACAAACAACATCAGGGAATTGGGCCAGCCGAGGGGCCGAGCGAGAGAACAGCGGCGGGCGAGCCTGGGGCGACCAGTGCAGCCGACGGACAAGCGAAAACAAACAAAAACAAGCAAAACCAATGCATTTGGCCAGCCGAGGGGCCGAGCGACCGCGGAGCGGCGGGCGAGCCTGAGGCGACCGGTGCAGCCGACGGACAAGCGAAAACAAACAGAAACAAAGAAAGCCAGGGAGTGGGGCCAGCCGAGGGGCCGAGTGACCGAAAGGCGGCGGGCGAGCCTGGGGCGCCCAGTGCAGCCGACGGACAAGCGAAAACAAACAAAAACAAACAACATCAGGGAATTGGGCCAGCTGAGGGGCCGAGCGACCGAACGGCGGCGGGCGGGCCTGAGACGACCAGTGCAGCCGACGGACAAGCGAAAACAAACAGAAACAAAGAACGCCAAGGAATGGGGCCAGCCGAGGGGCCGAGCGACCGCGGGGCGGCGGGCGGGCCTGGGGCGACCAGTGCAGCCGACGGACAAGCGAACACAAACAAAAACAAACAAAACCAAGGAATGGGGCCAGCCGAGGGGCCGAGCGACCGCGGGGCGGCGGGCGTGCGCAGGGCGACCAGTGCAGCCGACGGACAAGCGAAAACAAACAGAATCAAACAAAACCAGTGAATTCGGCCAGCCGAGGGGCCGAGCGACCGAACGGCTGCGGGCGGGCCTGGGGCGGCCAGTGCAGCCGACGGACAAGCGAAAACAAACAAAAACAAACAAAACCCATGCATTTGGCCAGCCGAGGGGCCGAGCGACCGAAAGGCCGCGGGCGGGCCTGGGGCGACCAGTGCAGCCGACGGACAAGCGAAAACAAACAGAAACAAACAAATCCAACGCATTTGGCCAGCCGAAGGGCCGAGCGACCGAAAGGCTGCCACTGCGATCGACGGACAAACGAAAACAAGCCAGAACAACCGAAACCAGCCAAGGAATGGGGCCATCCGAGGAGCCAAGCGACCTAGCGCTACTGCGCGCCGCTGAGACAGGGCCCGGAAATTTGCAATCTACTTCTTGTAATTGCTGTTGCTGTTGTTTTTTTGGGCGGCCCCGAATGCAATCTACTTCTTCCGCCTTCCTACTTCATGTTTCTACCTACTTCTTCCGACCGGTGGGTACCCCAGCCCCTCCCTCTGGACGCCGCCATGGAAGCTATCCAGTCTCAGGTGCTCCCAGAGGCTTTTGCCGAGGAAGGGCTCCCTCCGCCGCCCCAAGGAATTCGTGAGCTCAAGGGTAGGTTGTACGGCGCCGGTAGCTGCCAGGGGCACGTATCAGAGACCTCTCTCGATCTGGCTGGGGAGTGGCGATGGTCAATGAGACGGGTAGGCTCCTGGCCAGGTATTTCGGCCCTCTGGGCAACTCGCTCCCCCAGACCAGTGTGGCTGCTGAGTTTGCGGCCCCTCTTGCTGTTGCATCCTTGCTGTCGGGCGACGCGGTTTTTTACTCAGGCTGTCAGGCGGTAGTCAGTCACCACGCCAGACCTCCTGGGGACCGCACGCACCCGAGGAGACCTTACAGTGGCCTGGTGTTTCAGACACATGCGTTTGCTGGGAGGCGTTTACGGGCTATTCGGAGGGTGAAGGCTCACCAGGCAGAGAATCGTG
Organism: Prorocentrum cordatum; assembly: GCA_963575745.1. Classification (NCBI taxonomy): domain Eukaryota; class Dinophyceae; order Prorocentrales; family Prorocentraceae; genus Prorocentrum; species Prorocentrum cordatum. The sequence goes on along the minus strand of CAUYUJ010002232.1, from coordinate 58,013 downwards.
GTCTGCCCCCCGACGAGCTTGTCCACGCCATAGGATAGGCAACAACGCGGCCGACCTCGCGGCTAAGGCTGGTGCGGCTCTGCGCCCAGCGCCTTCGGAGGCTGAGTGGAGGGGCATCATTTGTTTGTGCTCTGTTTCGCGGGCTGTCACTCTTTTTGCAGCCAACCTCATGGAGCAGTGGCCTCGGACGAATCTGGAGGGGGTGTGTCGTGTCGTGCAGCCCCCCCCGTCGCGTGCTGAGGAAGATCCGAGGCCACCTCACCAGTGGGAGCTGATTGGCTCCCCACCGCGCTCGTTCTGGCAGTGTTTTACGTGCCTGCGAGTTGCCAGGTCAAGGTCTTTGCCCGACCCTGGTTGCTGCTCCCAGCTGCCGCGCATCGAGCCTCGGGCTCTTCGTGGCCTGGGTCACAGGTGCATAGCAGTGGATTGCAGTGACCGTTATTTTATCTGTATCTGCCAGAGGTGTGGCTGTTTCACCTCTGGGGCACGCCTCGCGAATCTCGCGAAGCTTTGCGCGCCTGTCTCGCATTCCCAGAAATGCGAGAGTTGGAGGTTGCTTGGCAAGGGATTCCACTCCAAGAGGGCTGGGATCACAGCCGACACCTCTACATTTTGCCCCCTGGATGTCAAACAACATCCTCCTCCTCCTCCTCCTCCTCCTCCTCCTCCTCCTCCTCCTCCTCCTCCTCATCCACACATAATAATTGTGTGTGTGCCTCCTCCTCCTCCGCCTCTCCTCTCCTCCTTCCTCCCCCTCCCCTCCTCCTCCTCCTCCTCCTCCTCCTCGCTCCTCCTCCTCCTCCTCCTCCTCCTCCGCCTCGCCTATTTCCTCTCCTCCTCCTCCTCATCCTCCGCCTTTTCTCCCTTCCTCCTCCTCCTGCTCCTCCTCCTCCTTCCTCCTCCTCCTCCTCCTCCCCCTCCTCCTCCCTCCTCCTCCTCCTCGCTCCTCTTCCTCCTCCTCCCTCCTCCTACTCCTCCTTACCTCTTCCTTCCCCTCTTCCTCCGCCTCCTCTCTCCTCCTCCTCCTCCTCCCCTCCGTCTCCTCCTCCTCCTCTCCTCCTCCGCCTCCTCGTACTCCTCCTCCTCCTCCTCCTCCTCCTCCTCCTGCTCCTCTCCTCCTCCTCCTCCTCCTCCTCCTCCTCCCCCTCTTCCTCCTCCTCCTCCTCCTCCTCCTCCTCCCCTCCCCCTCCGCCTCCCCCTCCTCCGCCCCCTCCTCCTCCTGCCCTCAGGGCAGGCTGCGGCGGCCTAGCTCCGTGCGCAGGCCTTGCCGACCATCGAGCGCCGCCGCGGGTTCCGCCTTGCGTTCCGGGGCGCCCCGCGGCTCAGTTCCGCAGTTGTCGATCCTGCGCCTCCTCCTCCTCCTCCTCTCCTCCTCCTCCTCTTCCTCCTCCTCCTCCTCCTCCTCCGCCTCCTCTTCCTCCCCCTCCTCCCCCCCCTCCTCCTTCATTCCCTTTCCTTAGAGATAGTTTTTCCCTGTCGCACCCCGGGGCCCGTCGAAAGGGCGGGCCGCGCGTGTCGCCTGAGATTGCCTCACCACTGATGACCCTAATGCTTAAAAACTGACAACAGCTTCACAGATGGAGGGTTGGCCGTTTTCAAAATATGGCTCTCGTTTTCGCGCCGCGCGCATTCGCTTCAAAAGCTGACAACAGCTTCACGGATTGAGGGCGGGTCGTTTTCAACATCGGCTCTCGCCTTAGCGCTGCGCGCACTCGTTTCAAAATGTTGGAAGAATTTCACCGGTTAAGGGCAGGTGGTTTTCAAAATGCACAGCTCACGCCTCTGCGCCGCGCGCATTCGCTTCAAACATTTGGAAGGATTTCACGGGTGGAGGGCAGGTGGTTTTCAAAATGCAGCTCTCGCCTCAGCGCCGCGCGCGTTCGTTTACAACACATTGCAGGAGCTTCACGGATCGAGGGCGAATCATTTTCAAAATGTGGTTCCCGCCTTAGCGCCGCGTGATTTCGGTTCAAAAATTGACAACAGTTTCACGGATTGAGGGCGGCTCGTTTTCAAACTGTGGCTCTCGCTTCAGCGCCGCGTGCATTTGTTTTAGACGTTGCAAAAGCTTCACGGATTGAGGACGGTTCGTCTTCAAAATGCGGCTTTCGCTGTAGCGCCGCGCATATTCGTTTTGAAACATTTGCAAGAGCTTCACGGACTGATGGTGGATCGTTTTCAACATGTGGTTTTCGCTTGGGTGCCGCGCACATTCGTTGTAAACATGTGCAAGAGTCTTATGTCTTCTGTGTTCTTATGGTTAACGTGCCAGAGATGGTGTTTTGGAAGGTTCAGGGTTGTCATGGCGCAACAGTTCGATTGATTCGCTGTGTTGCAGTCCCGGGAATGGGCATTCAGGCACAATTCAGGATCGCCCAGACGTAACAGTCAGGTTCATGCGTGGCGTGGAAGTCCCGAGAATTGTGCTCTGGCATTCTTCAAGATGTTCACACGGTTGTACCCCAACGGGGCAATTCGTTCAGTGGAGAAAAAAAACACATTTCTAGGGGCCCATGGCGAGGGATCTTGGAGGGAGGGTGTATTCCAACATCGCTGATGAGCTTTGGGTTTACACTGGTCCTCCTCTTCCTCCTCCTGCTCCTCCTCCTCCTCCTCCTCCTCCTCCTCCTCCCTCCCCCTCCCCCCCCTCCTGCTCCAATCCCCTCCCCCTCTCCTGCTCCCCCTCCCCCTCTCCTGCTCCCCTGCCCCCACTCCTGCTCCTCCTCGCGCGGCCCCCTCCGCCGAGGAGGGGCCCGCGGACTGGCAGCTGCGCGTCGCCTCCCACGCCCGGGGCTCGGCGGGAGGGCCCTCCCACCGCGCGCCGATCGGCGCCCCGCGGGCCGCCGCCGACGACGGCGGCGACGGCGGCGGCGGCGGCGGCGGTGGCGGCGGCGACGGCGGCGACGACGACGACGACGGCGGCGGCGACGGCGGCGGCGGCGGCGATGGCGGCGACGACGACGACGACGACGACGACGGCGGAGTCGGTGTCGGCGTCGGCGGACGGCGACGGCGGCGACGGCGGCGACGACGGCGGCGACGGCGGACGGCGGCGATTACCTCGGCGTCAGCGTCGGCGGACGGCAGCGGCGGACGCCGGCGGCGACGCGGGACGGCCGGCCACGTGCCTCCGGGAGGGGCGCTCCCCGAGGGCCGCCGGCGGGCCCCCGCGCGGCCCGCCGGCCCCGCGGCCGGCGCTGAGATCCGACGCTGCGAAAAAATCGCAACGTCGCGACAAATCACGAGGGCTGGACGCGATCTGTCTGGAGGCCGTCTTCGGCGAGGCGCGCCTCGCCGAGGCGCCCCGCCCGCGCGCGGCCACGCCGGCGCCGCCGCTCGTCAGCAGGCAGCGGCGAAGCGTCTTGGCTTTCCCTGGAGCGTCTTCACTGGGCCCAGTCGTTCTGCGGCGCAGTGCAGTGTCCCTGAGAGTTGACGCTGCGAAGCAGTGTCGGCGCCGCGAAACGTCGCGACCCGAGCCCTGGATCCCATGTGTCTGCGGCATTGGTCGAGCCTGTGGTCGATCTGTGACGGCTCCCGGGGGCTAGAACTGCAGGAGGAGAGCTGTTTGGAAACGGCCAGGGCGTTATGGTGTTCCAGCCTACGTAGCCTACTTTAGCTTTGGTCACCAGAAACAATTTCGAGCACCAGGAGAGTACCAACATTGGAGAGTTTTCACGTTCGGGGCCCTGGGCTCCGGAGGCGATACTCGTTCGACACCGCTTCGAGACTTCTCTGGGTGCTCGAGATTGTTTCTGCATGTGGTCCTTAAGTACGATTGGAGCAACATAACCTGGGCGAAGAAGTTGCAACGCCCGGAACTCAGGGGGCGCCCCTGGAGGGTTTCTCCGAAGGGCTTAGGCGACCCGTTCTCCTCCTCCTCCTCCTCCTCCGCCTCCTCGTCCTCCTCCTCCTCCTCCTCCTCCTCCTCCTCCTCCTCCTCCTCCTCCTCCTCCCTCCCCCTCCTTCTCCTCCTCCTCCTCCTCCTCTCCTCCTCCTCCTCCTCCCTCCCCCTCCTCACCTCCTCCTCTTTCTCTCCTCCTCCTCCTCCTCCTCCTCCTCCTGCACCTCCTCCTCCTCCTCCCCCTCCTCCACCTCCTCCTCCTCCTCTTTCTCCCTCCTCCTCCTCCTCCTCCTCCTCCTCCTCCTGCACCTCCTCCTGCACCTTCCTCCTCTCCGCTCCTCCTCCTCCTCCTCCTCCTCTCCTCCGCCTCCTCTTCCTCCTCGTCCTCCTCGCCCTCCTTCTCCTTCACACCCTCCTCCTCCCCCTCCTCCTCCTCCACCCTCCTCCTCTTCACCTTCGCTCGGCAGCGGCGCGGCCGGGCGGTCGGCGGCTGGGCGAGCGGCGCCTCGAGCGGCCGAGCGGCGCTGGATCGCTCGAGCGCTGCTCGCCAGCGCCAACCTCGGGAGGGAAACACGGGCACAGGCACTCCTCCTCACGCACGCACGCACACTAAAGGCATGAAAGATTCGTTGCCTATCCCAGAAGCCAAAAATGGGGACAAGAGAAGAGGAGGCAGGGAAGGAAGAGATCAGTCAGCGTTGGGCCGGCTCCTGTTGAACAGAGCACAGTCGGCTCCACGCTCGACTTGGTGGTATGGGTCAAGGGGGACCACAA
>CAUYUJ010002232.1:42500-50798 GCA_963575745.1 Prorocentrum cordatum | reverse complement strand
CTCCCCCACCTCCTCCTCGTCTTCCTCTTCCTCTTTCTCTTCCTCCTACTCCTCCTCCTCCTCCGCCCCAGGGGACCGCGACCCCGCAGACAGGAGACGACTCCCCCCCCAGCGGCCACCTCCTCAGGCCTCGGCCCTCTTCTGCTCCTGGCTCGGCTCCTCCTCCCCGGCCTGCTGTGCGAACCGGCTCTTGAAGTCCTCCAACTTCGCATGCCTTGCGGAAGTCAAGGCCGTCGAAGAAGCCGTCCCACATGAGCTGCACAAGCTCCCGGAAGATGAACGTCAGTTCCTCGCTGGAGCCCATACCACCGTTTCCGCAAGAAGTCGACGCAGTCGACGCCGCCGTAGTCGCAGCACTCGTTGATGCTTCTCTGGCCGATGCCGGGCCTCCTCTGCCAACGCCAACTCCACGCCGAAGCGCTTGGTGCCAGCAGTCTCGTCCTCCAGCTTCTGCTCATTGCCAGCAAAAACGCTGGATATGTTGTAACGTCGATGGCCTGTTACCCCCTCCGCCATAGTCAGCTCCACGCCATAGCGCCTGACACCAGCAGACTCCACAACCCTCACATGAACTGCTGCACCCATCTTGATGCTGCCCAGGTTCGGATTATTATTGATGTGCACGAAAATGTCGCCGCCGCCATCCGCGCTGCCGACGAACCCGTACCCCTTCTTGAACATATATTATTGTTTAAGCCTGTCCTGCTTGAACTGCAATGCGGATCCCGATTCCAGCACCTCGGATCTCGCACTCAGGGTCATCTCCTCCTCCACGTCGGTGTCGTCCTTCATCTGCGCCGCATCTTTGTCGTCGCCGATGTAGAAGAAGTGCGTGTCTACCTTCTCCGTCTCCTCCGCCAAGCCACTCGACCTCCACAGCAAGAGCTTGGACATCTCCTCTGCCGACAGATAGCCCACTGCGCTGACTCGTAGGTCCTCGGGTGGCGATGCTGCTTCTTCTCCTTCTTGTCCTTCCTGTTGTGCTCCTTGTAGTGATTGTCTGTCTTGTCTTTCCTGACCTTCTTGTCCTTCTTGGCGCAGCTGCTCTGCATCTCCTGCCCATCGCCGGACGCAGCTGCTGCGCCAGGAGGATGGCTGCGGGCCCTCCTCGCCGTCAGCCTCGCAGGCAGCTCCCACACGCCAGGTGGCGGCGCGAGGCTGGGAGGCCTCTCGAGGTCTTGCAGCGCCAGCTGCTGTTCGGGCGCCGTCGAGGGCCGCGGAGAGGGCCTCCCTGACGGCCTGACCCTGGCCCGCGGCGGCTCGAGCGCTGCCGGCTGCGGGCGGGTAGCGTCCAGCGCGGCCCTGACCGACGCATGCTCCGCCGCCCCGAGTGCAACGTGGAGCATGCTCGTCGCCGCCCTCTCGACTCGAACCCGTCGTCATGGGGCCCCTTTCTGCAGCTGCCGTGCCTCCCCATCGCATCGCGGCTCCCGCGGGCTGCGCCCCGCCCAAGTGCGCCCGCGGATGGCTCCTGAAGCCAGGAATGGCTAGGAGGAGGAGGAGGAGGAGGAGGAGGAGGAGGAGGAGGAGGAGGAGGAGGAGAAGGGGAAGGATGGGAGAATGGGGGCTGAGGGGGATGAGAACGAGCCGAGGACGAGGAGGGAGCAGGAGGAGGAGGAGGAGGCGGAGGAGAGGAGTAGGAGGAGGGGGGGAAAGGATGGGGGAGAAGGGGGAGAAGGAGAGAAGGAACGAGGACGAGGAGCGAGGAGAAGGAGGAGAGGATGTAGAGGAGGGAGGAAGGTAGGAGGAGGAGGAGGAGGAGGAGGAGGAGAGGAGGAGAAGAAGGGGGAGGAGGGGGAGAAGAACGAGGACGAGGACGAGGAGGAAGAAGAGGAGGAGGAGGAGGAGGAGGAGGAGTGCTTGGCCGTGTTGCCCTGCGTTCGACGCGCGGCCGCCGTTTTCTTGGGTGCGCCAGCGTGCTGGCCACGCGAAGGTCCCCGCCCCACGGGGCCCCGTGGCGGACCCCTCGGGGCCCCGTCGCGGAAAGGGCTCGGGGGCGAGGGCCTCGGCGCGGAGGGGGCCCGTCGCAACGGAGGGGCTCTGCTCGGCCGCGCCCGAGGGTCGCCGCTCGGGCCCGCGCTCGGCGGGCCGGTCTGCCGATGCGCGCCCGGCCCGATCGGCGGATCCGCCGGCCCACGCTGGCAGCCCGACGTCGCCCTGGGGGGGGCGCGGCGTCTCTCCGCGGAGGCGCGGCGGCGCCGCTGCGGCCGGCAGCCCCCATCCGCGACGGCCCGAACGCGGGGGGGCTTTGGGTCCGCCGATCGGGGTTCGAGGGTGCAGGGCTGACGCGTGGGCCGCTGATCCCCCGCGGTGGGGGCCGCCTTCCAGCGGGGAAGCGCGAGAGCTCGGGTTTGCCACAGCTCGGGTTCCCCGAGCATTGAGTTTTGGCGGCCCAGTTTGGGTGAGATCCTTGCGTCCTGGTCAAATTTCAGACTGGGCCGCGCCATTTTTCCTACAGCCCCGCCATGTAAGCTCGAGCCCCCGAAGCTTGAGCCTTTTACATCTTCCGAGTCTTATGAACGCCACCAGCCTCTTCGAGCATTCCCCAAACAGTGCTTTCACTCAGGGTTTCTTAGATGTGTTCGAGGAACTTTGCCTGTCTGGCGGTCTGGCGGCTATGTTGTCGCCGTCGCTGCCTCGCCGCCGCCTCGTCGCCAGTCGGTCGTCGGGGCCCGTGTGGCGATCTGGCGGCCATGTTGTCGCCGTCGCCGCCCCGTGGCTGCCCATCATCTGGGATTGACCGTCCCCGCATCGATTTTCTTTTCTGCGGGTGTGTCAGGATCTATTTCTGCCCTCGGAATGAACGGTTCCCTTGTTCGTATTGCAAGTTACGTACGATTCTGCCCCATCGTCCATCCGAGCTGTGAACTCATACCATCCCAGACAGGCCGGCATCGCCTCCCCCCCCCCTCATCATCTGCAAAAGATGTTTTGCGCGCGCATTCGTTTGTCGAAAATCAACACCTTTTCAATAATCCCGTGCAAACAATTGCACGAAGTGCACACGCGCGCGTCGTCGCGCGCGCATGCCGGAATCCTTCAACATCCTTGCGTTCCGTAGGGATTTCGAGACCGAGTGTAAGCATGGTTTTGCACCATCAGTTTTCAAGAATGCTTGCGCTCGCGCCCCTGTGAACTCTTGAGGGAACCATCGTTTTTTTCAACATGTTCATGACATTCTGCAAAACGAGCCACTCACGCCGCACGTCGAACTCATTCGAACGCCCTTGCGCGCGTGCTGGCGGGGGGCACGATCCGTGTCAAATGATACCATGCGAGCCGCTCTCGCGAGTCGGCCGCGCGCTCATGTCGAACTTTTTCCAAAATCTCCATCACCGACGGGAGGACGCCGTCGTCGTCGTCGTCGTCGTCGTCGTCGTCGTCGTCGTCGTCGTTGTCGTCGTCGTCGTCGGCGTGATCAGCATCGGCGCCGTGACTGGCCTTACCGTCGTCGTTGCCATCATCGTCACCAACATCGCTACCATCACCATCGCGTCTAACTTTGTCGACGTTGCCATGATACCGCGCCCGCGTCGGTCGCGCCAAACTAGCTGGCCGCTGCGGGCGCGAGCATGCGCGGGCTAGCGCGGCCGCAGAGGCGCACCAGCCCACACCCAGCACTCATCGCAATCGCCGCCGCATGGGTTTTGCAAACCAGGTTGCGGGCGGGTGGGTGGAATGAGTGCGCGAGCATGGACTTTGTCAACTCGTTTTTTATTAAGAATAAAAATTGCGCCACATAGAGTGCCCCACATGTATTGCACAACAAATGTTGCACCACATAGACTACACCTGTTGTGTGTGTTATACGAATGGCTGGCTGAACCATCGGGGAGGCCCGCACAACGCGACGGTGTGTTCCTCCCTTCTCCTCCCTCTCCTCTTCCTTTGTCTTCGTTGTTCTTCCCCCCTCCTGCCGCAGCTGCATTGTCGAATTGTTGTTCACGCCGCGGTTCATAGCATGAGTTTGCCGCTTGTAGGTCGGATTGTGCGGTGTTCCCTGCTTGCCATGCGACAGTTTGATTCGCAATATCACGCGTGGTGCTTTGCTGGAGGAAAATCGTCTCCTGTATTGTTTTAAAAGATATGTTCTACCCCCCCCCCAGGGCTTATCCATTCACCGGGAACCTATGCAAAACACCTATGATTGTGACCCATGCCCATCTTACGCATGAGTTCATACTATCCCAGCCAGGCTGGTATCGGTCCCCCCCTTGGTTCCCTTGCGAGAAATACTATGCGCGCGCGTTCGTTTATCACAAATTCTAAGTTTTCGAGAGTCCCTTGCAAAAAATGGGGCGACGTGCACACGCGCGCGTCGTCGCGCGCGCATGCCGAAATCCTTAAAACACTTTCGGGTTCGAAGGGATTTCAAAATCGAGTGCCCAAACAACAGTTTAAATCACAGGGTTTCGCAATACGGATGTTCAACAAAAGCGTGCGCCCGCTCTTGCGAATTCTGAAGAAAGCCACACGTGTTCCAACATTTTCATAAAATGCTACCAAACGGGCTTCGCGCGCGCATGTCAAAATCGTTCGAACGCCTTTGCGCGCGTGCTGGGGCGGCACGATCCGTGTCGAATGATACCATGCGAGCCACTCTTGCGCGTCTGCCGCGCGCATTTCGAAAATTGTCAAATTCCTTCCAAAACCTTCAACACCGACGCGAAGACGCCGTCATCGTCGTCGGCATGATCAGCATCGGCACCGTCACTGGCTGCCCCGTCGTCGCTGTCAGCATGGTCACCAACATTGCGACTTTCATCATCGTGTCTATCATTGTCGACGTTGCCATGATACCGCTCCCGCCCAAGTCGCCAACTCGCAGTGAAGTGCCCGCTGGGATGTGCCGAGCGGTCAGGGTCACCGCGTTCGCGTCGGTCGCGCCAAACTACCTGGCCGCTGCGCGCGCGAGCATGCGCGGGCTAACGCGGCCGCAGAGGTGCACCAGCCAACACCCAGCACTCATCGCAATCGCTACCGCATGTGTTTTGCAAACCTAGTTGCGGGTGGGTGGGGGGTTGATTGCGCGAGAAGTGGAGCTGTCACGTGTAATTTCGGAAAGTGAGTTGAACCACGTAGATAACACCGCGATGATGGCACCAAGTATAATGTTCAATGTTCCACGGGGGTTGCGCAATAAGATGGCTAAAAACACAGCGTTCGCAGTCCATGACGGCTAACATGTTTATGCCGCTTGCTTTCTCTTTGCAAACTCGCCAGGCGTGGGGGGAATTCTTACACGGGCTCACGTTCGGAGGTTCGGACGGATAGGAAAGGGATCCCCATCCGAAGCTTCACCGCTTGAACAAACTCGTCCTGAGGGACCCCCCCCTCCTCCTCTTCCCTCCTCTTCACTATCCTCCTCCTCCTCCTCCTCCTCCTCCTCCTCCTCCTTTTCCTCCTCATGCTCCTTCCTCTCCTCCTTATCCTCCTCCTTCTCCTCCTCCTCCTTCTCCTCCTCCTTCTCCTCCTCCTCCTCCTCCTCCTCCTCCTCCTCCTCCTCCTCCTCCTCCTCCCCCTCCGGGCCTCATCTATGGACCGCCGACGTGCACTCCAGGAAGCCCCATCTGCCTCTCCTTAGCGGGACCGCCCCACACACCTTGCCCTCCTTGTTGCGCGCCGCCGAGATCTGCTGGTCTGGGGCGAAGTTCGATCGGCCAGGGCTCCTTCGAGCGGGACTCGATCCATCGCGGTCAGTCGAACGCGGATCGCTGATCCTTCGATCGATGTAGGTCGTGGGGGGGAGCTGACCAGCCACAGCTGGATGAGCTGCTTTCCTGACCGCCCACTTGAGGGGAGTCAACCGTATCGGCGATCTCTCTAGAGAGGGATTTTCGAAGCCGATGGGACGAGGCAGGCAGATATGGGAGCCGAGAGGATGATCAGGATCGCAATCCGGATGAGCAGGCCATAGGTCAGCCTGGCTCGGTTCGGGGGGGGGGGGCGCTGAGGTCCAGAAGCTGCTCCAGCCCACGGCCAGCAATCTTTTTTTGTTTTGTTATGTTTTCTCTCTCTCTCTCTCTCTCTCTTTCTGCCTGTCATCGCCGCCGCTGTCGCTGTCGCCGCCACCGCTGCCACCGCAGCCGTCGCCAGCTCTCCTCCCACGACAGCACGGCTTGGCCCATGTGCCGAGTGGGACAGTGCGTCGTAGCCGGGGGGATGATCCTTTCGGAGCCCTCTTCGGGCTCAAACAATGCAGAGCTTCAAAGGCCGAGGGGGGGCCCCCGTATATAATGTTCCAGGGGCAGCGGGGTCAGCATCAGAGGTGGGATGCGAGCGCGTCGCTGGCTTGAGGATGCGTCACCTCCCAATTTCAGGCAGCTTGCGGACACACGGGCTCAGTGGCGCACGCTGATGCGTTCCCGTCTCGCGGAGGGAAATATCTGCACGCTTGCAAGACGAAAGACTCGCGCGGTGGAGGGGGAGGGGGAGGGGGAGGAGGAGGGGGAGGAGGAGGAGGAGGAGGAGAGAATGAAGAGGATGAGGATGAGCAGGATCAGGAGGATGAGGAGGAGGAGAAGGGGACAACAACGCCCAACAACTCGGCAACATCCTTGAACCAGCTCCTTAACCTCGAGTGTCGTGGGCGAAACGCTGCAGGAAGGGGGGGAAGGTAGGGAACAGGAGGAGGAGAAACAATAATGATAATAACAATATTTGGAAGAGAAAGAAGGAGGATGAGAAGAGTGGGGCCCCGAGGGTCAGCCTGATGCCTTCCTCATCCATTTAGGCTCACGGAGGAGCTGGAGGTAGACGGCGAGGAAGGCAGGGACCAGCGTGAACCCAAGATGCATTCATCGATTCCGCAGCACGCCCTCCCGCCCCACGCCCCCTTCCCCGCTCGCCCCTGCGAGCACCTGTCTTGAAACTGCGCGGAGCGTCCCCTCCTCTTGAGAGACCAGCGCTGCACGGGCCCGGAGAGAGGTTGTTGTTCAACGCTGGGCTTCGCTTTTGCGTGCTCCTGGTATTCGAGCCTGGCGGGGAGGGTGGCGCACGGGACCTCACGAGGATCCAACCCGGAGGGAGGAGGGAGGAGGGAGGAGGGAGGAGCGAGGATGAGGAGGCGGAGGATGAGGAGGGAGGAGGAGGAGGAGGAGGAGGGAGAAGGAGGAGAAGGAGGAGGAGGAGGAGGAGGAGGAGGGAGGAGGGAGGAGGGAGGAGGAGGGAGGAGGAGGAGAGGGAGGAGGGAGGAGGGAGGAGGAAGGAGGGAGGGAGGAGGGGGGAGGAGGAGGAGGAGGAGGATGAGGAGGAGGCGGCGGTCCCGTTTTGAAAGAGCAGATGCCCTCCGTCTTTCGAGCTGTGTGGCATGCGACAAGACGGGGTCGCGAAACTCACGGGGCTTCCCAGCGACGCTCCAGCTTTGAGAGGGACACCCCCCACCCGCGGACTGATAGGACAGGCTGCAGAAGTCTCAAACGAGAGCACCGCGTTGAAAAGCACTGGCTCCATCCCTGAATCGGTTGCACGATGTTATGCGTGTGGTGCCACACGGTGTAAGGAAGTCTGTGGCGAGCTCCCCACTTTGAAAGCCATCCATCCGCATTTTTGGTGCACCTGCTTAAGACAAGTGTTCGCGCCGACAAGGCGAGAGCCCCATTTTGAATGCAATTCGCCGTCATCCGTGTAAGTGTGGAATGTGTAAAGACGAGTGCACGCGGCGCTAAGTAGAGAGGCTCATGCTGAAAACAATTCGCCCTCCGTCCGTGTGGCGCCTGGAAGCCCCAAGCTTTTCCAATACCGTAGATGGCGGAGAAATCGCAGGCGAAACGCCTGCAGCCCGCCCAAGCGGCATTTCTGCTGGTTCGACAGGAAGGCGTCATTGACAAGCACAGGTGGTGGACCAGGAGGAGGAGGAGGACGAGGAGGAGCAGGAGCAGGAGCAGGAGAAGGAAGGACGGCGAGGAGGAACAGGAGGCGGAAACGGAGAAAGAGCACGAGGAAGAGGAGAACGAAGAGGCGAAGGAGGAGGACCATGAGAACGAGGATAATGATTTGGGAGGAGGGGGAGGAGGGGGACGACGACGGAGAAAAGCACGATGAGGGAGGAGGAGGGCAGAATGGATGATGACGGGAGAGAAGGCCGGGGAAGGAGGACGGGGACGAGGACGACGATGACCACGGCGACATGTTCCTCCTCGCCCCTTGCCCGCTTCCTTCCTCCCTCCTCCTCCTCCTCCTCCTCCTCCTCCCTCCTCCTCCCTCCTCCTCCTCCTCCTCCTCCTCCTCCTCCTCCTCCTCCTCCTCCTCCTCCTCCCTCCTCCTCCTCCTCCTCCTCCTCCTCCTCCTCCTCCTCCT
>CAUYUJ010002232.1:30000-32500 GCA_963575745.1 Prorocentrum cordatum | reverse complement strand
CCAGGGTGACCCGAGTCGCTCCCCCGGCCGCGAACAGCGGTCAAGGGGGAGTGACCGGGGCGGGCGTCAGAGGTTGAACCCTCGCATTCCTCGTCCGTCCTCATCCTCTCCAAGGTGACCCGAGTCGCTCCCTCGGCCGCGAAAAGCGGTCAAGGGGGAGTGACCGGGGCGGGCGTCAGGGGTTGAACCCTCCAATCACCCTTCTTTCCTCTTCTTCAGGGTGACCCGAGTCGTTCCCCCGGCCGCGAAAAGCGGTCAAGGGGGAGTGACCGGGGCGGGCGTCAGAGGTTGAACCGTCCACTCCCTCTTCCTGCCTCTTCTTCTCCAGGGTGACCCGAGTCGCTCCCCCGGCCGCGAACAGCGGTCAAGGGGGAGTGACCGGGGCGGGCGTCAGGAGGTTGAACCCTCCAATCCCTTTTCTTTCCTCGTATTCCTCAGGGTGGCCCGAGTCGCTCCCCCGGCCGCGAAAAACGGTCAAGGGGGAGTGACCTGGGCGGGCGTCAGAGGTTGAACCCTCCAATCCCTCTTCCTTCCTCATTTTTTCCACGGTTGCCCGAGTCGCGCCCCCGGCCGCAAAAAGCGGTCAGAGACGGGGCCCGGGGGGCGCTCAAGGTTGAAAGGCGTTGTTTTCCCGAGGCGACCCCCCCGCCGCTCACGCGGTCAAGGGTGGGGCCCAGCGGCGCTCAAGGTTGAAGGCGTTGTTTAGTCGAGAATCCCCACCCCAGCCGCGACACGCGGTCAAGGGGAGAGGAACCCGGGGGTGCTCAAGGTCGAAGGCTTTGTTTTCCCGGGGCGCCTCCCCGGCCGCGAGACGCGGTCAAGGGGGGGGCTTGGGGGGCGCTCAAGATTGAAGCCGTGGTGTCCCGAGACGCCCCACTGGCCGCGAGCCGCGGTCAAGGGAGGGGCCTGGGGGGCGCTCAAGGTTGGGGCCTGGGAGGGGGAACTCGAACTGCCTCTTCGAGCCCCCCGCCCCAATAAGAACCCGGAGACCGCAAGCAGGCTGCACAGAAGCCGCCAAGAGGCCCCCGAGAAACCCAGAAGAGGCCCCAAGAGGCTTCCAAACAGCCCCAAGAGGCCCCCGATAACGCTTCTAAGAGGGCCTGAGCGGGCAACAATGCTTGTGTTTCGGAACCCCAGAAAACCAAGCAATTTACATTCAAATCGCGTTGGTTCATCATCGGGCGTCGCGAAACGCTGCTACGTAACTACAAAGATGTTTCGTAGCCCCCCTGTCGAAACGCACTGGGCGCATGCACAATATGTTACATCGCTCGTTCTCATTATCGCCAGCACCATCACATTGTCATGTGGGTTTGGCTCAGGACGGTTTGCGGCTGGTGTGCATTCTTTGCGCCCGCGCGTCCCGTTCTCATGCCGCCGGCAGTGTCGGCCTCCCCACGGCACTCGTGCGCGAATTACCCCATGTGCAGCAACAAACAAGCACAGATAAGGAATGGATGTCGTCGCGAGCGCGCTGACTTCTGTACTTCCTGCGAACGTCACGGTCGACGCTGTCAACACCCATTTGTGCGACGCGCCTGCCGCCCCAACTTTTGGGAAAAATGTAGTCCCGTCGTTCTGTGCAGTCCATTATGGTGACCCTTGCCATAACGTTACCCGGTTTTGGAGTATATGCCAGAATTCATCCATCGGTTGCCGTTTGCTCGCCATTAAACGTACGTCTGGTCCTTGTTTCCCTTGTTCCTCGGGATCCCTTCCATGCCTGCACGCGCATTGGGGATGTCCCGCACACGTGCGTAGCACATCGTCAGTAAGAAAATCACAGCGCGCACCTTGCGTCTCTCATGAGAAAGCACTTAGCAAGTTCGACCCATGCAACAGTTCAACGTGCAACACGCCCCGGTGCACAGAACAACCTACATTCGACACCCCGACCAGTTGCCGCAATTGCGCACGGGGTTGTCGTCCATGCGTCGTCTGTTACATACGACGTGGCACGCCGTCGTCTCCTGACTTGTGTGATTTATGCTCGCATGAGGTACGTGTCCCAAAGTTTGCAGGCCCCCAAAACGCTGCAGGCCCCCAAAACGCCGCTCCCGCAACAACACCATCGATGCCTCCACCTCCCACCGCGGTATGCTCCACAGATTCTGTCGGCTGACGCCACATCCGAAAACCCACCGTCTCCTCATAATGAAGGGGGCGCGCCGGAGAGATAGAGAAAGAGAGAGACAGAGAGAGAGAGAGAGAGATTCGGAGCGGGAGGGGGACATGGGGCAATGTGTGTTCCAACGCTTGAGTGTGTGCAGCCTCTCTTCTGTTATTGGAGTTCCTCGAGGGCGCTCCCGTGGGCTTCTGCGGCATCCCTTCAGACAACCCCACCAATTATGTTCCCAGAAGGCTTTCCGGGAACATGATTCCTCGGGTTTCCGCTCCCCGCCCAAACGATGCTTGCCAGGAAGCTTCGCCCCCCGAGAGTCCCAAGCAGCGCCACCCGCCGCCACGCCCTGAAACGTCTCTCCGGCAAGGAAGGGTGGCC
>CAUYUJ010002232.1:0-25000 GCA_963575745.1 Prorocentrum cordatum | reverse complement strand
AGACTATTTGCGACCTCCTCGGGCCTCACAGGGACGTCTTGGGGATTGGGGCCTTCAAAGGTTTGGGGAGGGGGGGGACTCACTGTCACGGAGTCGGTGCGGAGGCTTCGTGGTCATCGGCCACGCGGCCGGGACATGGATTGACAAAATGGGGTCCCCTTGGGAGAGGAAGCGGGGGAGTTTATTTGATCGGAGTCTCGGCGGAATGGCAAATCGTGCCCCCATCCTCTATGGCCGGCCGGGAAGACAATTGAATGTCACGGAGTCGGTGCCGGGGATTACCGGCGCATTCTAGGTAGAATGGAAAATAGCACCGAGGAGTGTTAATAAATTTTGCCCCCCCCTCTCTGGCCGGCGAGGGGGGGGAAGCCAAATGCCGCGGAGTCGGCGTGGAGGAATGCCGACGAAATCCCCGTGCAAGCAAGGTTCTCACCGGCAGAAGTCACCTCCAGCGGGATCACAGATTCACCCCAGCAGCTGAGGATATAAGGAGGTTCGCGGATATGGGCACTTGGGGGGCAGGATTTGTCCGGCTCCGTCTGGCCGTAACGGTCTGGATCGTTACGGCTTTCTGTCTCGAAGTCCATTTTCGGTGCACCGGTCCATCCATGCAAGCGCAACGAATTCGGGAGCCGAATTTCGTGACATTTTCGTTGCGTCGAACATTTGGGCATGAGGGTAGACACCGGAGGGCCCCGCCATGCCAGAACAAAGTGTGGCCGTTTTCATGCCTGGCAAAAGCTCTCGGGAATCTGAGGGGGTACAAACATCTTGGGAGGTATGGGGGATGAGCTGGGATTGAGCCAGTCCGTACGTCAAGCGAGGCACGAGAAGCCACAGCAGCCTCCCTGGATGAGGTAATGCCGACGCTTTTTATCTTCCTTCGTAGTCATGCATGCATGACTGTGTTTTCACTTGTTCACGTGTTCACAGCGGGGATTTTCTTCGAGGAAGCGGCGTCGAGGAGGAGGAGGAGGAGGAGGAGCAAAAGGAGGAGATCTTCCAGAAGTGGGAGAGATAGAACGGGGAAGAGGTGGTGGAAGAGGAGGACGACGACGAGGAGGGGGCCAGAACAGGTGGATGACGATATGATGATGATAATGGTGATGATGACGACGACGTGGACGAAGAAGAAACGTCGACGAAGACGTCGATTACGACGACGGTTACGATGGCGATTCTATTATTTATGATGATGATTTGACGACGAAGATGATCATGATGAAGACGACGACGATGA
The DNA here is from genome assembly GCA_963575745.1 of Prorocentrum cordatum. NCBI lineage: Eukaryota > Dinophyceae > Prorocentrales > Prorocentraceae > Prorocentrum > Prorocentrum cordatum. The sequence continues at coordinate 23,760 of CAUYUJ010002232.1, read as the reverse complement.
GGATGATGATGACGACGATGATGATGATTACGATGATGATGATGATGATGATGATGATGATGATGATGATGATGATGATGATGATGATGGTAATGCTGATGATGATTATGATAATGTTGCTGCTGATGATGATGATGACGATGCTGATGATGACGATGATGATGATGATGATGATGATGTTGATGCCGATGTTGATGACGACGACGACGATGACGATGACGATGACGATGACGATGATGATGATGATGATGATGATGATGATGATGATGATGATGATGATGATGACGACGAAGACGATGATGACGATGATGTTGTGCCTAGCTAGAACCTAAGCGCGCGCGAAGCGCGCGCGTGGTTCTAGTATATATTTATATGTGTATACACACACACAAAAAAGTGTATTGGCGCTTCGCGCCATGCGCCTTGTTCCGGACTCCCCTGGAAAAGCAATCAATCATCGCTTGCTTCAGCAGGGGGACCTCGAGGCCTGGACGTGCGACCGTTTCATTTTTCTGATATCCCTGGTGCCTGCTGACACTGCGTTCGCCCGATGCGCTTGCACGCTTGTGCGCAGGAGTGTGGAAGGAATGCTTGTTTTTTTTTCACGCGCGAAGGTCCTTTGAGGAACCACCGGGTTTTCCCATGACACGCCGAAGCAGTCGCAGTAGCTCCGGACAAGTCGATGTTGGGTCGCTTCGTGAATGCCTGGGGGGCCCCAGGTACTCAGCAGGAAATTCTCGATCATCGAATTTTGAATCTAGATCCATTGCCTGTCTCTCTCGATCGAGGAACTTACACCTCGAGCCTCAAGCGTGGAACCAAGATCGTCGGGTCAGCCCGATGTACCTCGCAAGAGAACGCCGTCTGGGCGTTTTTGGGGCTCTTTCGGGCCGTCCTGGGGCCCCCATCGGGCCGTCCTGGGGCCTTCTTGGGCCGTCTTGGGGAGTTCGAGCCCTCCACAGGTCTTCTGAAACCACCTAGAGCCATTTGGGGGGCCTCCAGTGGCCATCTTGGGGGTCCCCCATGGCTTTCGTGGGTCTCTTGGGGGCCTTCTGGGGGCATCTTGGGTTTTTAGTGGGCAGTCCTGGGGCTCTCTGGGGCAGTTTTGGGGGGACCGTCTTCAAACCCTCTGGGGGGCCTCCTGGGCCGTCTTGGGGCGATATCGGGGGCCCATCGGGCCGTATTGGACGCTGCGAAAACCGAAAAAGCGGATATGCTACATATCTACATTTTCTTACGGGAATGGGACGATGTTTGCTTCTTCCGGGCTCTCTCAACGGCCTCTTTGGGCGTGGGGCCTCTTGGGCCGTCTTCAGACCAACGAGGTTCCTCTTGGAGCGCTTTTGTGCTGTCATGGGTCTCTCTTGCGCCTCTCTGATGACCTCTCTGATCGCCTTGAGTCTGTTCGCAAGGCCCAGCAGGGCCAGTGGAACTTTTCCAAAGGCGTCCAGGGGGCCGCCGAGACGTCCGAAAGGCCGTCCGGGCCGTCCCTGGGGGGTGTCCTGCTTAGAAAGGGGGGGGGTCGGGCAATCCAAAGAATAAAGAACATGATACTATACATATATTCATAGATACATACACATATACGCATATGCATAGACATGTACATATACAAATACAAATGCACATACACATACAAATGCAAACACAAATGCACATGCATGTGCATGTGCATACGTGTCTATATGTACATACATATGTGTATCCATGTATGTATGTGTCTACATATGTACAATGGCATTTACACAGAGATATACACACATCGATGTGTAGCTATATGTATATATATATACACCTGTATGTCTGTGCTCCCCCTCCCCATCCTCCGTCCGTCCTCCTCTCTCCCTCTCTCTCTGTCTCTCCTCCTCCCCGTCCCCCTCCCTCCTCCTTCCCTTCTCCCTCATTCCCCCTCCCTCTCCCCCTCATTCCCCTCCTCCCTCCCTGCATCTGCCTCCCCCTCCCCCACTCCCCCTGCCTCCCTCTCTCCCCCCTCATTCCCCTCCCCCTTCCTCTCCCCCCCCTCATTCCCCCCCCCCCCTCCCTCTCCTTCCCCCTCTGTCCCCTCCCTCCGCCCTCCCCTCCGCGTCGCTGCCCCCCTCCTCGTCGCGCTGCCGCCCTCCCCGCGCGGGGGCGGGGCGCTGCCCGGCCGGCCGGGAGCCAGGCCCCGCAGCCGGGCGCTGTGGCCGGCGAGGTGCGGCCGGACTTGCGGGAGCGGGCGCCCGTCGTCGTGGTGGTCGTCCGCGGTCGTCGTCGTGATCGTCGTCGTGATCGTCGTGATCGTCGTCGTCGTCGTCGTCGTGATCGTCGTCGTCGTCGTTCCTCCTTCTCTTCCTTCATTCTTACGGTTTCGTTTATCCTTTCTCCTCCTCCTCCTCCGCCTCCTCCTCCTGCTCCTCCTCCTCCTCCTCCTCGTCTTCCTGGGCAAAGGCGCCCCAAAGCAGTATGACTTCAAGATCCTTATCCTCCTCCTCCTCCTCCGCCTCCTCCTCCTCATCCTCCTACTTACTAGTCTTTGGGTACGAGGAGGAGGAAGAGGAGGAGGAGGAGGAGGAGGAGGAGGAGGAGGAGGAGGTTCAGGAAGAGGAGGGGTAGGATGAGGGGGAGAAGACCCTCGCAGAGATGAACCAGTCCGACGATGCGCAGGAGGAGCAGCAGCACGAGCTGGAAGCTTGAGCGGGAGCAGAGGCAGAAGGATGGAGCAGCGTCCTTCCCGCCCTCCCTCCTCCGACCCACCCTCCCTCTATCCGACCCTCTTCCGCCCCTCCCCTCCCTCCCTCCCTCCCTCGATCCCCTCCCTCCGACCCTCCTTCCTCCTTCCTCCTTCCTTCCGTCCCACCCCCCTCCTGCCTGCTTCCCCTCCCGCCTTTCTCCCCAGCCCCTGCCAGGATATAGCCACCTGCCAGGCTGACGAAGTGGTCCCGCAGAAAGGGCGCGCGCACAGGTTTTGTCGAGAGCCTGGGCCTCTCGGCCTCTCTCCTCCCTGCTCCCCTGCATTGGGCGTTCAATCCCCCCCTCGCCCCTTCCTCCCCGCGTTTGTTCTTCTCCCATCTCAAGGTGCAACTCCTGGGAGGCGAAATTCAGCACCGGCGCCGGTATACCTGTGGGCGGGAACCGGCCTAATCCAGGACTCTCCCGCGGAATCTGCTTCTTGCAGCTTGATCTTGGGCTTCACCTGGCTTCATTCAGCTGAATGGTTTTCTTGCACAAGGTGTAGGAGCCCTCCATCGCTCTTGCGACAACCTCCCAGGAGTTCCCTCCCAACCCTTCCTCACCCCCTCACTTGCCCCCCTCCCTCTGACCTCTCCCCCCCTATCTCCGACCTGTCCCTCCCTCCGACCTCCCCCCTCTCTCCGACCTCTCCCCTCTGCTCCCCTGCAGGGGCGTGCGCTCCCTCCCTCGTCCCTTCTTGCCCCCCTCCCCCGACCCTCCATCCCGCCCCCCCCCCCCCCCCTCCCTCCCTCTGACCCCTCCCACACCCCCTCCTGCATGACCCCCTCTCTCCCCAGACTGCCTGGGGAGGAAGCCCCCCCCCGCCCCCTCGGCCAGAGGAGCAGGCCCAGCTGGCGGAGTTCATGCTCCAGCGCATCAGCCGCGCCGTCGGCATGCTGCGGCCAAGAGAGGTGCCCTCAGCAGAAGGAGCTCGGGGGGGCCATCACGCCTCTCCAAGGGAGGAGGGGGGAGAAGGTGAACGGTGGAAGGAGAAGGTTGGAGGATTAGTAGGAGGAGGTGGAAGAGGAGGAGGCGGAGGAGGAGGAGGAGCAGCAGCAGCAGCATAGGGAGGAGAAGGAGGAGGGGGATGAGGAGGGATGAGGGAGAGGTGGGGTGGGAGGAGTTTTAGGAGGAGGAGGAGGAGGGAGGAGGAGGAGGATGAAGCAGGAGGAGGAGAAGGAGCAGGAGGAGGAGGAGGAGGAAGAGGGAGGAGGAGGAGGAGGAGGAGCAGGAGGAGGGACAGGAGGAGGAGAAGGAGCAGGAGGAGGAGGAGGAGGAGGAGGAGGAGCAGCATAGGGAGGAGGAGAAGAAGGAGGAGGAGGAGGAGGGATGATGATGCTTCTGCTGTTGGTTATGATGGTGATGATGCTGATGATGCTGATGATGATGATGATGATGCTGATGATGCTGATGATGCTGGTGATGGTGATGGTGATGATGATGATGCTGCTGATGATGATAATGATGATGATGCTGATGATGATGATGATGATGATGATGATGATGATGATGATGATGATGGTGATGATGCTGATGATGACGATGATGCTGATGATCGATGATGATGATGCTGATGCTGCTGCTGCTGATGACGGTGATGCTGATGATGCTGATGATGATGCTGGTGCTGATGCTGATGATGATGGTGCTGATGATGATGGTGGTGGTGATGATGATGATGATGGTGATGGTGATGGTGATGATGATGATGCTGATGATGATGATGATGCTGATGATGATGCTGATGCTGATGCTGATGCTGATGCTGATGCTGATGATGATGATGATGATGATGATGATGATGATGATTGATGATGATGATGATGATGATGATGATGATGAGGAGGAGAGAGGCGGAGAAGAGGAGGAGGTAGGAGGAGGAGGGGGAGGGGGGAGGAGGAGGAGGAGGGAGGAGGAGAAGGAGGGAGGGGGGAGGAGAGGAGGAGAGGAGGATGAGGAAGCTAGGGGCGCAGCAGGACGGAGGAGGAGAGGAGGAAGACGGCGAGGAGTGAGCAGAGAAGAAGGAGGAGGAGGAGAAACAGGAGGAGGAGAGGAGGAGGAGGAGGAGAGGAGGAGGAGGAGGAGGAAGGAGGAGGAGGGAGGAGGAAGGAGGAGGAGGAGGAGGAGGAAGGAGCAGGGAGGAGGAGGAGGAGGGAGGAGGAGGAGGAGGAGAAGGAGGAGGATGAGGGAGGAGCAGGAGGAGGAGAAAGAGGGAGGAGGGGGAGAAGGAAAGGTTGTTCCCTCCGCCTGCAGAAATGGCTCGCTGGCTACCCTCCGCCAGACGGCCGACACCCTTCGGTCCTTTTTCCTCCCTCCCCCTCTCCCCCCTTATTCCAGTGCCTCATCTCCCCGTTCGCCCCTGCCTCCCCCCTCCTGGAGTGTTTCGGGTGATCTCGTGGTCACTGTGGTTCTTTTGGGGGGGGGCACCTGGGCCCGCTGGAGGGCCCTCCCGGGGCCAACCCCTGTCGGCACCCTTGGGGTCTCGCGGGCCGTCGTTGCGGTCCTCCCGGGCTCTGCCTTTCCGTGTGCGGCGGCAGGGCGGGGAACGTGGCGTTCTCGCCTTCCCCCCCCCCCGCGTCCCCCTCCCACTGTCCCCCTCCCCCCCTCCCGTCCCCGCCCTCGATTAAGGGGGCGAAGAGCAGTATAAAATAAACTGCTCCGCCGTCGGGGGCGCCTGCCCCCCAGGCGGCTGCAAAGTTTATACTTACCCCTACGGTGCCACGTAGGGGTATAAATTTTCGAGCCGCCCGGGGGGCAGGCGTCCCCGACGTCGGAAAAGTTTGTTTTACACCTTTCTTCGCCCCCTAAATCGTTGCCCAAGGGCCCCGCCCGCCATTGTCGACACGACTCCTGGCCATTCGCCCGATCGCTCGCCCCCCCCTCGGAAGGGCACCAGCTGACCACCTCGCCGACCCTGCCGGGGCGCATCCTGCACCCCGGGGAAGGCGCCCGGCCAGGATGGGCTTGGCATTGGGTTGACGTCCCCCGTAGATGAGCAAGCGCGACGACGAAGACGACGGCGACGACGCCGACGCCGACGCCGACGACGACGACGACGACGACGACGACGACGACGACGACGCCGTTCCGCTGCTGCTACTGCTCAGTCGTCCCGCTCTCCGCTGGCGGAGGGGGGGAAAGGGGGGAGGCAAGCTAGGTGCGCTCGCGCAGTATCTGACGTCCTACCCATCCCCATCCCTTATCATGGCGTATATTTCCTCTCTATTGAAGAGCGCGGCAGAGCGTAGCATGCCATAGCATGGTGTGGCATTGCGCAGTGAAGCATTGCATCACAAAGCATTGCAGCGTAAATCATGGCATCGCACAGGGGCGCAGAGCACAACACCGCACAGCATGTCATGGCATGACGCCAGGTTCTTTGGAGGCAAGGTGGACCGTCTTCGAGAGGTCTGCGCCGGTCTGACGTCGTGGCTCCATGTCTGCCTCCTTGGGCTTCCCGAAAGCTCCACACAAGGTGGGGCTGATGGAGAGCACCCGCTGGCTCTGCTTCCAACATCGCCTTCTCAATGCAGAAACGGGCTCCCGCTTGATACTTCCTGAAAGCGACGACGCCCCCAAGTGGGGGGGCTTCTTCGGCCCAAAGTATCAACGAATCGGCACCGAATGTGTCATCACTTCCAATGGTTTTTTCGGGAAGGCGTTTTTTTTATTTTGGGCTGTTTGGAAGGAAGGCCAGCGCTGCAGCGGGAGCACGATTCGGAACGAGCAGAAACGCAGAAATGAGGCCAGCGCTGCAGAGGGAGCACGACTCGGAACGAGCGGAAGCCCGAAAAGGAGGCCAGCGCTTCAGCGGGAGCAACATCTTGAAAAAAACCCAAGCGAAAATTCAGGTGTTGGAAATCTGGTGCGAAAAAAGAAAACCGAACGCGGAGGGGGGCCAGATATCTTCCGGACGTCATGAGGGGAGAGAGAAGAGTAAGATTCATATTGTGTACTTGTGGGGGGGGGATGGGGAGAAGGAGGGGGTCGGGAAGGTGCTCGGCTGACGCCCCCCCTGATCCCTCCCGCGGGGTGTCGAGGATCCCTGTTGCTCCGCGAGTTCACGGACAGGATGGTGGTGGACGTGTGCGCGGACCTGCGGCAGTGGCTCGAGCAACTGGCCGTGCCCCGGGGGTATGGGGCAGGAGGCGCGGGTGAGGGGGTGAGGGCGAGAGGTCGGGGAGAATGGGGTGAGATCCTGGAGGGTGGGAGAAGACTAGGAGGGTGTGTGTGTGCCCGTGGGGTCCCCGTGGCGAGCGGCACCCATGGAATCGGGAGTCAAGGAGGAGTCAAAAGGGTCGCCGTCCCCGCGCTGCGGCCACGGGGGAGGACGGGTCCCCGTGGCGAGCGGCACCCAGGAAGCAAGGATCGCCACCTCCGCGCTGGGGCCACGGGGGAGGGCGGGTCCCCGCGGCGAGCGGCATCCAGGAGTCATGCGCCGAGCCACGAATTTGAACATCTGCGTGCGACATTGAAAAACGTGACCCTTCCTGCAGGAAGGACGGGGCCGAGAGTTCAGGCATCCTCCTTTTCGGACCTGGTCCGAATTTGAGCTGGAATTTGGTCCAGAATCGGCTCCCTTTTGATTAAGACTGGGGTTGAACTGTACACGACACCTTAATGTTTTTCAAATTGGGTCTCCACGGGCGCAGGCCAGGAATAGAAATTTCGGACCTTGGACTCGCCCATCCACCCTCCTAGAAAACGATAGTCGAGCATCGGATTACGAAGCCTCCTCCCGAGAAGCCGGGCCAGCGTTTCTTAACCGAGTTGCCGGAAAACTGGCCCAGGTTCTTGAGCACGGTCGCCCTCCAGCACTGCCAAAAGACATCGGCCAAGGTGTGTGTTAAGACCTTTCTCGGAAGCAGGCCCAGTTTTCTTAACAGATAAGCTGGTTGTTCGTGTTTTCGGCTGTACATCGTTCTACTACTTAGGGCGTCCGTTCTACCACTAGCCTTGGAACCTTTGAACCGCTTAGTGCACCACGGACAGTCGTTCACCACTACGTGTAACCGTTCTACAACCTAGCTGGGTGACCGTTGTGCCGCTTTGAGGGGCGACCGTTCTCCCTTTTTGTCGGGTCACCTTTCTACCACGTAGCCTTCTCTGCCATTGAACACGATTGTGCACTGAACCGGGGGACATGTAAGCGCTATCTTCATCGCAAACACTCTGTAATTCAAACTCTGGCTGGGGCCCGACAAATCATATCTAATACGTCTTGCAGGCTTTGTGTTTGAGCGGTATGTTGTGTTGGTGTTCGGGGCAAGCGCGGACATTCAAGTTTGTGCTCAAGAGATCGGCCTTGTGATTCGAACTCCATCTGGGGCCAGACACATTATATCAAAGATGTGTTCAGGTGTTGTGTCTGAGCGATCCGTGTATCTGGATTGCACGGAACAAATTCAAGTTCCGACTTGACAGTCTTGTGGTTCAAGCTCTGGTGGGGCACGCACGAATTCAGCTGGTACATTGCTCGCAAAGTTTGTGTATGAGTGGTCTGTGTGATTGGTTCTCGGGGCGGCTGGCATGCAAGTAGAACATCAACATTCTGTCTTGAAACAGACAGAGTTTTAATGCAATTTCGCGGGAAAGCCAGACATATGGCAGCGGTCTTGTAATCTGCGGGACGTGGGCAGCAAACTCGAACATCGACATTTCTTTTGCGCGCGAAGATCCTGTCATCCCACTAAACTCACTAGGAACACGATGAAGAAATAGCAAACATTGAACACATGCAAATCTATGAACACACATAGTTCGAGCTATAATTCATATTTTTGGTTGGTGGAGCCTCTGGCATTCCGACAGCAAAAACATCCCAATATATATATATATATGTATACGACCACCCTTCGGTTGATAAGGAGGTTCGGGGGGGGGAGTAACCAACGTCTCGGTCCCACTATCGACATTACTATCGATCTCACTATCGGTCTCGTTGGATCGATCTCACTCGATCGATCTCACAATCGATACCACTCGATCTATTTCATTCGATCGATCTCACAATTGATCTGGCTATCGATCTCACAATCGATCTCACTATTGACCTCACTATCGATCTCAAAATCGATCTCACATTCGGTCTCACTATCGATCTCACTATCGATACCACAATCGATCTCACAATCAACGTCATCATCATCATCAACATCATCGTTATCAACGTCATCAACATCATCACCTCCATGATCATCATCATCGGGACACCATCAGCATCATCAACATCACTTCATCACCATCCTCATCAGCATCATCATCATCACCATCATCATCATCATCATCATCATCATCATCGGGACACCATCATCGTCACCATCATCACTATCATCAACATCATCATCATTGGGACACCATCGTCATCATCACCATCTCATCATCATCATGAACAGCATCATCAACATCATCATCATTGGGACACCATCATCATCAGCAACATCATCATCAACATCATCATCATCATCATCATCATCGGGTCACCATCATCATCGTTACCATCATCATCATCATCATCATCACCATCATCATCGGGACACCATCATCATCAACATCCGCATCATCATTGGGCCACCATCATCAAACTTATCATCATCACTTCAGCATCATCCTCATCATCACCATCATCATCAGCATCAGCATCATCGGGACACAATCATCGTCATCATCAACATCATCATCATCACCACCGGGATACCACCATCATCATCACCATCATCCTCATCAACAGCATCATCATCCACCTCATCATCACCATCAGCATCGGGACACCATCATCATCATTTTCATCATCAGCATCATCATCATCACCATCATCATCTCATCACCATCAACATCATCGGGATCATCAACATCACCAGCGTCATCATCATCGGGACACCATGATCATCATCAGCAGCAACGTCAGCATCGTCAACATCATCAACATCATCGAGACACCATCGCCATCACCACCATGGCCATCATCGTCACCATCAGCATCATCAACGTCGTCAACATCATCATCATCGGGACGCCATCATCATTACCACCATCACCTTTCATCATCACCATCAACTGCATCGAGATCATCATCATCATCACCATCATCATCATCATCATCATCATCATCATCACCATCATCATCATCATCATCGGGACACCGACGGGACACCGGCGGGACACCGGCGGGACACCTCGCGGCACCGAACGCCGGAAGGGAATCATTTGGTTCGGCCGCGCCTCAGCCACGGCGGGAGACCGGCGGGACACCGCGCGCCACCGGTTGCCGGAAGGGAGTCATTTGGTCCGGCCGCGCCTCAGCCACAGGAGATTTTCCTCTCGCCCGCCCACGCAGCTTCGCCTCGCCCGCACGCACGGCACGCACGAACACGAAACCGAAACCGATTTTCCGGTAGGGGGGCTCTCCGTTCCACTTCGATCTCACCCCCTCACCTCCGGTCTCTAAAAATGAAACCTATGAGCAAATATGTACGAGCACATATTTGAAGCACTTTCTCAACCCTCCTTGGTTGGGAACTCGTTTTGAATAGGGCAACGCGGTCGCGTCTCCCTCCTCCTCCTCCTCCTCCTCCTGCCTCCTCCCGCCTCCTCCTGCCCTCTCTTCGCCGTCGCTGGGGGGCTGCGAAGTGCGAAGCTGTCGCCACTTTCGAGTGCTGCTGGTGGGTCCAGCGGAGTGAGGCACCGCGCAGACCTGAGGTAGACCTCGCCGTCTTTGGGGGGGGGGCTGCGGTCTGCGAAATTGTCGCCACGTTCGAGGGCGGCTGGTGGGTCCTGCGGGGTGAGGCATTGCGTGGACCTGAGATAGACCTCGCCGTCCCTGGGGGCAGCGATCTTTGAAATTGTCACCATTTTCGAGGGCTGCTGGTGGGTCCAGCGGAGTGAGGCACCGCGCAGACCTAAGATAAACCTCGCCGTCCTTGGGGTGGTGGGTGGGGGCTGCAATCTGCGAAACTGTCCACTTTCGAAGGCTGCTGGTGGGTCTAGCGGAGTGAGGCACCGCGCGGACTCGAGGTTGACCTCGCCGTCCTTGGGGGGCTGCGATCTGCGAAAGTTGCCAATTTCGAGGGCTGCTGGTGGGCCCAGCGGAATGAGGCACCTCGCAGACCTGAGGTAGGTTTCGAGTGCTGCTGGCGGGTCCAGCGGGGTGAGACGCCGCGCAGACCTGAAGTGGACCTCGCCGCCCCTGTCGTTGGCCCTCGCCGCTTCCATCGCAGGGGTGCGGCCTTCTTCCTGCTGGTCCCCCGCCTCAGCTGTCTCTGGGCCGCCCTCTCCCTGCCCCCCCGCCCGTGGTGGCGCTTCCGCCGCTTCCACGCCCCTGCCTCGGCCCTTGTCGGCGCTTGGCGATCCGGAGCCTACTCCGTTGAGCGCCTGCATGTCGCTGTTCGTCGTTCTCTTCGGCTACGTCACGGCGGTATTCGAGTACGTGGCCTTTTTATGAACTTCGCCATTTTGGCGCTGCACTTCGACCGGTGGCTCTTCCTGGTCCACCGCGTCTCCTGAGCTTCAGCGTAGCCCGCTCCTGAGTGCTCTTGTGCGGAATTTAGGCCGTTGCTTGTTCGCCGCGTTTCTGGACGGCGCCTGGCACCTCTGCGCGCTCGCGAATTAAAAAATATCCCCACCAGCCCATTCAGAAGCCCTGCCCACGAGAGCTGACGAGAAAAGGGACGCAGGGACACATCTAGGGGAACAAAGCGAGCACCCAGGATTAACCGAGAGACTTCTGGGAGCGAGGGGGTGGCCTTGGAAGGCCTCTTCGGGCCGTCCCTGGGGGCCGCGCGGGGGCGAGGGGGAGAGGGGGGAGAAAAAGGAGGAGGAGGTGGAGGGATCCAAAGAGTGCGATCCCTGGTGCTGCTGCTGTTGGTGGTGCTGCTGATGTTGTTGCTGCCTGTGCTGGTGCTGCGGCTGGTGGCCGGGAAAGTCTGTTGGGGCCATCTAGGAGAGAATCGATCAAAAGATGTGTGGTCCTCGATGTCGGCCCCCTTCCCATGGGCCTTCAACATCGCCGATTGGAGCTCTCATGGGGCTCTTTGGGTGGGCAGTGGAGCTCTAGCGTCACTATTTTAAGGGTATTGGGGCCCTCTTGGGGCTCTCTTGGGGTCCTCTTGGGAGCCTTGGAAGGCCGCTTGGGGCCATATTGAAGGCCATCGATCAAAGGGGGAGATGGTGCAACGTTCAGCACCCCCCCAAAAGAGGCCAACGTGGGGCTCAAACCTTAGTGCAACTGATGATCTCGGCGCCCCGGGGGCTGGTGGGATAACGTTCAGCCCCCCTCCAGAGGCCAACATGGGGCCACAACCTCAGTAACACCAGTGATTTTGGCGCCCAGAGGGCCGGCGTGAATTTTGCCACCCCCCCCTCAAGAAAAAATGCTACAATGGTGCCAACACCTAAGTAAAACCAATGATTGTGGCTTCCTCTTCGAAGCCGTTCTGGGCGCCATGACACCTCGCGGACCCCCCCAAAAATACGAAGTCCAGTGGAGGGACAAGGGGAGAGGTCAAGACTTCCTCCCCGTCCGCAAGCCGTCTCGCTCACTCCCGCCCGCACTCCCAACACATACGTAGCACCCGAGTCTGGCCCGAGCCTCAGCATATTCAGCAGTCGTCTTTGGATGGGCAGGTACTGGGGGCCACCAATCCGCCGCCGCCGCCGCCTCCGCCGCCTCCGCCGCCGCCGCCGCCGCCGCCGCCGCTGCCCGCCGCCGCCGCCGTCGCCCGTGCCGCGCCGCCGCCGCTGCCGCGCCGCTGTCGCGCGCCGCGCGCCGCCGCCGCGGTCGCCGCCGCCGGTCGAGCCGCCCGCCGCCGCCGCCGCCGCCGCCCCCACGGCCAAATCGCAGCAGCCGCAGCCGCTGCCGCCGCAGCCGCCGCCGCCGCAGCCGTTGCCGCCGCCGCCGCCGCCAGGTGTACTCTGTATTGTTTTTTGACAGGGATGGTGGGGGGAGGCCGCATCGGGTTGGCTGCGCATGCTCCGAATTTGCAGGCAGAGTGTGTTTTGTATGGTATGTTACCAGGGATGGTGGGGGGGGGCTCATGGTTTTGGGTTGGCTACCAGTCGCGTGGGGGGGTGACTCATAGGGAACAATGATAAACCATCTTCCGCAGGGGAAGAGTGTTTCCTGGAAGAGGGAATGGAAATCTCATTAGACCACTTGCGCCCAGAGGGCTGGTAGGATTGTCGCCACTTTCGAGGGCTGCTGGTGGGCCCAGCGGAGTGAGGCACCGCGCAGACTTGAGTTAGACCTCGTCGTCCTTGGGGGGCTGCGATTTGCGAAATTGTCGCCACTTTCGAGGGTTGCTGGTGGGTCCAGCGGAGTGAGGCACCGTGCAGGCCTGAACGAGACCTTGCCGCCCCTGGAGGGTTGCGATTCGCGACGTCGTCGCCACTTTCGAGGGCTGTTGGTGGGCTCGCCACTTTCGAAGGGTGTTGGTGGGCCCGGCGGAGCGAGGCACTGTTCGGACCTGAACGGGACCTCGCCGACCTTGGGGCGGCCAAGTCGTCGTGTTGTTGCCCCGCCGACGTTTCAAACCCCTAGCCCACAGTCTCGTTTTGGAAGTTGCGTCTTCTTTAGTGACTCAGGGGTTCACTTAGTTGCTCATCGTTTCCCTTTGGTTGGGGACCTGCGAACCTTCCGAATGCCGCTCGCAGAAGTACCTGCGCCCATGCCACGTCGCCGCCTTCTCGTCAAATCCCCCAAGCTGGTTGGGCAAGTCGCCAGGGTCATTTTATATGTTTGGTTGGCGGAGCCTCTGGCATCCCGAAAGGGCAAACATAACAACAGTGAATAACATGCCAACCTATGATAAGCTATATCAGACATATATGGGACCAGTTAGTCTACATATGTATATATGTAACTGCACATATATATATATATATATATATATATATATATATATATATATATAGTTGGTGGGGGCTGCCATCCCGAAAGGAAACATGTCCAAACATAGCAAAACACTGCACACCATGTATACAAACATATGTTTAAGTGTTTCCCAAACCTCCTTGGTCGGGTATTCGTTTTGAATAGAGCACTGCGGTCGCGTCGTCTCCTCCTCCCGCCTCCTGCGTTTCGCCTCCTGTTTCCCGCGAGACTTCGCCGCCCTCGGGAGGGGGGCGCTGCGATCTACGAAATTGTCGCCACTTTCGAGGGCTGCTGGTGGGTCCAGCGGAGCGAGGCACCGCGCAGACTTGAGGCAGACCTCGTCGTCCCGGGGAGGCTGCAATCTGCTGAATTGTCGCCACTTTCGAGGGCTGCTGGTGGGTCCAGCAGAGTGAGGCACCGCGCAGACCTGGGGTAGACCTCACCGTCACTGGGGAGCTGCGATCTACGGAACCGTCGCCACTTTCGAGGGCTGCTGGTGGGTTCAGCGGAGTGAGGCACCGCGCAGACTTGAGGTAGACTTCGCCGTCCTTGGGGGGGCTGCGATCTGCGACACTGTCGCCACTTTCGAGGGTTGCTGGTGGGTCCAGCGGAGTGGGGCACCGCGCAGGCCCGAGGTAGACCTCGCCGTCCTTGGGGGGCTGCGATCTGCGGAATTGTCGCATCTTTCGAGGGCTGCTGGTGGGTCGGAGTGAGGCGCCGCGCAGATCTGCGGTAAATCTCGCCGCCCTTGCGGGGCTGCGATCTGCCATCTTGGGGGGGGGCGGTCTTTGACGTTGTCGCCACTTTCGAGGGCTGCTGGTGGATCCAGCGGGGTAAGGCACCGCGCAGGCCCAAGGTAGACCTCGCCGTCCATGGGGGGCTGCGATCTGCGAAACGGTCGCCACTTTCGAGGGCTGCCGGCGGGTCGGGGTGAGGCACCGCGCGGATCTGAGGTAGACCTCGCCGTCCCGATCTGCGACACGGTCGCCACTTTCGAGGGCTGATGGTGGGTCGGAGTGAGGCACCGCGCGGGCCCGAGGTAGACCTCGCCGTCCTTGGGGAGGCTGCGACCTGCGAAACTGTTGCAACTTCGAGGGCTGCTGGTGGGTCGGGGTGAGGCACCGCGCAGATGTGAGGTAGACCTCTCCGTCCTTTGGGGGCTGCGATCTGCGACCCTGGGTGGATGCGATCTGCGACACTGTCGCCGCTTTCGAGGGCTGCTGGTGGGTCCAGCGGAGTGCAGCACCGCGCATGCGCCGTCGCGTGGGAATTTTGGTTCGAGGGAGCCATGCCATGTCGTTGCCTCCCCGCCGACGTTTCAAGCCCGTTGCCCGCCTTCTCCGTGTGGACCTTGCCTTAGTGACTCAGGGGTTCACTTACATACTCATCTCTACCACGCTTTATTCCTTGATCGGGGACCTGCGAACCTCCCGAATGCCGCTCGCAGAAGTCTATGCGTCCGTGTCACGTCGTCGCCCTCTCACCGAATCTCCCAAGCTACTCTTGCCTTGCACTGCGCACGGGGTGGGTACGTCGCCAGGGCAATTTGTCTTTTAAAGATTTTTGGCTGGCGGAGCCTCTGGCATTCGAAAAGAAAAGATCAATCACTTCGCAAACACGCAGTATCAACAATAGCAACGAATATATGGAAACCGATGTTGGCTGGCGGAGCCCCTTGAATCCCAAAAGGGAAACATATCAACAAGAGTCAGACGTATAAACACAACTGAGTTGCTGTGACTTCTTATCCTGGCGAAAGACCCAACCATATGCAATTGTGAATACTGCAATTGTGAATATCTTCTCGGTGGAGCCCCATACGGGGCCACGAAACGTACGAGGGGTGTGCCGAAATGGGTGTGCGGGACGCATGCGGGCACACACACTGGGGCCTTCGGTGGGGCTCTCTATGGGGCCACGAAACGTGTGAGGGGTGTGCCGAAATGGGTGTGCGGGACGCATGCGGGCACACCCACTGGGACCTTCGGCGGAGCTCCCTATGGGGCCACGGAACGCGTGAGGGGCGTGCCGAAAATGGGTGTGGCTGACGCTATGCGGGCGCGGGCACTGGGGCCTTCGGCGGAGCTCCCTATGGCCCACGAAACGTGTGAGGGTGTGCCGAATTGGGTGTGGCTGACGCATGCGGGCGGCGGGCACTGGGGCTTCGTTGGAGCTCCCTATGGGGCCACGAAACGTGTGAGGGGTGTGCCGAATGTGGTATGGCTGACGCATGCGGCTCGGGCACTGGGGCCTTCGGTGGAGCTCCCTATGGAGCCACGAAAACGTGTGAGGGGTGTGCCGAAATGGGTGTGGGTGACGCATGCGGGCCGGGGCACTGGGGCCTTCGGTGGAGCTCCCTATGGGGCCACGAAGCGTGTGAGGGGTGTGCCGAAATGGTGTGGGTGACGCATGTGGGCGCGGGCACTGGGGCCTTCGGTGGAGCTCTCTATGGAGCCACGAAACGTGTGAGGGGTGTGCCGAAATGGGTGTGGGTGACGCATGCGGGCGCGGGCACTGGGGCCTTCGGTGGAGCTCCCTATGGGCCACGAAACGTGTGAGGGGTGTGCCGAATGGGTGTGGCTGACGCAGCGGGCGGGCGCGGGTCTGGGGCCTTCGGTGGAGCTCCCTATGGGGCCACGAAACGTGTGAGGGGTGTGCCGAATGGGTGGTGGGGAGGCATGCGAAAGCAGCCACTGGGGCCTTCGGTGGAGCTCCCTATGGGGCCACGAAACGTGTGAAGGGGTGTGCCAGAATGGGGGGTGGAACCGCATGCGGGCGCAGCCAATGGGACCTTCGGTGGAGCTCCCTATGGGGCCACGAAACGTGTGAGGGGTGTGGCCGAATGGGTGTGGGTGACGCATGCGGTGCGCGGCACTGGGGCCTTCGGGTCGGAGCTCCCTAATGGAGCCACGAACGTGTGAGGGGTGTGCCGAAATGGGGTGTGGCTGACGCATAAACGGGGGCGCGGCACTGGGGCCTTCTTGGAGCTCCCTGTGGAAAGCCACTGAACGTGTTATGGGTGTGCCGAAATAGGGTGTGGGTGACGCACGCGGTGAGCCCGCGACTGGGGCCCTTCGGTGGAGCTCCATATGGAGCCACCGAAAGCGGCTGAGGGGTGTCCGAAATGGTGTGGTGACGCATGCGGGCGCGGCACTGGGGCCTTCGTGTCTCCCTATGGGGCCACAAAACGTGTTGAGGGATGTGCCGAAATGGGTGGGGTGACGCATCGGCCGCGGGCACTGGGGCCTTCGGTGGAGCTCCCTATGGAGCCACGAAACGTGTGAGGGGTGTGCCGAATTGGGTGTGGGTGACGCATGCGGGCGCGGGCATTGGGGCTTTCGGTGGAGCTCCTATGGGGCTACGAAACGTTGTACTGGGTGGGTGAAACGCAGGGAAGAGGGGGAGGAGAGGAGGGGAGGAGAGGAGGAGAGGAGAGGAGAGGAGAGGAGGCGGAGGAGGAGAGGAGGAAGGAGACGCGGGGCGCTGTCTCTTCAAAACGAGGACCCAACACCACAGGATGGTTGGGAAAAACATATTTGAGCACACATCTTTAAAACTATTATTTGATCTATCTCTGGTCGAGGAAGCGCAGGTCCCTCTGATGGCCACGACGTTGTCTTTGTAATTGTTCCAGCTGCCCTTCCGAGAAGCAGTCTCGCCTCACGAAGACTGAAAAGTTGCCGCGGTGCCGACGCACCGCTCGGAGCATGGCTCCGACCTCCTTCCCGGACATGAGCTAAACAATCCAGCGAGACTTCGCGGGCGCCGACACCCTTCGCGCCGCGAGTGCCTGCGCAGGCCAGGTCCCGCGCCACCGCTTCGCCCCGCGGCGGCGGCCCCCGCGGGACCCCCCCGCCCAGAGTTCCGCCGGGGCCAGACCCTCTTCGGGCCCCCCTCCCTCGCGCCGCCGCGAAGTCGCGCACCCCCCCTTTTCCCCGCGCACGACCGGGGACTTGCAGGTCAGAGGAGGGAAAGGTACGGATGCCGCTATCCTTGCCTCGTGCTGGCCTTGTTGGGCCTCCTGGGGGGGGGCCCTCGTCGCAACGGAGACGAGGGTCGATGCACACGGGGGCTAGCGCCAGAGCGCCGGATCTTGCAGGATCCAGCAAAGCCAGGGCTGCATCGACCCAGGGGTTCAGCTGGGACTGCGCGCGGGACCGTCGGCTCCCAAGGGGGTCGGCTAGGACTGCGCGCGGACCGTCGGTCCCCAGGGGGTCGGCTGGGACTGCGCGCGGGACCGTCGGCTCCCAAGGGGGTCGGCTGCGCGCGGACCGTCGGTCCCCAGGGGGTCGGCTGGGACTGCGCGCGGGACCGTCGGCTCCCAGCTCCCCGCCTGCCTCCTGCCGTCGCCCGCCGCTCCTCAGCTTGCGTTGCATCTTCGGGGGACCTCGCTTGTCCCCCAAATGGGTGTCTTTTCGTGTGTACGGGGCGCGAAAACGACCACAGCCACTTCTTTTCTTGTGTTGCCGCCTTCCAGCCAGCAGAAACAACGCAGTGGTTGTGGTCATTTTCGTTAAGCTTGGCACCAGGGAAGTGACCACAGCCACTGCTTCTTTTTCGGCCGGCTGGAAGGTGGCGCAAACAAGAAGCAGTGGCTGTGGTCATTGTGCAGTCCCGCAGTGTGCCCGACGCGGGCTCGATACGGACTCGACGCGGATTTGGCGCGGACCCATCGCAGATTCGACGCGGATCCGACACGGATCCGACGAGCCCGACATGGATTCGACACGGATAGGGCCGCGACGGGACAGACAAGGTCCCCCGAAGATGAAACATGAGCGGGAAGGGGCGCCAACAGGCCGCGGCGCAGTGGATATGGATACAAATTTGACCTCTAGGGGCAGGGCGCCCTCTGGCCTCCAGCGGCTGCAGCGCGGGCTCGAGCCGGCCGCCGGTGCCGGTGCCGGCTCCGGGCCGCTGGCAGCTCGCGTCCCGCGTCCCGCGCCTGCCCCCACGAGGTTTATAGCAACGAACCAACAACCATTCGGCCCGCCGCCACCGTGCTCGGGTTGTAGGTCAGGGGCCTCCTGGATCCTGGTGGGGGTCTTTCGGGAGGCGTCTTCGAGCGCCTTCTTGGAGGCGGGTTTGGGGTT
The DNA here is from genome assembly GCA_963575745.1 of Prorocentrum cordatum. Classification (NCBI taxonomy): domain Eukaryota; class Dinophyceae; order Prorocentrales; family Prorocentraceae; genus Prorocentrum; species Prorocentrum cordatum. Next base: position 5,091 of record CAUYUJ010002232.1, on the reverse strand, counting down.
TGGGGGCTTTGGAGGGGCATCTCTGAGGGAGCCTCCTGGGGCTTCTTGTGGCCGCCTGGGGGCCTGCTGGCGGTCTCGGGGTCATCTCAGGGTGGAGGGCTCGAACTGTCAGTTCGAGTTCTCTCTCTTAGAGCCCTCTACGGGCCCTCTTGGGGGCCTTCTGGGGGACCTCAAGGGCCGTCTTGAGGCTCTCTTGGCCAGTCTTGCGGGCCTCTTGGGCCGTCGTGGGGCAATCTTGGGGGCTTGTGGAACCGTGTTGGAGCGTGGGACGCTCAGAAAGGCGAGAACGGTAAACTCATTCAACAACCGGTGGATCATCATTGATGTTTGCCTCTTGGGGCTCTCTTGGAGGACCTCGCTGAGCCCTCTTGGGGCGTCTTGGGGGCCTCGTGGGCCCTCTGGAGGCCATCTTGGGCGCCCTGGAGAGCTCTTGGGCAGTTTCGGAGCCAGCATTGCAAGTAATGAAAATATGGACATGCACATGGAGTTTTATGAAAACACACATTAACTTGTTTCATATGATAATATGTTGTCCTCATGTTTCTGAGCCAGCGTTACAAACTTTGAGAAGATGGAACATGATGAAACATATGAACACATACATGTTAGTTTGCTAGTTTGGGATGTTTTTCCTGTTCTGAGCAGGCGTTGCAAATCATGACAGCTGGGAACGGTAGGAAAACAAATTCTTTGATAACATATAGTTTTGCTATGTTTGTTTGTTTATATGTGTGTGGTATTTATTGATGGTAAATGTGGTAAATGTGAAAGCAGATATTTGTAGCTTTGTTTCATTTGTTTGATCTTGTTTGATATGAGTCCTCTCCAGAGCTGGCGTTGCAAATGATGAAAATATGGGAAATTATGAAAGCATATGCAAACATATAGTTGTAGCTATTGTTTTTGTTTGTTCCAGTTCTGAGCCGGCGTTGAAATAGTGAATGTATGGAATAATACGATAAAGAACTCATAGTTCAGCTATTTATCCCCAAGAATATATGTCAGCTATTTGTTCATATGTATTGTTACTTCTTATACTATATATTTTCTGAGACGGCGTTGCAAATAATGTGAATATTAAGAATTATGAAAAAATGTGTGGCAGCATCTATTTTCATATATTTTCCAATATTTCTGCGTTGCAAATAGTGAAAATTCCACCAGAGAAAAGCCCCAATCAGTGGATGGCTTTCGCTGAGGAGATCGACCGGGAACCCCGGAGTCCGGGAACCCAGAACCCGGGAACCCGGAACCGGGAACCCAGGTACCCAGTTTGCTACCAAAATCGGCGGGAAACGTTCGCCAAATTTTTCAGCTTCCGCCAGGACCCTGCAGTGCAAGCACTGATTGGGGGATATGGAGAATGATGAAACATATATGAAAACATGGATATGTTTCCTTTTCTGAGCCAGCGTTAAAATATGAAACATATGGTAAAATGTATGAAACTGCAAATTGTTTTAATTGTTCGGGGTTATTGATATGTTTCCTTGTCTGAACTGGCGTTAAAAGATGGATCGCGTGATAACATGTATGAAGACAAGTATGTTCAGCGATTGTCTGAGTATGTTTTGTTTTGTTTGCTATGTCTACTTTTCTGAGCCAGCGTTGAAATATGAGAAAGATGATGAAACATATATGCTTAGTTTGTTTTATTGTATTGCTACGTTTTAGTCGGATCCCTTTTCTGAGCGTGCGTTAAGATATTTTAAATGAAAATATAGTTGAAAACATTTATGTTTAGCTATGTTTCGCTCTTGTTTGATATGTTTCCTTTTCTGATCCCTCCTATTTTTCTGTAAAAGAAATTCCCCAGCGATCACCCGACTGTCCTTGACTCAGGAGATTATAACAGCGAACTTGTGTTCACGGTGCATAAGGAAAATGAGGGTCCCCCTTGGTAGCAGGATGTCTGCGCGGTGCCGTGGTGGCGCGGCCCAAAACATAAGAACGCGGTCTGCGGCAGGGCCGCCCGCCCCGAGGGCACCAGGCGGTTCCCAGCCTGGCGCGAACAGCTGGGGACCCCCCTCTGCGCACCTTTGGCCCCAGCACCCCCGTGCTCCGAGGTGCTGATATCGCTGTACCACATCCACGTGCTCGACGCGGACTGCACCCGCCGGAGGCTGCTGGCGCTCTGCGAGCAGCAGCGCCGGGAGATAGGACGGGGCGCGGAGTGGAAGCGGCCCTTGCACCTCTCTCCTCCCTCCTCCCTTCCCCTCCATCCTCCATCCTCCTCCTCCTCCTCCTCCTCCTCCTCCTCTTCCTCCTCCTCCTCCTCGCTCCCCCTCCCTTCTCCCTTCTCGAGTATCTCCTTACCCCTCTCTCCCCATCTTTCCCCTTCCTCCTCCTCAATCGTTTCTTCTCTCCCCTCCTCCATCCACCTCCCTCCTCTTCCTCCTCCTCCTCCTCCTCCTTCTCTCTCCTCCTCCTTCCTCCTCCTACTCCTCCTCCTCCTCCTCCCCCTCCTCCTCCTCCCTCCTCCTCCTCCTCCTCCTCCTTCTCCTCCCCATCCCCCTCCTCCTCCGCCTCCTCCTCCTCCTCCGCCTCCTCCTCCGCCTCCTCCTCCTCATCATCACTATCCTGATTTTCACCCTCAGAGGATGGGCACCAGGATGACGACGAGGATCAGGATCGAAGAAAGAGGGAGGACGATCCTCCGCCCTTTTTTGTCCGTCTTCCTCGTCTTCTTATTATTTTTCCTCCTCCTTTTCCTGCAGCCTCCTCCTCTGTCCTTTCCTACTCCGCCTCCGCAGATCTTGACTTTGAAGATCTGGGCGGGCACAGCTGACCCACCGCCTTGGCGCTCATGCGCAACACCTCCCACCGAGCGCGTTAGAAAAATAAGAACGGCACGCCTTGGGAGACGCTCGGGCGACGATCCAGCCGTCAGCGGGCACGCGGTGTACGCAGCCGAAGGGGTCTTTGGCCTCAGGCGACGAGATCTACACAAGTCCACTGCCTCTGGCCAGGCCCATCCTGGGCCCCTTGAGCGGTGCAAGGGCCTCCCCCGCCAGGCCGCGAGTGCGCATGCACCGCTCCGGGCCCCAGGATGGCAATGGCCGTGGGCAGCGGACGTGACATGTATACATTTTGATCTCGTCGTCCTACTGCCCCCCCTTGCCCCCCCCCCCCCCCTCGCCATTCCTCCCTCCTCTCCCCCCCCCCCCTCCCTCCCCCCCTCCCTTACCCCTCCCCTCCCCCCTCCCCCCCTTCCCACTCCCTGCCTCTCCCTGCCTCGACGCGCAGCCCGAAGAGGCGGGCCTCGGGGGGCCACCTGCGATCTCGGGCGCAGGCCTCGGGGGCGCGGCCCTGAGGCTCGCGGGCCACGCCCCCCGCGGGGGGCCATCCCTCGAACAGGCACCAGCGACCGCACGAGCACGGCCACGGCCTCAACCGCCTCGAGGAGGCACCGTGTATGGATACTTGTATATATATATATATATATAAGATCTAGATATATGCATGCATACATTATATATATATATATATATATATATATATATATACAAATGTGTGCAACCATCTATAAACATATACATATATACACATGTATACATACACGTGTACCTATGTACTTATACATGTGTTGTATACATGTATGTACACATACACATACACTTGCACATACATATACATACACATATACATAAACACAGTCAGGCACATATGTACACCTACGCACAGATATACGAATACACATATACATAACACACAGTCAGGCACATATGTACACCTACGCACGGATATACGAATACCTATACTTATATATACATATAACGGCGCACCGGGTCCGGGGGCCCGGGGCCGGGACCCCGACCGCAAATGTGGGCCCCGGGGGGTCCGGAGGCTCGTCGGACCGCCGGGCGCCGTCCAAGATCGTTCGCAGGCGGCTTCGGAACGCGCTCCGATGGCTCCAGATGACTTCCAAGACGCCTGTCATGACACCAAGAAGGTCCCAGAAGCCTCCAAGACGCTCCGAGAGGCAGCCGAAGAGAGGCCCAAGAAGCAAACATCGTGCCATTCCGATGGGGAAACGTATATTTTTCGCATGTTCGCCTCTTGGGCTTTCACCGCGTCCAAGACGGCCCAAGAGGCGCCCAAGACGGTTTACGAGGCCTCCGTTTAATTAAAGACGGCTCCAAGGCCTTTGCACGGTGGCCTCGGACGGCCCCAGACGGCCAAGGAGGATCCCCAATACGAGTTTGAGAGGGTCCCAGACGGAGAAAGCCAACTCTCGAATTCCGAGCTTCCGGCCCAGAGGCTCCAGAGGCGCCAATCCGCCAAGAGGCGCCAAAAGGCTCCCAAAAGCACCCCAAGACGTTCCGAGAGGCACCCCAAGAGAGGTCCAAGAACAAAAATCGTGCCATTCCGATGGGAAAACGTATATTTTTCGCATGTTCGCATCTTGGGCATTCACCGCGTCCAAGACGGCCCAAGAGGCCTCCAAGACGGCCTAGGAGGCCTCCGGGAGCGCTCCAAGGCTGCGCACGAGTGGCTCAGGACGGCCCCAAGACGGCCCAAGAGAACCCCAAGACGACTGCGAGAGGGGTCCCAGAAGGAGAAAGCCACTCTCGAATTCCGAGCTTCCGGCCCAACACATCCCAGGAGGCGCCAAAACGCCTCCCAGAGGCGCCAAAAGGCTTCCAAAATCAGCCCAAGACGTTCCGACAGGCACCCCAGGAGAGGTCCAAGAAGCAAAAACGGTCCCATTCCTATGGGAAAACGTATACTTTTCGCATGGTCGCCTGTTGGGTTTTCACCGCGTCCAGCACGTCCGAAGAGGCTCCCAAGACGGCCTAGGTGGCCCCCAAGAGAGTTCCAAGACGGTTCACGAGGCGCCCAGGACGGCAAAATTGGACTCCAAAATGGCCTAAGAGAGCCCCAAGGCGTGCCCGAGAGGGGTCCCAGAGGGAGAAAGCCACTGTAGAATTCCGAGCGTTCGGCCCCAAGAGGCTCCAGGAGGCGCCAAGAGAGCTCCAAGAAGCCCCCACGAGAGACCCAGGACGCCCAAGAGGCTTCTCACAACGATTCTTGGGTCTGTGACTCGACAGAACCTAAGCGCGCGCGAAGCGCGCGCGTGGTTCTAGTTAC
>CAUYUJ010002231.1:72500-91955 GCA_963575745.1 Prorocentrum cordatum | reverse complement strand
GAGGAGGAGTACGGGGAGGGGGAGGGGGAAGAGGATGTGGAGGATGTGGAGGAGAAGGTGGAGGAGGAAGAGGAGGAGGGCAAGGGGCACCCCGAGGAACAGCCCGCGCGCGAGAAAGCGCTGGCCAACCTGAAGTCCAAGAACAACTTCCTGCTCGTGGCCACCGACGTGGCGCAGCGCGGCCTCGACGTGCCGGCGCTGCCGCTGGCGGGGGCCCCTTCGGGGAGGCAGGGCAGACGCAGGGGCAACGTTTGGGGCAACGTCGGGAGAAGGAGGGGGCTGCATCCGACGGATCCTATCGCCTTCAGCCTGTCCGCTCGTCAGGAGGAAGAAGAGGAGGACGAGGACCAGGGCGATGACCAGGACGATGACGATGACGAGGATGCCGATGCTTATGATGCTGATGTTGCTGATCAGTTTGATGATGCTGATTATGACGATAATGATGCCGAACACCATGCTGATGCTGATGCTGATGCTGCTGCCAAGGATGTCGATGGTGGTGGCAAGGTGATACTGATGCTAATGACGACGATTATAATGATGCTGATGATGAGTATGCTGATGATGATGCTGCAGCTGATGATGTTGATGGTGATGATGCTGCTGATGATGATGTCAATGTTTATTATCATGGGAGTGGTGTTGCTTCTGCTGCTTGTGATGATGACGGTGATGCTGCTGGTGATGATGAGCCTATTGATGATGATTGTACTGTCGATGACGACGGTTCTGCTGATGCTGCTGCTGACGATGATGATGATGCTGATGAGGATGATGACGATGATGATGATGATGATGATGATGATGATGATGATTATGATAGCGATGATGATGCTGTTGCCGCCGCTGCTGATGAGGTTGGCGAGGATGGTGCGGAGACATCTGATCATCTGGTCAGTATGGTGCTGCTGATGGTGATGTTTATGCTGATGATGCTGATGATGCTGCTGCCGATCATTATAACGATGCCGATGACAGCGATGATGATGTTGCTGATGGCGATGAGGATGATGATGAGGATGATGGTGCTGCTGCTGCTGCTGTTGATGACAATGCTGATGATATTGAGGAGGATGCTTGTAATGACGACGATGGTGATACTGATGATGTCGATGATGATGATGATGATGATGATGATGATGATGCTGATGATGCTGATGATGATGATGCTGATGATGATGATGACGATGATGACGATGCTTATGATGATGATGCTGATGATGTTGATGCTGATGATGTTGATGATGGTGGTGATGGTGCTGATGCCGATGATGATGTCGATGCCGATGTGGTTGACGCTGCTGGTGTTGATGCTGCGGCTGCTGCCGCTGCTGCTGATGCTGCTGCTGTTGATGCTGATGCTGATGCTGCTGCTGCTGATGATGATGATGCTGAAGATGCTGATGATGATGCTGATGACGATGAGGATCAAGATGATGGTGATGCTGATGATGATGCTGATGACGATGAGGATCAAGATGAAGATGATGATGATGATGATGATGATGATGATGATGATGATGATGAAGATGATGATGATGATGATGATGATGATGATGATGATGATGATGCTGATGCTGATGCTGATGCTGATGCTGATGATGATAATGATGATGATATGATGATGATGATGATGATGATGAGGAGGAGGAGGAGGAGGAGCAGAAGGAGGAGGAGGAGATAAATGCGTACGCACCCTAGGACGCCCGCAGAAGGTGCGCAGGGGGATTTGTCAGCCACTGTGCGTCGGAGTATCTGGCCACTCTGACTACGCTTACATCCCTCAAGAGGGCCGTATACACTTCTGGCACGGCTACGTTCAGCGAGCCAGCCTGGCACAGGCAAGTTCGTACGAGGAGGTACTGAGCCAGGACCTTTCTCAGGCTGGCAGGAGTACGGCGACGCCTGAGCCAGCACCAAAGCGGCCCCTCCGCAGCACTGCTGACAGGCATGGGCGACAATTGGAAGTGCAGCAGCTGTGGAAGCCACAACGTACCTTGGGCCTTGTATTGTGCATGTGGCTCAGCATGGAACCACAGCGCGCACGCACTCCCAGCCGCGGACATGCAGACCATCGGGATCCGCACCAAGAAGCAACAGCTCAGTAGAATGAGGTTACCAATCTGATGGCTGAGAGCATCTCGGCCTTCATGCACTCGATGGATCGATGCCCAGAGTGGAATCTGTAGCAACCGCCAGAGGGAGAATATCGATGCACGGAGTGGCGCAAGAGGGCAGACGGCAGATTGCACTTTTTGACCAGGCTGGCCACATCAGTGAAGCGAGCCAACATTGATGATTTCGAGGGGAGGGAGAGAGAGAGAGAGAGAGACTGAGAACGAAGATGGGCGGCATGATCGCCTTCGCCATTACTGCTACGAAAACCTTGTGGTTTCAGTTGGCAGGTGCGCGATCTAGACAGAGCATGTTCGAACAAACATGCTGACATAACCGCAGCATCGGACGAATAAGCTGGAGCAGAAGGAGTGCGAGCTGGAGGACGCTGTGGCGTTTGCGAGGCAGTGCGTTCAAGACGTAAAACAAGATCTGCCGGACCAGGAAACAGAGGGTCAGCTGCGCAAGGACCAGCAGGACTACCACATGGGGGACCCCGCTGCGCTCCGGGGAAGCGTATCAGCGGCTGGGATGGCCAGGTCGACGGCTGGGCAGCCGCAGTGCCCGCCGCCTAAGTACCTCCTCTTCTGCAGCCTACGACTCAGAAGCCTCAGCAGATGCAGCACACTATCGGGAGCTCTCGGGGCTACAGCCCGCAGCAAAGATTGAGCCAAATTGAGCGCGTACCCATGTCGATGCAGATGCAAGACCAGCAACGCAAGCGGCACCACATACGAGATCAACAAATGTCTGTAGTGCTCACGATGATGGGCGCGGGCAGGGGTGCGCATACTGTGATAATGCAGCAGGCCTTGAACGGTAAGGGCGATAAAAGGAGCGCAGCCTCAAGCCGCCCTGTCAGCGGAGGCGCCTGCACTGTTCCCGCCATTGCCAGCTTTTCCATGCGTGACCATTCACAAACACGGCAGCGGAGATGCCGCAGAGCATATTTGTGGCAGCGGGCCTCCAGCCAGCAGTACAAGGCGGTTCCCATGGGGAATTCACGCGACTCCTGACAGCTTGGAGCCCTGGTCTCAGACTCAATTTGCAATGGGTGATGACACGATACCACTGGCTCAGCCCACTCAGTTCACTCCGTTGCGGAAGGTCGCCGGTGCCAACAACCAGTCGGAGCAGGTGTTGTCGTTAACGCTGGGGCCCGTGCAGTTCTGGGGAAGTCTGGTGCCGCCAGTAGAGCCAGTGGTTCCTGCTCTGATGGCACTGACACAAGCTATGGCGACGCAGATAGAGCAGGTCAATGCGCCGCCAAGCTGGTCAGCCACTGCCTCGCGACAGATAGTAGCCTTCAAATCACAGGAGTAGATGGCGGTCAAGAGCAACCATATCGGAGCAGCTACAGGCGCCTTCGGAGGGAGCCTGGGCCCCACGAGGCTCAGCCACCACGCGAAGTGGCGTCTGAACTTCAATGTCTTTACCCTCATGGCTGAGGATACACCACAGTGACGAAGCAAGCTGTGAGCTTTCACTTTGGCAAGTGGAAGAGAAAGAAGCCATCAACCAGACACGTTTGCCGTAGGTGGGCCATGCCAGGGATGCTGCTGGGTGGTTCACAGACTGATTGCACATCTCAAGCGGGTTGAGAACGGGGGGTGCGCAGATGGGTAGCTGCAGGCAGAATGGGGCATCTAGACGAACTTATGGAATGGCCACTGCAGGAAACGAGCGCTGAATAATTGAATGGAGTCCCATGCAGGCATGACAATGCTGCTGAAGCGCCAGAATGCCAGTGCTTGGACTCCTCGTTCTGCGGTGACCAACAGCCCCCCCCCCCCCGCTGCATTTCCCCGCTGTTCTTTTGGCCGCTTCGGCCAATGGGAAATCTAGGGCGCTGGAAGATCACCACAGGCTCGGCGGCTTCTTGGAACCAGTCCGCTAGAGGGACCGCGGGTGAGAGAACGTCTGTCCACGGGTTCAAGGGGGCACCAGGGACGAATCTGCTTTTCAGGAGTGATCGCATCAACTGCTCAACAACCACAGCAGAGGGGTTCGAATACCCGAGCTGGATGTCAGTAGCTCGTGCGTTAGCAGAGTGGACTTGCAGGTCTGGATCAGTCTTGCAGTTCACCAGAAAAGTGGTAGGAATTCATGGTGTGCTCGATGCTTGGACTTGGGGGGTGCCGCGCTCTATCATTGGGCAGGGCGCCAGGCCGACACGCGTAAGTACTTATGGGGTGAACGCGAACTGTGTGGCAAAAGAGCCACCGCGGCCAGAGATTGTCAGAACATGCCAGCGCCTGCTTCCGTTTGTGTTGCGGGCTGCGTGTCGCGGCTCGACGCAGCAATCGATGTGTGTATCAGTGCAGGCCCCCCCCCGCCTCCCCCGCCTCGACTCGCCCTCGGCCTCGGGAAGCGACAGAGGCGGCTCGAATGCGGGCCCAGGACGGTCGTGCGTCCCTGGTCGGAGTCGAGCCTGTGCGTTCACACCCTGGTGCACGCACGCATGTGGAGGGGAACGCCGCTCACGGGGGATGGGGTGGGGGCAGGGAGTTGTATACTCGTATTGCCGCTGTCTTTGCTTACGAGCTCCTTGACCCCCCACCCCACTGGAGAGCTTGAGCTGGACGCTGCCCTCGAAGCTGTCGAGGTCCCCCTAGACCAATTCCGCCCAGGTGGCACCGAAAGTGTCGACGGTGACGATGGCTAAAGGGACAGCCTGTGCTGCCATGTCCCCCCTTCACTTTTCCTTGGCTCACCCAGGCTAGAGCGGGCAAACTTTAGCTTGAAGTCGACAGTATCCGACCGACCGACCGAGGAGGAGATAAGTGGCAACGTGTGGGTGGGATGGGACGGGCTCAGGGGGGTCTGAGGTTTGAGGTTTTCGGGTGTTTTCGCCCTTTCTCGTTTGCTTACCAGCCTCCGGGGTGCCTTCAGCGGCTCCGCCTCGCCGAGAACGTGTTGGGGGTGCCCAGATCGCCCCGAACAGCCGCTGGATGCTTGAATTGTGACCCGGAAATCAAACGGGGATATGCCCATGGGGGGATGCACCGGCCCCCAATCGCCCGTTCATCGCCGATGGGGGCCCGATATAACCCACCCTTGCCAGGAACGGTGCGGATCTGCTACTGGGGGCCTATTGCCGATTCATCGGCGATGTGTCGGCGGTTCCAGCTCGACGTCCCCCCCCCCCTGCATTGATCCCCCCCCTCCCCTAATTTTCCCGCTCATGGAAGGGACTGCAGCAGCTGGGCAGCGCAGCGAGGGAGTGCGAGGAGGAGGAGGAGGAGGAGGAGGAGGAGGAGGAGGAGGAGGTTCGAGGAGGAGGGGGACGAGCTCGAGGAGGATGAGTCCAGGGTAGACGGCCCCCTTGCTGGTCGGTGCGCCTGGCAGCGAGGGAGGGCGAGGTGATAAATTTTGACTTCCCCGAGAACCTCGAGGATCGCTGGGCCTTCGGCCGTCACCGCAGGCCCCGAAGTGCAAGGTCGTCGGCTCGTCGGCTCGTCGGCTTCGCAGCACAGGCAGAACGAAGGCAGAACGAAAGACAACGAACACAATGAAATGGAACAAGACTTTTATTAAGCTCGAGCCCTGTCCTGCGGTACGGGAAGGGATCTCCTGCGTGCGGTCGCCACGGGCGAGGAACGGGCGGCCTGCGCAAGCGACAAGCTTGCAATAAGAAGCGAGCACCGTCTGGGCTCGCACGCGCAGGCCGACGTCTCCTCCGCCGACCTTCGGCGTGGATCGGGTCCGGGATTCCCCCCCCGCATGTTGGCCTTCCCAGTGCAGGAGGAAGGGCGCACCGCTACCAGCCTGATTATGCAGAAATTTCAAGGCAATGTTTGATTTACCAGGAGTCGCTGTGTGATTGTGTGTGTGTGCGTGCTTGTTTTATGGTTGGCATGTTGAGTTCTCTTTCTGGTTGGGAGGAGGAGGAGGAAGAGGAGGAGGAGGAGGAGGAGGAGGTTCTATTTGTGTTTGTGTGTGTGTGTGTGTGTGCGTGCTTGTTTCTCGGGCCGCGCGGGGGGTGCCACGGGGCGGCGGCAGCGGACGAGAACGGAGGGCCGCCAGCCCGCAGACCGCTTTTGCTCTTGGGGGAGGAAGCGTGGGGCGGCAAATGGACGAACACGGAGAGCCGCCAGGCCCGCAGCAGGGCCCAGCTCCTCGGAAGCGAGGACCTCCAGGGGCAAACACATTGTTTTCAAGAGGAGAATTTTCGCACAGACACGCAGAATCTTCGATTCCCGGGGTGGACTATTTGGGTAACCGTGGGAAGTGGGGGGAAGACGAAACTCCAGCAAGTAGGGGAACAGATGGGGAATCCTGGGGGCTTGCGTTTATCTTTTTGTTTTCCCCGATTTGCCACACGCTGGAGCGGACCGCCTTTCCCTCGCCGCCGACGGAAAAAGTTTACTTATTCGTGTGTCCCTGGGCCCCTTCATGTTTGGGGGATGTCCGGTCTGGTGTTGATTTGTGTGTTGTGTATGGGGTTCTGTTTTGTTTTTTGGCCGCATCGCTGCCCCCGCGGCTAAAAAAAGACGCCAGCGCAGGGGGAGAGCCGTGACTGCTGCCGCTGGCACTGCCCCTGCGCGCCAAGGGGACCTCCTCCGCCAAGCCCAGAGCACTGTCCGCGGAGTCCTTCGCCGAAGCACCCTGGCCGGCGCGGAGTCCTCCGCCGAAGCACCGAGGCATTAAGGGCTCGCCTGCGAGGACCGAAGGAGTTACCATCTCTTCCTCGGCGGGAGGCGGCGGAAGGAACACGAGGCCGCCTCCGCAGGCGGAAGTAAAACTCGGCCTCCCAAGAGATGGCAAGGTTTTTTGGTTTGGGGTTCCTCGAACCCGCCACGTGTCGCGGGGGCTCCTTGGCCACTGTGTCGATGCTGAGTTGCTATTTCAATGCCTCGATGTCCTGGGGCTTTGTTGTGGTCTTGCTCGTGAGAATTCAGAGCCTCTGACACGCGTGCAGAGCTACACCGTCAATGCCACGCCTTCCCGTGGCTTTGCCGTCTTCCTGCTCGGAGCGCACACCGCTGAAGGCGGCAAAGAGCTCGAGATACTCAACGAAGCAACCCCGGGCCGGCGGCCCCGACATCTTCTCCAGTGCGAGGGCTCCCCCCAGGCCTCCAACGTATTGAAGAATGCGATCCGGAGGTTTTTCTGCCGCTTCTGGCCTCCAGAGGCTCTCGCCAGGCCATGGGGCCGTCGGAACACGTCTCGGGAGAGGGTCGGGACCTCGGGGCACCGCGCGCTTGGCAGGAGCAGCACCTCGGATCGCTGGGCTCCAGCGCGAGGGACCTCTGCGCGGGAGGCAGGCGAGGGGAGGGCCTCCGTCTGCCTTGGCCCTCGGCGGCGGATGACCGCACAGGGAGCCCCGGGGCGGACGTCTGGGGGGGGGGAGGACTGTGTCCGGGCGGAGGCATCGACCCCTGATCGCCCCCTCCTTGCGGATCGGGGCCCGGGCGCCCCAGCCCGTCCAGGAGCGTGGGGCTTCGCTGTCGGTGGCCCGTCGAAGCTGTCGCCGATCTCTCGGCGACGTGTCGCCGATGCCAGGCCAGAGGTCCACCGCCAGAATGTGTCCACATCCGCTGCTGCGGAGCTGTGCCCTGAGATCTCGAGGAGCGGTGGGTACTTCTGGATATCTGCCCGCCCTGCGTGGGTGGGCAGACCACCACCCAGCGGCAGTGGCTGTGGTGATATTCTGGCGGCGCAAGTGTTCCCTGGCTGAGGTCGGTCCCCGCTCTATCGTTAAGTCGGGCCTGTCCATCTACAGGAGGAATACTCCCAAATACTATAACATGGGGACGATTTTGTTGAGTATTTTCGAGCATTGTTGTAACATGTTTTGATTATTTATATGTTGTCCTCCAAAATCCGCCTCTAGAAGGACGCCCGACCTAGCTCTGTCGTTCCCCCCCCCCTCTGGAGCGGCGCAGCGGCGACCCGGGCGGCTTGGCTCGGGGGGGGGGGGCGGCGGAGCGGACGCGGCTCTGGGAGCCAGGCGCGCCTCGTCTCCCCGTCGTTCTCGGCTTATCGTCTCCTCGCTCGTCGCCGTGGTCACTCTGCAGTCAACCCGCACAGTAAGGGTGGGCTGCCTTCGCAAAGACCCCCCCAGGCATGATCGCGCCGTGAAAAATTCAGGACAGAGGTTTTTCACAATTTTCGGCCCTGGGGGGCCCTCGCCCAGGATGAAAAACCGGTCCCGGGGAAAGGGTCCGGACTTCCGGGGATGCCGTCTTGAAAAAATCAGGACGTCGCATGTCTGGGCAGTCAACCCGCACAGTAAGGACGGGAAACCTTCCCAAGGATACCCCTGCATCCTTGCTTCCTCGGTCCATCCTTGGCCACTCTCGTCGGCCGCGCCCCGCTCGAGAAGCTTTGACATGGGCGTCCACGGCCCTTGCATCCTTATCGCGCGTCCGTGTGATAGGGGCCAACTGTATCACTTCCCTCCCTCCGAACTCGGTACAAACGGTCAATCCTGACAGTGTGGCCGAGAATTTCCAGGTCCCCCCCCTTGGGGGGCGGTGGATTACACGCATCGCATTGGCCGAACAGGGCGAGCAGGTCGTCAGGGAGAGGCTGTGACGTTGTTCACTCCCTCCAAGGAGCGTTGCCGTGCTTTGTGATTTGTCCATTCACACATCTGACATGTCAAGAAAGACATGAACGTTGGTGGGCTCCAGATTTCGTTCAAGCAAGTCAAGAATCTGAACTGGACCCTGGGCGTTCTCTTGGAGCTTCCCTTCGTAGAATGTTCGCACGTGTGGACCTGGACCACTGGTTTGGAAATGGCTTCGGTGTGCACGGATCCTACGCAAGTCGCTCCAGGCAAGGGGGGCTTTGCCGTCGGCGCACGTCTCGCCGTCGGCGGAGGCCAGCGGAGGTAAAGCGTGGGGGGCGGGCCAAAGGCCGGCGGAAGGCCGGGCGGAAGGCGGGCGGAAGGCGCAGGGAAGCATAACCTGTCGCGTCCTGAGGGGAAGCGGGCCCTGAGGCTTTTCGCCGTCCTTGGGCTCGCGGGGCTCCCCACGGGCCTCCAGGATTCCGTTTCAGAAGCAGGTTCAGGAGGCAGGGAGTGCCCCGGAGAGCGCCCGGGGGAGGGCCCCAGGAATGTCATGCATCGATTCGTGATGACGTGGTCCGGGGGGAGGGCCCCAGAGCCCAGGGCGCGTTTCCCGTAGGATCCGCCTCCCCCATGCTGGCATGCTGGAGACTGAGCCGTCAGCACGTCTGGCTCCAGGGGGGGTAGTTCTCTGGAGTCGCCCATGCTGCCTCAGTTCAGCGGTCTGGATCCCGAGAAGCACCGCGGGGACCTGGGCAGCTAGATGGTTGAACCGAGCGGATCTGCTGCGTTGGCACACCAGAGTCCTTCAGCTCGGTAGTCCTGGCTTCCTCGGTCGCTGTGTTAACGTTGACGTTTACGCTAAGGTATCTAGGGTACGTGTGTGCATGGTGATGCTTCATTGGATGAGGCTTCTGCTTGAGTGTCCGTCGGCATCATCGGTGGGTACATGCTATGTTCAGCAATATGGAGTTCCGTTGCCAGTTCAAAACGGAGCCAAGGCCCGTTGTGACATGAAGACCAGGAGAATCAGCTATGGCAGTGATGGTCGTGCCCGATGGCCTTCCCAGTATCAGAGCAGCCGCGCTTGAAGCATATTTATCTGGTGGCCGAAACGGTTGCAGTGCTAGAGTTCGGTTGTTTGCGAACGACGGGAGGAACAGTCAAGTGTAATTAACACAGCGTTTCGGGTCTCTTGACGCTTCGCGTATCCCCACCAGCCGTTGTGCAATCGATTCCCAAGGGGTATAGCTGGACAAGACATCAAAGAGGGGTGCACCTGTCCAAAGGAGGATTCAGCCCAAGCAGCCAGCAGAAATAGTCGACTTGGGGCCGCTGGGGAGCCACCTGGGAGCTTTTGGAGCCAACTTAGGGCCGCCCTCTTAGGGTTCTCCTGGAGGGCCAACTTGGGGCCCTCTTGAAGCCATCTTATTGCCCTCTTCGGGTTCTTTACAGAGCACTGCCCTCCTGAGGCTCTCTCGAGCCCCGTTTGGTTGTCGTTGTGGCGTTCTTGTGGCCAGAGCTCGAGTCAATCGACAGGAAAGAGGGTCCTTAAGTAGGATCCCGAGAGATCTCTTGGTTTCCTTTTGAGGCTCTCTTGGGGTGCTTCCGGCGGTCTTTTAGGGTCTTCTTGGCGCCCTGCTGGGCCGCTCTTGGGCCCCCCCCCCTTTGGGATATCTCGGGGTAACTTTGCAGCCATCTCGAAAGCCGACAATGCGAACACCATTCGAAGTTGACACGCTTTCCTTTGGCTTGTGCCTTCTGCGGGAATCCCTGGGAGGTTCGGGGACCACCTCAGAGCCATCCTGGGGCCTCTTGGAGCCATGCTGTGTGCCATCTTGCAGGCCATATTGGGCTACGTTGGACCATCTCTGAGTCATGTTTGGCCAAAGCGGGCCCTTCGACACACCACGACCTGAATAGGGGGTGCGGCAGACCCTGACGAACTAGGCATGGGGAAGGGAGTGGCGGCAATGGTTGCATTCGACCACCTGCGACCAGAGGGCTTGCAGTAATTACTATGCTGCGCTGGTGCAAGAGGTGGGGTGGCATGTGGGGCAACTGCTGTGTTCTATGAGACAATGTTGAAATGTAACGCCATGCGTTTCTGCGATCATGCACCACTGCTCTGGCATGCCTTTTTGGAGCTGAGTGCACGTGCCACTTTGTCAATGTCCACCTTGTGCATGTGATTAGTTTGTTGCAGCTGGCGTGCTTGCCGCTATTGCGCCTGAGAGCTTGCAATTACACCCATGGGCCCCTTCACTCCTTGAGGACTGTGGCCACGCAAAGGGTTTGATTAAGCTGCTGAGAGACGCTGGCCAGGCATTAGCTACTGACTCTTCCCATTCATGCGGCAATTGGGAGATAGTAACTCGTCAGGGAATCATCCGCACGCTTGGGATGGCAACGCAAGTGCCTGTTGTGCAGAGTTCGCTAAAAACAATTCCATGGCCCTGAGGAACATGGGCACCATGTCTGCGGTTGGAATGCGTGTGTCCATTTCGCGATAAAGACATGTAGCTTTAGGCAGCCTTCTTTTTCAGATACCCCTGTGCAGTCGAGCGAGGTAAGCGTGCGCCTTCGGCACTCTGCAGTGCGAGATCGGCAGTGCGGGATCTGGCGCACCGCCTCCGACTGGAGTGGCGACCGCCGCAGAGCAGCTAGATGCTGGACACATCGAGGCGGCTGCATTCAGAAGCGTCGAGGGCCGCTCGCGCGCGGGAGCTCGCCGCCGCGGCGTTCCGCGTCGGAAGGCGGCGGAAGGGCGGCGGAAGGGCGGGGGAAGTAAAACGAGGCCGCCTTCGCCAGCGGAAGCCGGCGGAAGCCGGCGGAAGCCGGCGGACGGGCGGCGGAAGGTGGCAGAAGTAGAAGATGCGCCCCCAAGAGATGAACACGTTTCTGGGTTCAGGGTTTCCGAGATCCGCCATGTGAGGGCACTCGGGCCATCCGCTCGAGCGCGGAGCTCGCCGCCGAAGAGCTGCACCGTTCGCGCTGCGCACTGAAGCAGCGCTGGGTGGACCTCCGCGGGGTGAGCCCCCCTGTGGCGGCCGCGCTGGCGCGTCTGCTCCTCGTGCCGCACCATCCGCGGCCCACTTCCCCCTCTCCCCCTGCCGATATCATGTCTGTAGGCAGTTCCCCTGCCGCTGCTTGTTCTACGACGTGTGTGTATATATCTACATATATATATCTACACTGTATACATGCACATGACCGATGCTATCATTATTCGTATCACAACTATGGGCATGCATACCATATTCTGGTTCTCAATGGTTGGTAGTTGTTCGATGACCTTCGGGTTTTGCAAATCACTACGCGTTCTTCACCCTTACTCTGAATATCACTCTTCGTGTAGTACTGATCATTGATTGAAGGCACTATTATGTGCCAGCTTCCTGGCTATTCGTACTGCTGTTTGTGTTGGAGTGTGCAGGTAGCGCTCAGCCTTGCTGGCCCCGTTCCCTGCTCCCCTGCCCCTCGCCCTCGTCTGCTTGCCTCTCGTTTCCTTCCTCCCGCTCCGACGCCGTGCGGCGCAGACTGCCGGGGGGAGCTGACGGCGGCTAGATTCTCTCTCTCTCTCTCTCAGCTCGGGTGTTGCCAGAAGTGCCCCTGGCCCAAGGTGCCCCCAGAGTTCTCGGGGGGCCCAGGCGGCCTCCAGAGCACCCCTCACGAGGCCCCAAAGGCCCCAGGGGCTCCAAGATGGAGCGACAAGCTGGGGGCACCTTGGGACAGGGGCACTTCTAGCAGGCGGTTGCCAGGGGGCGGTCCTGGCCTAAGTTGCCCCCAGCTTTTCGCGGCACTCGGCGCCCCCTGATCACCGAGCGCGTTCCTCTACTCGCAGACGTCCGAACAAAAAATGCATGTCTCCTCCGATGTATGCTGTATCGTACATCTCCCGTCGGCGGACCCAGGCCGTTTGAGAACGGCTACTCTGCGAGTCGTGGAACGCGCTTGTCCACCTGGGGATCCCTGTGCCTTGCTCGGCCACGCGCAGAGGGGGGTAGGGCGAGGGGGAAGGCTTCTTGGAAGGAGGCTGCTTCTTAGAAGGCGGCGGCCTTACATCTACAGACAAGGCCCGCGCCTTCTGAGAGGCAGGGGTGCTTCTACGACGCCTTCCCCCCTCCCCCCCTAACCCCCCCTCTGCGCGCCGCCGGCTTGCGAGGGGGTGCCCCGGGGGCCGCCCGGGCCTCCCCTGGAGGCGCGGGGGCCGGCTTGGGCCGGGGCCGCCTCGTGGCAGCGCCTGGCCTCGGCCTGCGCCTCCGCCTCCCCCTCGGCCTGGCGAGAGGCCCGCGGAGGCGTCGGCAGCCAGGGCCGAGAGCGAAGCAGGGCCCCCCCTTGGACTGTCAGTGAGGATCTAGGCGTCGCTCGGACGTGTGAGCATCTTTTTTCGGCGAGGACCATCGCGAAGCATCCTGGATCTTCGAAACATGCAGAGGGAACATGAATGCACAGGTCGAAAATGTTTTGCATGGTGCAGAGGGAACAAGAGCATCCTGCAGAAACACACGCACGAGCTCGGAACATGCCGAGGGAATGTGGACGTCCCCGCGCTGGCAAGGGATGCGTCGGCGCGCGGGACACCTCACCGCACCTCCTTGTGCTCAGAGCCGTCTGCCTGGCTTCTCGCACCGTGCGATCACTGTGCTCCCTATCGTGTGCCGTGGAGCGCCCTCCCCCGTGGCAGGGGAAGCTCGGCGGGCCAAGTGTGAGCTCGCCGCCCCGGCTGTGCAGCCAGCGAGACGGTCACCGCGCAGCCTGTGGGGCACACTGTTTGCACGGGCTGAGACGGCGGCGGCTAGCAAAGTGATGCTGCCGTTCCCACCTGGAGCGCTACGGCACGGCAGTGGCTGCCGACCCTGCGGTTACCATTGCTCCGGTGGGTGCGCAGTATGCTATGCATCTGGTCGCCATTCTTTGTGTCATCCGTGCTTCGCGGCAGCACGGGTCTTCCCTTTCCCCTTGCCTTGCCCTCGCGACTGCTCTGCTCACAAGCACTCCTTACGAGCTGTATTCTCCACTCATTGACGACGCGCGTGCCGATAACTGGTCCCTCCCGTATTTTTTGAGTTCAGATCTTACCGTCATGTTTTTTGTTCCTTCTGCTCCGCTCGGAACACCTTCGGCTGCGACGAACTGCACTCTTGCCCCGCCGCCAGCCGCATTTGTGCCCCTCTGGAACTCCCCATTCTGAGTAAGCACTGCAAATGCGACTTAGGGACCCAGGCCCGATTCGACACCCGACTTGGGCAAGGGGTGGGCGGGAGGGGTAAGTGTCACATGTGCCCCGACCGCACCTGTCTTTGCCTTTGTGTTTTCTCCCCTCCCGTCACCCCTTTTCCACCTTCCCTCACTTCCGTCGGTGTCACCATTCCTTACAACTCCCCCTTGCCATCTTGACAGGAAGTTGTGCTTCTCCCGATGACCGCCTGTTCTTCTTATTTCACCTGCGCGTCCCCCGCCAGCATCGACGTCGGAGGGATACATTTGCAGACGTGTGTGAATACACATTGACCTAGACGTGTACGCTGGTGTCTCTCTCTCTCTCTCTCTCTCTCCCTCTCTGTATATGTACACATATGCATAGGCATGCGTCTACGGATACGTGTATATATACATATTTATATATATATATATACATATACATGTGTTCATGTATATATATATAACCATATATACATATATGATAATAGACGCATTCGAACAGCTAGACACGTATAACTGTACCAGCGCATACACGTAAAGTTGTGGATGCGTGTATGTGTATGCAGATGCAGGACACCTTCATGCATACATCTAAACTTATGTATGTATACGTATGCCCCCGAAGTCGTGCTTGCACGTAGGGGCTTTCATGTGGCTTACCTGCCTACTTGGCTGGGCCTGCCGGGCTTTCGCGTGGTGCCCGTTTGGTGGCCGCCAGGGGCCGCCCCGTGGTCACCCCATGCGTTGGGTAGTTGTAAGGGTTTCGCCCCGTGCCCGCGTGAACGCTCCGTGGCCGCCCTGCGGCCGCCCCGTGCGCGGGGTACACCGCACAGCCCGCACCACGAAGCTTGCACCACGCATTGGTGCATCGCATCTCTTGCACCACGCAGCTTCCGCCTCATAGCTCGCACTGCACAGCTTGCACCACATAGCTTGCACGACGCAGCTTGCACTACATAGCTTGCGCCGCATAGCTTGCACCACATAGCTTGTACCACATATCTTGCACCACATGACATAGCTTTCGCTACATAGCTTGCTCCATGCTGCTTGCACCACACGGCTTGCACCTCGGAGCTTGTATCACACCACTTGTACCACATAGCTTGTCTCGCGCACGTAGTTTACACCACATAGCTTTCACTACACCGCTTGCACCACCTAGTTTGCACACCATGGCTTGCATCACGTAGCGTGCACCACGTAGTCCACACACCCATACAGCACGACGGCAGTGCTTCGAGTCCACGCTGGTGTGCGAATACTGCTGCTCGCATGTATTCACGCACATACACGCACATACATTCATACACACACACACCTTTCCCTATATGTGTATATCTATGTATATCTGTTTATGCACAGGTTACATATGTACACATGAATACAACCTCATGCCTCATGTATTCTGGGACACATGCCAGCACTCACGCACGTCCGTTTGCGCATCTATGGGCGTGTTTAATCATTAGAACACGCTGGCGTTCGATTCAGATCGTGTGGGGGAGTGTGTTGGCGTATCTACATGTATACATACACACATATATATATACTTCAATACAATATAACGTAAGCGTGCGTTTTTGCACATTTTACGTATCCGAGATAGTGAAGCGTATATTCGGAGGGCCATGCACATAAGCACAGCTAGTGTTTTTGTAATATACAAACGTGTACACATACACATACATGCACACACATATATATATATACACATATATCTATATATACACACACGTACATATACATGTATATATATGTATATATATAGACGTAGCTGCATCTGTTTACACACGCGCCGATCTAGGACGAAGAACATGCAGCACGACAGGTGGGGGTTGGGCAAACATGGGTAGGAGGCGGGCGGAAGGGAGGGATCAAGTCTCCCAGTCTTCGCGGGCCAAGCCCCGCACTTTGCGAGCCTCCGCCGCCGCCCCCCGCCGCGTCCGCGCCGCCCCCCCCCCCCCCCCCCGCGCGGCGAGTTCGTCCCGCCGCAGCTGGAGCAGTGTACGAGCATGACGCCGCCCGCGAAGGGCGGCTGGGGCGGCGGCGGCGGCGGCGGCGGCAAGGGTGGCGGCAAGGGCGGCAAGGGCGGCGGCGGTGGAGGAGCCCCAGCCGCCGCGGGCAGCGCAGGAGGGGCGCCCACAGCCACGACGGGATTTTCTTTTGGCCGCCTTTGAAATTTTGACCTCCGAGGGCCTTGGCCGGGCCCCCGGGGCCGTCACAAGGCGGCCCTGGACGAGCAGCGAGTCCCTTGGAGGGTCCACGCCTTTGGGAGAGGCCTCCGAAGTTGTGAAACACGGGTTCTGCGGAGGTCGGCGAGGGGGGGGGGCAGGGGGCACGTGGGTTTGCGAGGGGTTTGCCTCGAGGATGCCCCCCTCCACCAAACGTTGCGAGCTTTCGGCGCGTGCACACTCTTTGAAACCATGCTGTCCGTGAGCTGCTTTTTGTTGGCTATGCTGCCGTATGGGGCGCTTCAAAAAGGCTTTGCCTGCGAGAATCGAAGGAGTTGTCATCTCTTCCGCGGCAGGACGCGGCGGAAGGGCGGCGGAAGGTCGGCGGAAGTAAAACGAGGCCGCCTCCGCCGGCGGAAGCCGGCGGACGGGCGGCGGAAGGTGGCGGAAGTAGAAGATGCGCCCCCAAGAGATGAACACGTTTCTGGGTTCAGGGTTTCCGAGATTCGCCATATGGGGGCGCTCGGGCCACACGCGCCCGCGAGTTGCGAAACCATTCAGCAAGCATCGCGCACACGCCACAAGGCGTCGATTAGAGCCACTCGGGACACACGCGCGGGTCTCCGCGCGCGCACGTCGAGTTCCTGCCAAAGCCGTGTTGTACACGGCACATGCACATGCAGTGGAACCCCCATGCCAAGAGACACCCTGCTCGCCTCCAGGGTGCCCTGGGTTTCCTGGGTTTCGATGGTTTTGCGATGGAAGGCGTGACGTTCCCCCACAGCAACATATCCATGGGCGTCCTGGGGTCTCAGGGTGGGGTTTCTTGTGGAAGGTTTCTTGTGGACGGGTCCCCACTGTGGGCTCAGACCTCCAGCGTCTGAAGCGGCTCCCTGCGGGAGTTTTCGCCCCACTCGGCCTCCCGGGACCCTCGTCAGGCCCCGGGGCCGTCAAGCACGGACTTGGGATGAAAAGCCAGCCCTATGGGTAAGAGTCGGCCACGCGCAGAGGGGGGTAGGAGGAGGGGGGAAGTCTTCTTTTAGAAGCACCGGGCTTCTTAGAAGCCTTCCCCCCTCCCCCCACCCCCTCCTCGAGCTGCCAAGTAGAACGGCCGGGTGCCCCGATCTCCGACGATAGGATTTTGCAGTCCCGGCGCTGCTTTCATTCAGGTTGGCCTTTGGGGGCCGCTTTCGGGCCCTGGGGCGATCAACAATGGGTCCAAGGATGCGTGGCATTGCGCTTCAATTCCATTCGCGCGGACGGCATTCCAGACAGCTCGGGCATTCCAGACAGCCCGAATGCGTCGCCGAGCATGCCTTCGTGCTGTGTCCGCTCCTCCTCCTTTCCTCCTCTCCACGCAGCAACCCAATGCATGGGTATGGGACACAGAACGACACCTGGGGGAAGTGTAGGGAGTTCCTGGATCTGAGGAGCCCCTGCAGTGCCAGAGCTGCCTGCGCAGGGCACGCAAAAGCACATGAGCATCCGCATTGGCTTGATTTTCCGTTCGTCGGGGGATGAAGAGGAGGAGGAGGAGGAGGAGGAGGAGGAGGAGGAGGAGGAGGAGGAGGAGGAGGAGGAGGAGGAGGAGGAGGAGGAGGAGGAGGCGGATGAGGATACTGAGGAGGATGAAGAGGCGGAGGAGGAGGAAGAGGAGGAAAGGGAGGAAGAGGGGCAGGAAGAGGAGGAGGAGGAGGAGGAGGAGGAGGAGGAGGAGGAGGAGGACGAGGAGTGGGAGCTTTCAAGGCCTTTGGCCCCCCAGGAAGAGTACTCGACTGTCGGTGCCTGCTCTGGTGGTTTTGCACCTGGTGGCCGCCTCAGGCTGCCCTTATCGAGGGCCCTGCTCCCACCAGCGTGCTTGCTGTGGACCCTCTCTTCTTAGCTTCCCCGCTCCAGGGAGGAGGAGGAGGAGGAGAAGGAGGAGGAGGAGGAGGAGGCGGAAGAGGGGGACCAGCATGATAAGGACGAAGAGGAGGACGGCGAGGGCGACAAGGATATCGAGGAGGTGGACGAGGGAGAGGAGGATCCTGTTGATGTTGTTGATGATGATGATGATGTTGATGATGATGATGATGCTGATGATGATGATGATGATGATGATGATGATGATGATGATGATGTTGATGATGATGATGATGATGATGATGATGATGATGATGATGATGATGCTGATGATGATGATGATGATGATGCTGATGCTGATGCTGATGCTGATGCTGATGCTGATGCTGATGCTGATGCTGCTGATGATGATGATTATGATGATGCTGATGATGATGATGATGATGATGATGAGGAGGAGGAGGAGGAGGAGGAGAACAAGGATGAAGGGGCCAGAAAATGAGAGACCCCGCCCCCCGCCGCGACCAGGAGGCTGGGGCAAGGGTGGCGGCAAGGGCAAGGGTTGGTCGCCGTACTGAGCCTGAGGCCCGGTGCCCCTGGTATTTTTCTCCCTGGTGCCCACGACAAGCCCAGCGCCATCGACAGTCCACCTTGCGTCCAACTCATTCGCCGCACCGGGGCGGCACGATGTGGCGATGACGTTGCAAGCGACTTGTCGGGCATCTTTCTACTAACTCTGCGGGGAGAGGCAGAGATGAGAGAGAGAGAGAGAGACAGAGAGTCAGCCCCACTCCCCGCCAGTCTTGGCGACCACATCTTACCAGGGGACGCGCGAGGTCCCATGGGGCCGCGACGGTTTTGTGGTGGAGTTCCGAATGCAAGTCCCCCTCCCCGAGCCTTCCCTTCTCTTGCCTTCTCCCCCCCACCTCCACAACCCTTCCCTTCTCTTGCCTTCTCCCTCCCACCTCCACAGTTGTTCAATCATTGCTCAATCTGGCCTCTACTCTCCTTTCTCCCCCGGCAGCGCCCCGCCGATTGCCGACCCCTCCCGCATAGTGTCCTCGTCCAGGCGCAGGATCCCACACGCTGGTGTGCAGTACTTCCCAAAAGGTGCTTGCACGTAGGGTCTCGTAAGGTTGTTCTTCGTGCTGTGCTTGGAGGGCGGTGTCCCAGGTTTTTTCACAGTCGCCGCCCGTGGCCGCTCATGGGCGACTCGTGGGCGCCCAACCCGTGCAGGCTGGCGGTTCCGGGTTGTTCGCGGGGTCGCTGCCCTCGGCCGCCCCGTGTGGTGTTCGGCGGCTCCCAGAGGCTGTCGCCCAGTCGTCCCAGGGGTTGTCGCCCAGTCGTCGCCCGTGGGCGCCTCGTGGGCGCCCCGCGTGCTGGCCGGCGATGCTGGACTTTCGTCCCGTCACCGTCCGTAGGCGCCTCGTGACCGCCCGTGAGCGCGCCAGGTCTTCAAGTTCTGGCTGCCCGTGGGCGCCCGGTGGCGGCCCCGATCGTCCGTGGGCGCACTGCGCTAATCCGTGTTCCGAACCAGAGAAGTGGAGTCCCCCCCTTTCCCTCCAGCCTTATCGCCCCCCGTCCACATCTGTTTTATCTCTA
>CAUYUJ010002231.1:55000-65000 GCA_963575745.1 Prorocentrum cordatum | reverse complement strand
AATTGTAAGGAAGTCTCAGGCGGGAGCAGTTGTTGTTATAACCCGGGGCCCAGGGGCCCAGTTTGACCAGGAAGATTTTCCATGCCAAAAAACAGGGTGCGAGCGTCGAGGGGCGCACTTTGATGGAGAAAAGACAATATGCACCGGTGGGGGGGATCAACAATAGTTATTCTTCAGAAGTGAGAATTCAACACAGCAGGCTCTTCGGCCGCTCGAAGAGGCTCTTCGGCGGCTGAGGCTCTTCGGCGGCCCCAAAGCCCAAGAAGCTCTTCGGCGGCTGAGGCTCTTCCGAGACCCTGAGAGGCTCTTCGGAAAGCCCAGTAGGCTCTTCGGAGAGCCCAAGCAGCTCTTCGGAGGCCTTGAGAGGCTCTTCGGAGAGCCCAAGAGGTTCTTCGGAGAGCCCAAGAGGCTCTTCAGCGAGCCCAAGAGGCTCTTCGGCGGCTGCAAGAAGGTGTTCGGCGGCTCCAAGAGGCTCTTCGGAGAGCGCAGAGGCTTTTCCGAGAGGCTCTTCGCTAAAGGGGGGGGAGCCCCCCCTCGTCACCATACTCGTTGATTAATACACTCCGGAGGAACCCTGGCCATACTAACACCCACCGGGCCGCAGTAACAACCAACGGGCCGCAGTAACACCTTATCTCTGGGATGGGCGCGGGGGGTGCCAAGGGGCTGGGGGGGGTTCGGTGCACGCCAAAAGGGGTTACACCTGGCCTAACCTAGCTTACAAGTGGATTACACGTGCCCCAAGTAGGTTAGGGCGATCAGGCAATTCCGCTAAATTGGCGGAGCCGGCTTGGCCTGGATCGCTATCCCCCCCCCAGGCCACCTTGGGCAGTAGCAATCCACTAATGAGCTAAGTTAGACCAGATCTAACCCACCTTGGCGTCCACTGATAACCCACATATCCCCTGAGCACCCCCCGCGCCCATCCCAGCTCCCCCACTCTCCTCTCTCCCCAGACTCTGTCTGGAAGGTATCTGGCCCTCTCGGCGCGTTGTTTCCACACCATATTTCAAGCTTTGGTGTCGCTTGTGAATGTTTACGCTCCGACTGTCTTCGGTGTGTCAAACTGGTGCTCCCGCTGCAGCGTGGGCCGAATTTTTTTGGATCGGCGCTCTGCTCGCGTCGTTCAGGAAGGTGCTCTCATCCCAGCGGGGGCCAGTTTTCTGGATGCGAGTCCTCTTTCATCGTTGTCGCGTCCCTCATTCCCCCTCCTCCCCCTTCCACTGGTCCTTTTACTCCTCCCGCTCATTCCCCTCTAGCTTTTGCTGCTGCTCTTCGTCCTCGTGCTCCTCCTCCTCCTCCTCCTCCTCCTCCTCCTCCTCCTCCTCCTCCTCCTCCTCCTCCTCCTCCTCCTCCTCCTCCTCCTCCTCCTCCCCCCCTTTTTTCTCCTGCTCATCCTGCTGCTCATCAGCCACCTCTTCCTCCCAAGTGCGCAGCTTCCTCTTTTTCCGATTGCGCATAGCACGATCGGAGGTCCTCTTGGGAGTTTCAGGCCCGCTGCGACATGCTTCGGCAGATAGAGAAAAAGCATCGCAATGGGCAGGGATTGGCGGGAGAGGTAGGATGTCAGAAACGGCGCGAGCGCACCTACGGTGGGTTCATGCGGCGATGGCGCGCTGGCGACGCCGGCGAAGGCGTTCAAGGTTGAATTCTGCAACGCGGAAGCACCGAGGGACACGGTGACGCCATTGGATCCGACGGAATTCAACCTTGAACGATCGGGGCCGCGATCGATTCAAGGTTGAACGATCGACGCGGTATCAAAACCTTTGCGCGTGCCGACGCCGCACGAACCTGCCGTAGCTTGCCCCCCTTCCCTCCAGAGCGCAGTTCTCGGGTCCTGCCCCTAGCGGGCCACTTTGCTGACAGGACTTGCTCCTTGCTCCTTGCTCCCCTTCCCTCCCTCCCCTTCCTTGCGCCACCCCCCCCTGCCCGCGTGCTCTCCCCCTCCCCTCTCCTCCAGCCCCCCTGCCTCTCCTCATCGCAAAAAAAGAGAAACAGTCATGACGCCGTGAAAGCTTCACTACGTGGGAGTTCTGTGGAGTGGGGGAGGATCCGACGGCACGTTTTTTCACAACGTGGGCCCCCAGAGGTCTGGGTCACTTCACTGGGACCGGCTTTTCAACCTGGATGGCTTTTTGACGGCCCCGCGGCCGGCGAGGGCCCCCAGAGGCCGAAGCTTGCCAAATGCCTGCCGTCGTGGTTTTTTTTCCGCGACGAGATGAGGCGGGGGTCCTCTCCTCCCCTCCTCTCCCTGTCCTCTCCACTTCCCAGACATCCGACGTTTCGATATTTTCGAGACGCGGAGCCCCGACCTCTCGACCACATCCCCGGGACCGGTTCTTCATCCCGAGTTGTTTTTTGACGGCCCCGAAGCCCGGTAAGAGCTCAAAGAGGTCGAAAACGATAAACCGCTGTCTCGATTTTCTCGAGATGCTGGGTGTTTTCGGGGGCCATAGCTCGGCTCTCCGGCGGCCGTTCGGGACGATCCCGGCACCCCCAGAACGCCCGCGGCGAGGCGCAGCTGGAGCGCACCCCGAGGCTGGAAAGCCGCTGGGGACCGACGAGCACCCTTTCGAAATCCTCGACCAGACCCCTCGAAATCCTCGACCCGACCCCGAGGAACACCCGCGAAACGCCCTGGAGACCGACAACGCCTCGAGCTTCCTCCTTCCCCTTCCCCTCCCCCTCCTCCTCCTCCTCCTCCTCCTCCTCCTCCTCCACCTCCTCCTCCACCTCCTCCTCCTCCCCCTCCTCGAAGGCCCGAGCATTTGAAAACATTGACACCAATCTTACGCAGTTACGGACGGTCGATCTTTCAGAGGAGGTTCCCAGTTTATCTTCGATCACTTGTGCCATCGCCTCTGAGGCTGCCAATTGCGGCCGGGGTCAACGCGTGGCCCGGCGCGACAACGCAGACATTCTACTAGCAAAACAACATCTCGACGGCATCCAGCGAGCTCTACGTGTCGAGCGAGACCCCCTGGCCCGGGCTTTGCTTGCGAACCAAACCACCAAACAGCGGCGTCGACTCGCAAGGCTGAGGATCGATGCACAAATGGACGATGCCGTATTGAAAGTACGGCCAGTGCGACCCTTCAAGCGGACTGTGGTGCTCTTCTTCGAAGATGCGAGCACCGGCGAGCTAGCATTGAGCGCAGAGGAGAAGAGCCGCATGCTCACGACATATTTTCAGGAGCTGTACAATGACGAAAGATCTCTTCGTGAAGAAATGCCGGGTTGGATTTACAAGTCATGGCACACTGACGTTTTGGACATGTTTCAGAAGTTTGACGGACATCTGGTTAAAAGGGTTGTTTACAAGTTTGCTCATAACAAGACATGCGCTGACGACAATATTGTCGCAGAGATGTTGGCCAGCTTGGACGAAGACATGTTCGACGTCTTGGCAGAAGCGTTCAAACTACGACTCCTCAACCACAAGTCCGAAGACGAAGAGACTGCGTGGGATGACGTCTTCGTGCAGTGCATCCTGAAAAAAGTTGACCCCACACATCCTTCGAAGTTGCGGCCGATCACCGTCATCCCTGTGTTGATGAAGGTGTACCTGGCTTCTCTGATGGAGCTTGAAGGTGGTCTTCTTGACAATCTCACCCAATTTCAATTCGCTTTCCGCCCTGGGCGCCAAGCACTGGACGTCATACTTATGCTTCGCAACCTCGTCGAGAAGCACGTGGAATGGACCGACGTGCTGCCGGCCCTCTACATGTTCGACGGTGACTTGTTCAAGGCATACGACACCGTCAACCATTGCGTTGGCGCGAAGAGACTTGTTAAGAAGGGGCTGAAAAAGGTCACGGTGGCAGCGATCTTCCGGGATATTCGCAGGCTGAAGTCGACGGCGGTGGCCGGGGACGTTCGCAGCGATATGGTTTCACGCACTCGGTCTCTCTGTCAAGGCGGACCCGACGCTCCTAATACTTTTAATTTAGTTCTTGATACAGACATCGAGGCTTTCAACAAGCAGTGCGCGACAAACAGGGGGGGTGTATGCATCGATGGTGAGTATTACGGCGTGCTGTGCTTTGCTGATAACTTCTGACACCTAGGCACATCCTGCGACATGTTGCAAAAGATGGCGCGGGCCTTTCTGGCAAGACTGCGGAGAGCTGGGTGGACTGTGCCAGTGGCAGATTGTACGTGGTGCACGACGGCTTCAGACGATATCCCTATGCAGATCACCATAGACGGCAAGGTCGTGACCCGCGCCGGGAGGAGCGAGGGTTTTCAGATGCTGGGCACAAGCTTCACCATGGACAAATCGTTCGGGAAGGAGCTTGGCCACCGCGTGACCAAGGCGTGGGCGTGTTTCAAGAAGTACCGTGGCCTTTTCACGCACAAGCGGGGCTCTTTGAGGCGAAAGTTGCAGTTCCTCGACATGACCGCCAAGGCGACTTTACTATGGGGGTTTGGGGCTTGGAATCTAACTGCCCACCAGGAGCGGCATATATCTGGAGTGCAGCGGCGCGTGATCAGAACAATTTTGCGCATTAAGAAGGTCCCTGACGAAGAAGTTGGCGAATACTGCGAACGCTGTGAGAAGTTGGTCTCTAGAACAATGGGGCAATATGAGGTTGAACCGTGGGTGGCGTCTTGGCGCAGGACACAATGTGAGTGGGCGGGCAAGCTGGCCAGACAGGGCGCTTCGGACATCCAGCGAATCACCTACAACGTCTTACACTGGAGGTCGATTTTATCACTTGCGCGACTTTGCGGCGAAGCACTTCGGCTGGCAAGGGCATCCACGACGTTTCCGGGTATGGAGGTGGGAGAGAGAAATCTTTAATTATTTCAACCAACGGGGATTATCATGGACAGACGTGGCGCTCACCAGTGAGCCCTACCAGGCGCATCTTGAAACGTATCTCACCTGGCGCAACCTACCGTTGTCTGAGCGAGGAGTAGACGCGCGGCGTGTCCCACGCGGACCTGCGAACGCCGTCCCATCCCATACCCCTCCTCCTCCTCCCTTTCCTCCTTCTCCTCCTCCTCCTTCTCCTCCTACGCTACGCTAGTGGCACGAGGTTCTGTTGTTGAGGTGCTGCCAGTGGCTCCCTCCTGTGGGTACCGTATGGTGCCGCAGGAGGGGGCCATTCCGAAAATGGGCCGCTCCGCCCGTCGAGATGGGCCGACGAAGGACGAGGGGGGGGGGGGGGGCGGACGGGGGACCGAAAGGAGGTCGAAAGGGGGGGGGGCACGCACGGCGGTCCGAACGAGGAGGGGAGGACGAGAGAGGGGAATGCGGGAAGCTGCAGGCCGCGACCGCCCCGCCCTGCCCCAACACCCCATCCACTACATCTAACCTCATTTCCGACCGCTCCCATCCTTCCCTTCCCCTCAGAGGTGGAAGCGTTTCAGTACAAGGATGTAGTTGGTGACGATGGGGAGGATATGGTTCAGGGACAGGTGGTAGTTCTTTAGGGCAAGGGTGTTGCTGACCATGGAGAGGATTCGGTTCAGGCGGTACATGAAGAACCCATCAGAGGTGGATTCATTTGAGGACGACAATGTAGCTGCTGACGATGGGGAGGATGCGGCTCAGGGAGTGGAGGTAGTAATTCATGACAAGGGTGCTGCTGTTGACGATGGAGAGGATGCAGTTCAGGAGGTGGCAGTTCATGGAGAGTGGTTGGAGCGTGGGTCGGAGGTCGGGAGGACGTATTCGTTGGCTGTGACGACGTCGGGGGCGTGGGCACCTCGTGCGGTCGTCCAGTGTTTGGTGGTTATGGCGAGGATGGCCATCGCCAAGGTTCACGTGCGTAGGTTGTCGATCGACTCGTTGAGGCTGTCGATGAGCTTGGATATGGGTTCCTTGGCCAGGGTGATCTCCTTCTGGACGTTGAGGGCCTGGTTGTAGCTGGTGTGTTGTTTGCCAACCGTTGTCGTCAGGGTGTCGAGCTTCTCCTGGATGTACTCGGTGATGATGTCTGATATCAGAGACTGTTTGGTGTTCCGCATGGCATTGGTTTGGGCGATGGTGCCACGCGCCCATTGCTGCTGTTGTAGGACATGCTGATGATTGTGACCTCGTCCCTCCTCCTCCTCCTCCTCCTCCTCCCCGCGGCCAGGCCCAGGGCGGCCGCCGAAACGCCTCTCCCCGCAGGGTGTTGTGGCCGGCTCCCGTGCCGATCGCTCGGCCGTGCGGCGCCCGAGCATATATCCCGCCATCTGCGGAGGCCGCCGGCGGCGACCACGCGCGAGACAGAGGCCCCCCCCCTCCTCCCCAGACCTCCTCGGGTAATGAACCCAGACATGATCGCGTCGTAACAAGAATCAGGATGGCAAGTTTTTAGATATTGTCAGCCCCTGGGGGCCCTCGCCGGGCCCCGGGAGCTTTTGAGAATGACTCAGGATGAAAAGCCGGCCCCAGAGAAGTGCGGATTTCCGGGGACGCCGTCTTGAACAGATCAGAACATCACATGTCTGGGCTCGGACCCTGAAACAAACATGTCAGGATTTTTGTTCCTCATTTTCAGCCTCTGGAGGCCCTTGCCGGCCCTCGGGGCCGTCAAGAAACGACTCAGGATGGAAAACGGGTCTAAGGGGAATGGGTCGAGACCTCTGAGGGTCGATGTTATGAACAAATCATGACGTCGGGGGTCTGGGTCAAAAGTGAGGGGAATGGACAATGACATTAACATAATCAAGGGCAGCAGCGTGGAATAGGGATTCCCCGCTGCAATGTCCCGGCGGAGAACCGCGGGCCACGCGGGGGCTCGTCGTCGGGCCCTCCGCCAGTGGCTCCTCCTTCTTCTCCTTGTCGTCCCCCGCCCCCAATCGACCCCCTTGAAACCCTGCGGGGGGCAGTCCCACGAGCGTGGCCGAAAGGCAACTCCACTCGCCTGAACCCCCCCGGGAGAAACGATCAGAAGGGGGGTTGCACTCGAATGCGCGACGACCTTGCGCGGTGGCTCACGCAGGCCGCTCGCGCGGCAGACGCGCGAACTTACGAGGGCGGCATGCGCGCGAGTGCCCGCGCAATCGACCCCCTTGAAACCCTGCGGGGGCAGTCCCACGAGCGTGGACGAGACGTGGCTGAGGCAATTCCACTCGCCTGACCCCCCAGGGAGAAACGATCAGAAGGGGGGTTGCACTCGATTGCGCGACGACCTTGCGCGGTGGATCACGCAAGCCGCTCGCGCGGCAGACCGCATTAAGGCGCCTACGCGCCACCTTCCGCGGGCAGCTTACGCACAAGTGCACGCGCAATCGACCCCCTTGAAACCCTGCGGGTGCGCCCTCCCGCGGGCGCTTTGAAATGTGTCGCCCGGTTGCGGTTGCGGTTGCTGTTGCGCGCTCCCGCGGGCGCTTTGAAATGTTTCGCCCAGTTGCCGTTGCGGTTGCGGTTGCGCGCTCCCGCGGGCGCTTTGAAATGTGTCGCCCGGTTGCGGTTGCGGTTGCGCGCTCCCGCGGGCGCTTTGAAATGTGTCGCCCGGTTGCGGTTGCGGTTGCGAGCCCGCGGGCGCTTTGAAATGTGTCGCCCGGTTGCGGTTGCGGTTGCGGTTGCGCCCGCGGGCGCTTTGAAATGTGTCGCCCGGTTGCGGTTGCGGTTGCGGTTGCGCGCTCCCGCGGGCGCTTTGAAATGTGTCGCCCGGTTGGTTGCGGTTGCGGTTGCGCGCTCCCGCGGGCGCTTTGAAATGTGTCGCCCGGTTGCGGTTGCGGTTGCGCGCTGCGCGGCGCGTTTTGAAATGTGTCGCCCGGTTGCGGTTGCGGTTGCGCGCCCGCGGGCGCTTTGAAATGTGTCGCCCGGTTGCGGTTGCGGTTGCGGTTGCGCGCTCCCGCGGGCGCTTTGAAATGTGTCGCCCGGTTGCGGTTGCGGTTGCGCGCTCCCGCGGGCGCTTTGAAATGTGTCGCCCGGTTGCGGTTGCGGTTGCGGTTGCGCGCTCCCGCGGGCGCTTTGAAATGTGTCGCCCGGTTGGGTTGCGGTTGCCGCCGCCGGGTTGCGCTCCCGCGGGCGGTTTGAAATGTGTCTCCCGAGCTGTCCCCTGACGTTCAGTCAGTCATCAGTCAGCCGGCGGGCACGGAATTTCACCCGGCTCCGCCGGGAAAAACTTGGAGGTTCGCGCGGATTTCTCGGATCGGCGCTGGACGCCCCTCCCTAGCGCGTGGGGCGCGCCAGAGGGGCGGCGCCGGAGGCACCGCCACGGGGGGGTCCAGCGTCGATCCGAGAACTCCGTGCGGATCTCAGAGTTTTTATGCTATGTCATTGTTCGTTTCCATATGGGGCCTGGGCGATCCCTGCTCCCCAAATCTCACCAATAAGAAGCGCAGAGCGTTGCTAGTGACAGCCTCAATATAGGGGCTAGAGGCTCAAACCTCTGTCGAGCTGAGGTGTTGTCCTGATTCCGTCAGTGATCCCATTCATTCCCATTCCCATTCTCCCATACTCCCATTCTCCCTTTCTCCCATTTTCCCAGTCTTCCATTCTCCCATTCTCCCATTCCCTTTCCCTTTCCTTTTCCCATTCCCATTCCCTTTCGCTTTCCTTTTCCCTATCCCATTCCTTTTCCCGTTCCCATTCCCAATCCCATTCCCGTTCCCATTCTCATTCCCATTCCCATTCCCATTCCCAATCCAATTCCCATTCCCATTCCCATTCCCATTCCCATTCCCATTCCCATTCCCATTCCATGGGCTGCTCACATGTAATCATCGTCGAGATTCGAGGGTTGAGGTTTTCGGGCGTTTTCCTCGGTTCCCAGGTGGTTTTCCAGCCTCGAGGTGCGTTCCATCAGCTAGGCCTCGCCGCGGGCGTTCTGGAGACCCCTCCCAGGCTCGCACCCTATTCTTTTCAAGGGAACGTGTTGCGCCTCAGACTGTGTTTTTGGCCCCTGGTTTACCACAACAGCTGCTCCCGCCTGATACTTCCTCACACTTGTTGACTCCCCACATCCTAGGATGGGGTTCTTGTTATTACTTAGACGTCTCCGGACCTCCTGCCTCTTTCCTCCTCCTCCCTTTCTTTCACTTTCATACATCTAGGTACTCATGCTCAGATCGCTCACTCCCGTCAAGGGGTCCATGACAGGCCCACTCTCCTTCACGGGACTATCGCAGATTCGCTTTTCTTCACGAAGGCTTGGCCACATCATTTCCTCACTCAGGTTCAGTTTCATTCAGACTCACTGAGGCCCACTCAGAGCATTAGCCTCAGACGCATTCTCACTCATACACATCCGAAGTCTCTCACTCCGACGCGCTGTTCCTCACTCAGACTCACTCAGATTTTTCAGAAGGCCCACTGTTCACCGCGATACATTATAGTCGGCGTGGCATTTGGGAGCTCCAAGGGAAAGCCGCCAGGGGTGAGGACACTCCAGAACTCGCGCCCAGATTCAAGGGATGCCTCGAGTGCATCTGCCCCCACGACTACTTTGCTCTCGGAGCAGATTGTGAGGATGTTTCCGGCGATGTGCTGGTTTCATCACTCCCCAAGAGGGGGGCGCCAGGGGTGAGGACACTCGAACCGCCAGGGGTGAGGACATTTCAAAACTCGCTCCCTGATTTTGGGGATGTCTCAGGCGGTTTGCCTGTATCTACATCCGAGTTTTTTGGTTTTGGCGGTCCCATCTTACCGTGATCAAGCAGGCGTGGCATTTGAGCACCCCACGGGGGAGCCGCCAGGGGTGAGGACATTCCAAGACTCGCACCCAGATTGTGGGGATGTTTCAGGCGGTTTGGTGGTTTCTGTCCCCCAGACTTGTTCCTTTCGGTGGTACAGTGCTCACCGCGATATAACAGGCGTTGCCTGCGGGCACCCCAAGGGGGAGCCGCAAGGGGTGAGGATATTCCAAAACTCGTCGCGACCAGATTGTGGGGACGTCTCGGGCGGTTTGCCTAGTTCTGCCCCCCCCCCCGACTTATCGGTTTTGGTGGTCCAGTGCGCACCGCGATATAGCAGGCGTGGCATTTGAGCACCCCGCGGGGGAGCTGCCAGGGTTGAGGACATTCCAATCGTCGGGCCCAGATTGCCTGGATG
>CAUYUJ010002231.1:32500-50000 GCA_963575745.1 Prorocentrum cordatum | reverse complement strand
GTGAACCTGGCTGCTGCGCCTTGACGATCCCGAATGGTGCCAGAACGTCATTCCTGGGACTTCACACCACGAATCCGCGAAGCTGTTGCGCCGTGGCAGTCCAGAGTCGTTTTAGAGCGCCGATTCTGGCACGTTCAATCCGTGAAGCTCTTGCCGCTGTTAAAAGGGTGAAAGCCACATTTTGAAAAAGGAACCGCCCTACATCCGTACAGCGCTTGCAATTTTTTAACTCGAATGTGCGGGGCGCTATGGCGAGAACAACATTTTGAAAACGACCCGCCCTCAATCCGTGAAGCCCTTGCAAATGTTTAACTCGAATGTGCGCGGCGCTCAGGCGAGAACCACATTTTCAAACCACACGCCCTCCATGTGTGAAGTTATTGTCTATTGTGTAAGCTCCAGGGTCATAAATGGTCGCGCAGTCTCGGTCGAAACGCCCGGGCCGCCTTTTCGACTTGCTTCGGGATGCGACAGGTTGGAATTATTTATATGGAGCGGAATGGAGCAGAAGGAGGTGGATGAACAGGAGGAGGAGCAAGAGGAGGGAGGAGGAAGATGACGATGACGGAGAGGATGAGTAGGAGGATGATGAGGATGAGGAGGAGGAGGAGGCGGAGGAGGAGAAGGAGGAGCAGGAGGAGGACCAAGATGAAGTGGACGAGGAGGAGGAGGACCAGTGTAAACCCAAGAGTCATCAACGTACACACCCTCCTTCCAAGCTCCCTGATCATACGCCCCGTACAACGGTGCATTCCGAAAGGGAACTGTCTCGTTGGGAGACAACCGTTTGAAGACCCTGAAGCATGCCAAAACATTGTTCTTGGGATTCCTACGCTACGGCTCAACCTGACTGTTGCGTTTGGACGGTTCCGAATCGTGCCACAACGCCATTCCTGGGACATCGAAACCGCGAATCAACATACTTGTTCCGCCCTCAACACCCTGAGGCTTTCCAAGACACCATGTCTGGTACGTTGATGATGGGGGATCCGTAGAATTCTTGCAATTCAAAAGAAGAGCGGGCGCGGCGCTGAGAGCCACGTTTTGAAAAGGAACCGCCTTCACTCCGTGAAACTCCTGGCACATGTTTAGAGCGAATGTGCGCGGCGTTGAGGCGAAAGCCACATCTTGCAAACCACCCGCCCTCAATCCGTGAAACTCTTGCAGCTGTTTTAACCGAATGTGCGCGGCGCTGAATCGAGAGCCGCATTTTGAAAACGACCCGCTTTTAATCCGTGAAGCTCTTGCAGTTGTTATAACGATTGTGCGCGGCGCTACGGAGAGCGCCACATTTTGAATACCACCCGCCTGCAACCAGCGAAACTCTTACACATGTTTTAACCGAGTGTACGCGTCGCTATGGCGAGAGCCGCATGGTGAAAACGACCCGCCTTCAACACGCGAAGCTCTTGCAAAGTTTTAACTCGAATGTGCGCGGCGCTTAGGCGAGAGCCACATTTTGAAAACCACCCGCCCTCAAACCGTTAAGCTCTTGCAGACTTTTTCAACAAATGTGCGCGGCGCTAAGGCAATAGCCACATTTTGAAAACCACCCTCCCTCTATTTGTGGAATTGTTGTAAACGTTTCAGATTCAGGGTCACAATTGGTGGGGGAGTCTCAGGCGAAACGCCCGGCCCGCCCTAAAAACTTGCTTCGGGGTGCGACAGGGAGAAGCCATTTATATGGAGGAGACGCAGGAGGAAGATGACGTGGAGGACGTGGAGGAGGAGGACAAGGAGGACCAGGAGGACAAGGAGGAGGAGGAGGAGGAGGACAAGGAGGAGGAGGAGGAGGAGGAGGAGAAGGGAGGAGGGACTGGGCTCGCGTGTGCAGCCGCGGTCTCCCAAAGCTTGTCCCAGTCTAGAGGGCACTGGTAATGTTGTGCCCGGAGGATGCCTCGTGGGAGAAAGCGGCCGCCCGTTGCCGTGCGAGCGCGCCCGCACGCGCCCGCACGGTCGGTTCGGTGCGGTGGCTCTCTACTCATGCCTCCCTCCGTCGTTCCCCCTCTCCACGGACTCTCTCTGAACTGATTCGTTTGGTCTCGCCCATGCGTTCGTCAGTGTGTGTCTCATCGCTGATTGCGGGGGGCTTCATCGTCGGACGTGCGGTGGCCAAAGGTGCACGTGTCCCTCCGGCGCCACCTGCCTCTGACCTTTCTAGCTTGATGACGTCCGCGCCCCCAGACGCTTTCCAGTCGGCGCCCCTCCTTGCCGTCCGGTCAAAACCAGCCTCAGTGATGATCCCTCGAAGCAAAAGCCCTTGCATGGTTCGGTGTTGGGCGTGCTTGTCGTGCTTTCTGGCTCCCCCGTCCAAAGGTGCACCCCGGACTTGGCTCGCTCTCGGCGCCCTGCATCTTCACACCCCACCCTTGAATGATCGGATCTGGCTATATAAGAAAAAAACGATCGGGAGCTTTGGCTTAGAGTGTCGCGCCGCTGGTTCTGGCCCACCACGCTTCGGCGCGACACGCTAACCACGCACCCCTTCCCATGCGCCAGCGACCCGAGCTCTTCCCAGCATCCCGCCCCGCACAGCTGAGCGACACGCTATCCGCATCCAGGGCATAGCGTGTCGCCGGGGCCGTTGCCGCGACGCGCCAAGCAAAGATTCCTGAACGTAGGTCAGTCTTTACCTGCTGCCTCGCCTCCTTGGCTCCCTGTGGGCGGGCCTTGGGGGCTCCCCGACCCGCGATGTGGTGGAACAGGGGTACGAGTGGGGTGGGCGGTGGCGGTGAAGGCAGAGGAGCCTCCCCCCACCTCCTTCTCGTCGCGAAGCGTTCATGTGTATGTTGTTGTTGTTGTTGTTGTTATTGTTGTTGTTGTTGTTGTTGTTGTTGTTGTTGTTGTTGTTGTTGTTGTTGAGTTCTCATTTCTCAAGAATAATTATTGCTTATCCCCCCCCCACCGGTGCATACTGTTTCTTCTCAATCAAAGTGTGCCCCTCGACGCTCGCACCCTGTTTTTTGGCAGGGGAAATCTTCCTGCTCAAAGTGGCCCCCTGGCCCCCAGGTTACAACAACAACGGTTCCCGCCTGTGACTTCCTTACAATTTAGCCAGGACCCCCGCTCCCGCCCGAGACTTCCTCGCACTTTATTCAGGAATCGCGCTCTCGCTTGGGATTTCCTTACAATTTATTCAGGAGTCGCTCTCCCGGCGCTCTGGAGTCGCGCTCTCGCTGGAGACTTGCTTGCAACTTACTGAAGAATGGCCTTGCGTTGGACTTTCTTGCAATTTGCCCCAGCGCCGCGCTCCCGACACCCAGGCACCCAGGAGTCGCGCCCGTTGTGGCCCCATATGCATGACCTTTGTGGCCCCGATGTCGCCGTTTGTGGCCCCCTCACTGTCCTACGTGGCCCAGTTGCTACTCTCAGTGGCCCCAGCGTTGCCCTGTGTGGCCCCGCATTATCTGCCCTTCGTGGCCCCCGCTCGTTCGCGCTCTTCGTGGCCCCATACGCATTCCCTTCGTGTCCCCGCTGTCGCCCTTCGTGGCCTACTTCGTGCCCTTCGTGGCCCTGCTGTCGTTCTCTCTCGCTCTCGCTTTCGCTCGTCGTCGTCGTCGTCGTCGTCGTCGCCGTCGTCTTCGACGTCGTCGTCGTCGTCGTCGTCGTCGTCGTCGTCGTCGTGGTCGGTCCCCTGTCCGTCCCTCTTGGGGTCGGGTCGACGGTCCGCGGCCGCCCCGCCGATCAGCGCTGCCGCTGGCCAGGCCGACGGTCCGCGGCCGCCCCGCCGCTTGCCGGGGCCCGGCCTGCAGGGAAGAAAGGTATACCCCTCAGGATTCGATCGAAGACGGAGAGGGCGGGTATCGAGGGTTTGGAAAATACGCATTATTGGACACTCGAGCATCTAAGGGCGAACGGTCTTAAACTTATTGTTGTTGCTGTTGTTGTAAGACAGGGAGCCAACGACACAGCTTGACCTTCAAGACTTTCCCTTTTTTATATATATATATATATATATAAAGGGTACGAGCCCCGGGAAGGGCACTTCAATCGAAAAAGCAATGTGCGCCCGACGGGGGGGATCAACAATAATGATTCTTCAGAAATGAGAGTTCAACAACAACAGCAACACCAACAACAACAGCAACAACAACAAGAGCAACGACCACAACAATCATGTTAATACTGTTCGCTATTATATGCTCGAATGTCAAACAACGCGTACTTCCCAAACCAACGATACCCGCCCTCTCCGTCTTCGATCGAACCTCTTTTGGGGGGTATACCTTTCTTCCCTGCAGGCCGGGCCCAGGCAAGTGGCGGGGCGGCCGCGGACCGTCGGCCTGGCCAGCGGCAGCGCTGATCGGCGGGGCGGCCGCGGACCGTCGACCCGACCCCAAGAGGGACGGACAGGGAACCGACCACGACGACGACGACGTCGACGACGACGGCGACGACGTCGACGGCGGCGACGACGAGCGAAAGCGACAGCGAGAGAGAATGACAGCAAGGCCACGAAGGACACGAAGTAGGCCACGAAGGGCGACAGCGGGGACACGAAGGGAATGCGTATGGGGCCACGAAGAGCGCGAACGAGCGGGGGCCACGAAGGGCAAATAATGCGGGGCCACAGAAGGCAACGCTGGGGCCACTGAGGGTAGCAACTGGGCCACGTAGGACAATGAGGGCGGCACAAATGGCGACACCGGGGCCGCAAAGGGCATGCATATGGGGCCACAACGGGCGCGACTCCTGGGTGCCTGGGTGTCGGGAGCGCGGCGCTGGGGCAAATTGCAAGAAAGTCCAACGCAAGGCCATTCTTCAGTAAGTTGCAAGCAAGTCTCCAGCGAGAGCGCGACTCCAGAGCGCCGGGAGAGCGACTCCTGAATAAATTGTAAGGAAATCCCAAGCGAGAGCGCGATTCCTGAATAAAGTGCGAGGAAGTCTCGGGCGGGAGCGAGGGTC
Source organism: Prorocentrum cordatum (assembly GCA_963575745.1). Lineage (NCBI taxonomy): Eukaryota > Dinophyceae > Prorocentrales > Prorocentraceae > Prorocentrum > Prorocentrum cordatum. The sequence continues at coordinate 45,095 of CAUYUJ010002231.1, read as the reverse complement.
CTGGCTAAATTGTAAGGATGTCACAGGCGGGAGCCGTTGTTGTAGTAACCTGGGGGCCAGGGGGCCACTTTGAGCAGGAAGATTTTCCCTGTCAAAAAACAGGGTACGAACGTCGAGGGGCACACTTTGATTGAGAACGAACAGTATGCACCGGTGGGGGGGGTCAACAATAATTGTTCTTGAGAAGTGAGAATTCAACAACAACAACAACAATAACAACAACAATCATTATAAGACTGCTCGCTCCTATCTGCCCGCGTGTCATTCACTACGCATATCTCAAACCCTGGATACCCGCCCTCTTCGTCTTCGATCGTACCCCTCTTGGGGGGTTATATTTCTTCCCGCCCACGTGTAATTGGAGAAGCGCGGGAGGCGAACCCGCAATCAGAGGCAGCGAGCTCTGGCACTTGTCGGTGAATTTCACTTGTCGCAAGCAGATATCAGCGGCAATCCACACTGATACCCCATTTCATTAGCCATAACGCTGGGGCCACTGCGTGCAGGAAAGCGAAATACGGCAGTGGACAGTGTTATTGCCCAGCGGCCCCGCGGGAGGCGAAGTCGGAGCCCGATGTCATCAATCACATTGCTGGGATTCGCGCGTGCGGGAATATGATCAGCTATATACAATAACGAAGCGCCATTACTACAGCGCCAGGATCTGCTTGTGCGAAAAGGGTAAGCCTCAGTAGCAGGCGCTGGCGATGCTGCTCGCCGTTATGTTGAAGGCAACGCTCAAGGAGACGTGGGAGGTGACCTGGGGCCCGCCGTCGCCGGCCACGTTGGGGCGAGAGCTCTGGCAATATCCGGGGGCACATGGGAGACGATGCCCAAGCCGAACGTCACCAGCTGCAGCGCTGGTGCCGGCGCGTGCGCGGCAGGCCGTTTGTCCCACTGGGTTCTGGCGCTGCCCAGCGGGATTCAGGGCGATGTTGGAACCCGATGGCGACGCCGAAGCCCGCTATCATCAGCTACGGTGCTGGACCAGCACGTGTGGGGAAGTCCTCAGATACAGCGATGGTGTGATAAAGATGGTTAGCGCGTGTGAAAAAGACGGGCAGCGGCTGGTGGTTCTGGAGTTCGTCGGCATGATGTGGACAGCGAGGCCGGAGCCCAACGTTATCTCAGCTACAGTGGTGGAGCCAGGCGCTCCCGCCTTGTGGGGGTTGGGCGGCATCGCTAGTGCATGCGCTTGCGATGTGCGCTGGCACCCATGGGCTGAGGTGTGCGCTTGGAAGGGGCGATCTCAATTCGCCGGCCCAACGGGCCAGAGGCGTGCTAAGATCTCCGGTAACCGATTAATAGTATTTCAAGTTCGCGCGCGCGGGGCATCCCCTGGGGGTCCCCGGGCGAAAAGTACCCCGGTCAAGTCCCGGTCAGTTCCCGGTCGACTCCCCCAAAGCGCTCCAGGAGCGCGCCAACAGGGCTCCGAGACGTCCCCGAGAGCCCCAAAGAGGGCCACGAGGCCCCAAAGTGGCCCCCAAGATGGTACACGAGGGGTCCGAGATGCCACTAGATCGCTCCAAGACTCCCCAAATTGGGGCCAGACGCCCCAAGAGGCCACCAAGAGCATTCCCAAGAGGGCCCCAAGACGGCAAAATTGATTGATTTATCATAGGTTTTGGACAGATTTCGGCGTTTTCACCTTTTCGGCTTCCCGACGCCCCAAGACGGCCCAAGAGGCTTCCAAGATCGCCCCAAGAGGGCCCAAGAGGCCCCCAAGAGGTCCCCATGACGGCCCAAGAAGGCTCCAAGACGGCCCAAGACGCCTCGAAGACGGCCCACGAGGGCCCCAAGAACGCCCCAAGAGGGGCCCCAGAAGGGGAACACGAAACAAATTTTCGAGCCCCCGGCCCTAAGAAGCCCCCAGGAAGGCCTTAGGCCCCTGAGAGGCCCCAAGAGGCCCCCAAGAGGCCTTCAGGAGGCCCCCGAGACGGCCCCAAGCGGCGGCCCCAGGAAACCCCCAAATGCCCCCCCCCCCCCCCCCCCTCTTCCCCCCCCCCCCCCCCGAACCCGCAAGCAAGTGCCAGCGATGCTACCATATGGGCCGGCGGAATAAGCGAAGCGATTCAATAACACTGCGGTTCCGGAACCACCAGGGCGCGCGCGCTGCAGACATCCGGAAGCGGTGGGCGCGCGCCGCACGCAGGATTGCGGCAACAATACCAGAAAGAAAGACAGAAAAAAAAGACGACGACGACGACGACGACGACGACGACGACGACGACGAGGTGAGGGAGGGAGGGGGGGAGGGAGGGAGGGAGGGGGGGGGAGGGGAGGGAGGGAGCGAGGAGGAGGTGGGGAGGAGGAGGAGGAGGAGGAGGAGGAGGAGGAGGAGGAGGAGGAGGAGGAGGAGGAGGAGGAGGAGGATAAGGAGGAATTTGGGGAGGAGGAGGAGGAGGAGGAGGAGGAGGAGGAGGAGGAGGAGGAGGAGGAGTGGAGTGGAGTGGACGCCATCACGATGTGATATTCTGAAACCGAACCGCGGGGGGCCTGGAGTCCACCTGAGGACCCCAGGACCCCCCGACCGCGCTGCGCTCGAAGAGGACCGCCTCCGCGAAGGCCAACGAGGACGCGTCGACGAAGACGAAAAATCTCCCAGCACACCGCGGCGTCTGACGCATTCACGTAGCGCAGACCACTATTCAACTCTGGTTGCAATCGGCCGACGCCTCCGCTGGTGCTGTCTGCGCGGCCACGCCCGCCTCGGAGGGGGCCGCGATGGCGCTCCAGTCGATGGGCGGCCCCGTGGCGACTGCAGAACGTGGTGTGGGACATCTCAGGGCGTCGGCGTCGCGGAGGAGCCGCGCCCTTGCAGTGCTGAACTCCCATCCTGCAACAGCTGCAGCCTGATCACCCCTCAGCTCGCCGACGATCTCCACGGCGGGCTCGGAATCACGACGAGGCGCAGCTGCTCCTCGATCATCGCCTGCATCTTGGACAAGCCATGTGTTGGCAATGGCTTGACGGGCCTGCCACCACTCAGCACCACGTACAAGACCAGGGCGTACACCAGGACCAGGGACGCAAGATGCACGAACGTCGAGGGGAATATCAACCAGACGACGGTGAAGATGCACGTCACCGCGCTCAGCAAGCTCGGCGAAACCATCATCTTGACCGTCTTCGTGGTAAGAAGGGGAGCCCGCGGCGGAGTCGCCGAAGAGGGTCGCGCCGCATGTGCAGAGCCAGCCCACCGCCGTCGGCGGGGGGAGGACCTCCCAGCGGCCCAAACCAGGGCAGAAAGGCGGGGCGTCAGCTCGAAGGGACGGCTGAGTGACGACGTCCGCCGAGCCGAGCCGCTGCCCGCGCTGCGCCCGCCGCCAGCTCGCCAGCGGCGCCGAGGCGGGCGGGCACTCCAGCGAATGCAGCGCCACGTTCCTGCGTAGGCGAGCTCCATGGGGTACGCTGCAGCCCTGAAGTCGTGCGACCAACGCCGGTCGAGCAATCGCCTCACGGCGCTCCACCTCGGCGGCCACCGTGGATCCGGAGCCCGCTCGCGCCGCCAGCTCCGCTTCCAGGGCCGCGCACCGCTGCTTTGCCTCGGCCAGCTCGCGGCTGAGCCGAGACACGAGGCGGTCTGCCGCCGCACGGGCGCCCGCCGCGCCGCGCAGGACCGCCTCTCCCGTAGCCATCCTCATGTCGTGCCAGCTTCCGGAGCCGCCGCCGCCGAGGCACGGAACATCGGCGAAAGGGCTGCGGAAAGCGGGGGACAGGCATGAGCCAAAATGGCTACGGAGAGGAGGAGGAGGAGGACGAGGAGGAGGAGGGGGAGGAGGAGGAGGAGGAGGAGGAGGAGGAGGAGGAGGAGGAGGAGGAGGAGGAGGGGGAGGAGGAGGAGGAGGAGGAAGGGGAGGGGGGAGGCACGCAGGGATGGAGGGAGCGAGGGAAAGAGGAGAGAGGAGGGAGGAGGGCGGGGGCTGAAGGGCCGACAGGCTGGCCCCCGGCAGGCGGCGATGCAGTCGCGCGGACGATCGGCCTGGCTGGCTGAAGGACCGGCTTGCCGATATTCAGAATTCCAAGGATGTCCCAAGCGAAACGGCCGGAAAAATCCCGGACGCGGCCGCGCGGGGCCGCGCGGCCGCGCGTACGCACTAATCGCCTCTGAGCGTTATTCCCTCGGAGAGTCGCGTGTGAGAACAACAATTATTCTTCAGGCGTGAGAGTTCGAAGGAGGTCCCAGGCGGGAGCGCCGTTATGAGAGTTCAGCGTAGCTCAGTTGCGCGGGAGGTCCCAAGTGGGAGCGCCGTTCCTTGAGTAAATTGTGCGGAAGTCTCAGGCGGGAGCGGGGGTCCTGAGTAAATTGCGAGAAAGCCTCAGGCGGGAGCGCCGATCCTGAGTAAATTGCGAGGAAGTCTCAGGCGGGAGCGGGGGTCATGAGTAAATTGTGAGGAAGTCTGAGGCGGGAGCCGTTGTTGTTGTAATCCGGGAGGGCAACAACGTAGTTTGAGGATCAAGCTTTCCCCTGTCAAAAAAAACAGGGTGCGAGCGTCGAGGGGCGCACTTTGACTTAGAAAAAACAGTGTGCACCGGTGGGGGGGATCAAAAATAATTATTTTTTATAAATGAGAGTTCAACAACAACAACAACATCATCAACAACAACAACAACAACGGCTCCCGCCGCATACTTCCTCGCAATTTTGCCAAGACCCCCGCTCCCGCCCGAGACTTCCTCGTATTGTATTCAGGGATCGCGCTCTCGCTGGGGACTTCCTTACAATTTATTCAGGAGTCGCTCTCCCGGCGCTCTGGAGTCGCGCTCTCGCTGGAGACCTGCTTGCAATTTACTATAGAATAGCGCCCGTGCGTTGGACTTTCTTGCAATTTACTCAAGCGCCGCGCTTCCGACACCCAGGCACCCGAGAGTCGCGCTCACGCTTAGGATTCCTTCGCAGATTACCTAGGAATCGGGATCTCGCTGCCCTTCGTGACCCCGTTGCAGCCCTTCGTGGCCCCCTCGCTTGTTTCGTGGCCCCGTTGCAGCCCTTCGTGGCCCCCTCGCTTTGTTTCGTGTCCCCGTTGCAGCCCCTCGTGGCCTCCTCGCTGCCCTTCGTGGCCCCGTTGCAGCCCTTCGTGACCCCTCGCTTTGTTTCGTGGCCCCGTTGCAGCCCTTCGTGGCCCCCTCGCTCCCCTTCGTGGCCCCCTTGCAGCCCTTCGTGGCCCCTTTCGCTGCCCCTCGTGGCCCCTTATATGTATGCCCTTTGTGGCCCCCGCTCGTTCGCGCCCGTGGTGGCCCCATATGCATGCCCTTCCTGGCCCCGCTGTCGTTCTTCTGCTTCCTCGCTGCCCTTCGTGGCCCCGTTGCTGCCCTCCGTGGCCCCGTTCTTGCCCTCCGCGGCCCAGCATACGTATGCCCTTCGCGGCCCCCGCTCGTACGCGCCCGTTGTGGCCCCATGTGCATGCCCTTCGTGTTCCCACTGTCGCCGTTTGTGGCCCCCTCACTGTCCTGAGTGGCCCAGTTGCTACCCTCAGTGGCCCCAGCGTTGCCTTCTGTGGCCCCGCATTATCTGCCCTTCGTGGCCCCCGCTCGCTCGCGCTTTCCATAGCCCCATACGCATTCCCTTCGTGTCCCTGCTGTCGCCCTTCGTGGCCTACTTCGTGCCCTTCGTGGCCCTGCTGTCGTTCTCTCTCGCTTTCGCTTTCGCTCGTCGTCGCCGTCGTCGTCGCCGTCGTCGTCGTCGCCGTCGTCGTCGATGTCATCGTCGTCGTCGTCGTGGTCGGTCCCCTGTCCGTCCCTCTTGGGGTCGGGTCGACGGTCCGCGGCCGCCCCGCCGATCAGCGCTGCCGCTGGCCAGGCCGACGGTCCGCGGCCGCCCCGCCGCTTGCCGGGGCCCGGCCTGCAGGGAAGAAAAGTATACCCCCCAAAAGGGGTTCGATCGAAGACGAAGAGGGCGGGTATCGAGGGTATGGGAAATACGTGTTATTGGACCGTCGAGCAGAAAAGGGCGAACAGTCTTAACATGATTGTGGTCGTGGTTGTGATTGTGGTTCTGGTTGTGGTTGTGGTTGTGGTTGTGGTGGTGGTGGTGGTTGTTGTTGTTGTTGTTGGTGGTGGTGGTGGTGGTGTTGTTGTTTTTGTTTGTTTGTTTGTTTGTTTGTTTCCCCCCAGCCGTCCTAGGATGTTGGGTCATCGTTTTGAACCCGCAGCGCCCCACGTCTCCCCTCCCGCCCCCTCGCCTCCTCCTCTTCCTCTTACGCCTCCTCTTCCTTTTCCTCCTCGTCTTCCTCCCGGGTTCGCAAGGCGGCGCCGCCCCATGTGTGTACACCCCTCACACGCTTCGTGGACCCATCGCGAGCTCCACCTGAATATGGCCCAGATGCCAAGGTTTGAAAGGCGGGGCCGCTTCATTTCTTTGGTACACCCCGCGTTTCATGGCCCCATAGGGAGCTCGACCGCAGGTACCAGTGGCAGCGCCCGCAAGGCGGCACCTCGCCGTTCACAACCTTGACACGTTTCGTGGCCCCAAAGGGAGCCCCCCTTCCTTCGTCCCACCTGCCTTGCGGTGCTCACGCCCGTGTATGGTCGGGTCCACCGCCAGGACAGGGCTGTATTATTTTTCGGCCTCCTGGGGCCCTCACGGGGCCCTGAGGACCGTCAGAAAACTACGTAGCATGAACATCCAGTCCCAGGGAAGGGATCCCTGTCTCATGGAACCCCCGCTGCGAACATAATCACAATGTCAGAGTTCTGGGGGTGTCTTGGGGGCCTCCCTGAGGCTCCTTGGGGCGTCGTTTGGGCCTCTTGGGGTTCAACATCCGTGACAGTTCGGCCGATTGTATTGTTCAAGAGTTACACATGTATTAGGCAGGCCGCCAGTGTAACCTGCGGACGTCTCAGGCGAGACCGCCATATTAAAAACGAACCGGCCTCCACACTTGCAAGCTTTGAGACAAATGTGCGCGGCGCTCGGGCGAGAGCCTCATTCCCGAAGCAGTGCTTGCACTCAGGGGTGTCTATTTCTGCTCTAAGGAACTGGGCCTGTCTGCCGCTCTGGCGGCCATGCTGCCGCCGTCGCCGCCCCGTCGCCGCCTCGTCGCCACCCGTCGTCTGGGCCTGTTTGCCGCTCTGGCGGATAAATTGCCGCTGGCGCCGTCCCGTCGCCGCCTCGTCGCCGCCCCGTCGTCTGGGCCTGTCTGCCGCTCTTGCGGCTATGTTGCCGCTGTCGCCGCCCCGTCGCCGCCCCCGTCGCCGCCTCGTCGCCGTGCGTCGCCGCCTCTCATAGATCGCACCGCCTAGATTGCACCGCGTAGAGTGCACCGCATAGATCGCACCGCCTAAATTGCACAACGTCTATGGCATTGCATATATTTCACCACGTGGATTAAACCTCATCGATTGCCCAACATAGTTCGCATCATCTATTGCACGACGTACGTTGCACAACATATTTCGCAACACATAATTTGCACACATATGTTGCACAGCAGGTATTGCATAACACATACTGCAAAACGTAGAGTCATCCACATACATAAAGTTATGAACACACGCACATATGTATTTGTATATACCTATACGACCACCCTTCGGGTGATAAGGAAGTTGTGGTGGGGGGGGGAAGAAAGGGGGGGGGAACCAACATCTGACTCGATCGGTCTCACTATCGATCTCACTCAACGGGGTACCACGGGACACCACGGGACACTTGTCGATCTCATTATCGATTTCACGATCGATCTCACTCAACGAGACACCACGGGACACCACGGGCCACCACGGGACACCACGGGACACCGTGGGACATCTCTCGATCTCACTATCGGTCTCGCTATCGATCTCACTATCGGTCTCACTCAACGGGACACCATGGGACACCACGGGACACCACATCGATCTCACTATCGCTATCACTATCGATCTCACTCAACGGGACACTACGGGACACCACGGGACACCGGCGGGACACCGGCGGGACACCCGCGGGACACCGGCGGGACACCGCGGGGCACCGGCCGCGGGAGGAGTTACATTTGGTCGGGCCCCGGCCCAGCCACAGGAGGATTTCGGGACACCCGCGGGACACCGGCGGGACACCGTGGGCCACTGGCCGCCGGAGGAGAATCATTTGGTCCGGCCGCGGCCCAGCCACAGGAGGATTTCCTCTCGCCAGCCCACGCAGCTTCGCCTCGCCCGCACGCACGGCACGCACGACACGAACCCGAAACCGAAATCGATTTCCCGGTAGGGGGTCTCCGTCTCACGTCGGACTCACCCCCCAACGTCCGATATATATATATATATACACACACCTATACGACCGCCCTTCGGGTGATAAGGAGGTTCGGGGAGGGAAGGACCAACGTCTCACTCGAGCGATTTCACTATCGGTCTCATTATCGATCACATTATCGGTCTCGCTCGATCGATCTCACTCGATCGATCTCACAATCGATCTCATTCGATATTTCCATTCGATCGATTTCACAATCGGTATGACTTTCGATCTCACAGTCGATCTCACTATCGACCTCACTATCGATTTTACAATCGATCTCACTTTCGGTATCATCATCGATCTCATTATCGATATCACAATCGATCTCGCAACCAACGTCGTCATCACCATCATCAACTTCATCGTCATCAACGTCATCAACATCATCACCACCATCATCATCATCATCATCATCATCGGGACACCATCACCATCATCACCTCATCATCCTCATCACCAACCCCTGCATCATCATTACCATCATCATCACCATCAGCGGGGCACCATCATCGTTACAATCACCACCAACGTCATCATCATTGGGACACCAACATCGTCATCATCATCATCATCATCATCATCATCGGGGCACCACCATCATCATCATATCATCATCAGGAACAACGTCATCAGCATCATCCTCATCATTGGGAGGCCATCATCATCATCAACAGCATCACCAACATCATCATCACCATCGGGACACCATCATCATCGTCACCATCATCGTCATCACCATCATCATCATCATCATCTGGACACCATCATCATCAACATCAACATCATCATCATCATTACCATCATCGGGCCACCGTCACCAAAATCAGCATCTCCACCTCATCATCATTCCCATCATCATCATCATCGGGAAACCATCATAGTCATCATCGTCATCAACATCATCATCGTCATCATCATCGGGACACCATCATCACCATCACCATCATCTTCAACTGCATCATCATTAACCTCATCATCATCATCATCGGGTCATCATCATCATCATCATCATTATCAGCATCATTACCATCATCATCATCACCTCATCATTACCTCATCATCATCAACATCAACAACATCACCATCATCGGGACGCCATCATCATCAGCAACATCATCATCATCAGCATCATCATCGGGACACCATCATCATCACGACCCTGACCATCATCATCACCATCATTATCATTATCGCCAACACAATAACCATCGGGACACCATCATCATCACCATCATCATCATCATCATTCTCAACATCATCGACATCATCATCATCATCATCATCATCATCATCGTCGGGGCACCAACGGGACACCGGCGAGACACCGGCGGGACACAGCGGGCCACCAGCCCCCGGAAAGGAATCATTTGGTCTGGCCGCGCCTCAGCAGGAGGCGGGACATCGGCGGGACACCGCGGGCTACTGGCCCCCGGAAAAGAATCATTTGGTCCGGGCGCGTGTCAGCTACAGGAGACTTTTCTTCTCGCCCGCCCACGCAGCTACGCCTCGCCCGCACGCACGGCACGCACGAACACGAAACCGAAATCGATTTCCCGGTAGGGGGGCTCTCCGTTCCACTTCGATCTCGCCCACTCACCTCCGAATAAATGAAAATATAAATATATGCATATACCTATACGACCACCTTCGGGTGATAAGGAGGTTCGGGGGGGAGGAAGTAACGTCTCACTCGATCGGTCTGAATATCGATCTCATTATCGATCTCACAATCGGTCTCGCTCGATCGATCTCATCCGATCGATCTCACAATCGATATCACTCGATCTATTTCATTCGATCGATCTCACAATCGATCATATTATCGATCTCGCAATCGATTTCACATTCGGCCTCACCATCGATTTCACTGTCGATATCACAATCGATCTCACAACCAACGTCATCATCATCATCAACATCATCGTCATCAACGTCATCAACATCATCATCATTGGGACACCATCATCATCATCACTTCATCACCATCCACATCATCACCATCATCACCGCCATCATCATCATCGGAACACCATCATCGTCACCATCATCATCATCATCATCAACATCATCATCACCATTATCGGTGCACCATCATCATCATTGGAACACCACCATCATCAGCATTTCATCATCATGAACAGCATCATCAAAATCATCATCAACATCGGGACACCATCATCATTGCCACCATCATCATCACCATCATCATCAGCACCAACATCACCAGGACACCATCATCATCAACATCAACATCATCATCATCACCGTCATCGGGCCACCATCATCAAAATCATATCATAACACAATCATCATCCCCTCATCAACATCACCATAATCATCGGGCCACCATCATCGTCATCATCATCATCAACAGCATCATCATCGGGACACCATTATTTGCATCATCACCATCATCACCAACGGCATCATCATTATCCTCATCATCATCATCGTCAGGATACCATCATCACCAGCATCCGCTTATTATCATCATTTCGTCATTTCATGGTCACCAACATCATCAGGATCATCAACATCATCATCATGTAAACATCGTCATTATCAGCAACATCATCATCATCATCATCATAAGGACACCTTCATCATCACCACCGTGGCCATCATCATCATCAACATCGTCGACGTCATCATCAACATCATCATCATCGGGGCACCACCATCATCATCAACATCATCAGCTTCATCGACATCATCATCATCATCATCATCATCATCATCATCATCATCATCATCATCATCATCGGGAAACCGACGGGACACCGGCGGGACACCGGCAGGACACCGCGGGCCACCGGCCCCCGGAAAGGAATCATTTGGTCCGACCGCGCCTCAGCCGGAGGCGGGACACCGGCGGGACACCGCGGGCCACTGGCCCCCGGAAAGGAATCATTTGGTCCGACCGCGCCTCAGCTACACCACGCAGCTTCGCTTCGCCCGCACGCACGGCACGCATGAACACGAAACCGAAATCGGTTTCCCGGTAGGGGGTCTCTCCGTTCCATTTCGATCTCACCCACTCACCTCCGATATACATATATATATATATACACATATATTTGTATACAAGACTGCAGTGGCGCTTCGCGCCATGCACCTTGGTCCTTGAAGTTTGGTATGCAGGCGGAATGGCAAGAAGGCCAAACTGACAATTTAGCGATAACTCCTTGTTGCCTTTTCCAGCATCGCCGCTAAAATGATGTTATTCGTTATCCTTCCTCCATGCTTCTTTCTCCTCGTTCTCGCCATACCCTGCGCATGTTCCCCATCCTCCTCAGCTCTTTTTGCGGAGGCTCCTCCTTGGAGAGCCTCTGGGGATCTCACAAAAGTTTCAGGCTTTCTTAAGGCCTTCTGGAGGCCTCCTGGGAGTGTTCTGGAGGTTCTGGGGTTTCCTCGGGTCACCCTGCCTCCAACCGCGGTCTCCCTGAACAACCGGGTCACGATTTGGAATGCTTCGGAGGGTGTCTTGGGGCCGTCTTGGGCCGCCATGGGGCTCTCTTAGACCATCTTTGACCCCTGTTGTGCCGTTTTGGGGCTCTCTTGGACTGCCTGGAAGCCCTTTCGGACGGTTGTGGAGCGATTTTGGAGCCTCCCAGGCGGCTTCGGACGCCCAGAAGACTGCCGCATTGGAGCGTCGGGAAGCCGAAAAGAGGAGAACCCGAAAATTCACCAAAAACCGCAGAAAATCAATGATTGTTGCCTCTTGGGGCCTTCTTGGGAGTGTTCTTGGAGGCTTTTTGAAGCCTTCGGCGCCGTCTTGGAGGCCTCTTGGGCCATCTTGAGGTCACGTCGGCCACTCTTGGAGCGCTCTTGTGCTGTCTTGGGGGTCTCTGGGACTTCTCCGATGACCCCCCTGATCGCCCTAGGTGTGCTGGGAAGGCTTGGCAACACGCCCTGCGAGGCCCGGGGGGCCGCTTCGAGGCCCGTTCGGAGGGTCCCAAAGATCCCGGGAGTCCCGTTTTTGGGGGGGGTCCCCCCGCCCGGGCTTATAAAAATGTAGGAGAAATATATGTATTTACAACTTGCCCAATGTACATTGCACCACACATATTGCACACCATAAATTGCACGACGGGTACTGCACAACGTAGACGGCACAACACAGATCGGACCAGATAGGTCGCACTACATAGAAGATTGCACCGCAGGTCTTGCACCACAGATATTGCACCACATAGATTGCTCCACAGAGATTCCACAACATATATTGTAAGAGACACACTGTTTGGGATCCACGCTGGCTAGCATGTTGAAAGGACCAAGCCTCCATTCGCGTGACTGCTGGCAATTTCAAGTTTCGGGTTCGTCAGTTGTTAGGGAATCTCAAGCGGAACGCCAGAGCGGGCATGGACACGT
>CAUYUJ010002231.1:15000-27500 GCA_963575745.1 Prorocentrum cordatum | reverse complement strand
CGGATTCGCTCTCGTGGGCATATCGCCGATCTGTCGGCGATGTGTTTCCGATTCCAGCTCGATGTTTCCTCTCCTCGGCCGGTTCCCCCCCCCTTAACGTTGCCCCTCAGCGGAAGGGGTGCGTGGTGGGCTGTGAATCGAGGAACACAAGCTTCGGAGGTCTGGCCAGATCTCTTGGATCGGCGCTGGAGCGCTCGGGCGGCGTTCCCCGCGCCACCCCTGGCGCCCTCCGCGCGCCAGGGAGGGGAGTCCAGCGCCGATCCAAGAAATCCACGCGGACCCCTGACGTTGTTGTATTTACAGTGGTCTGATCTCGAGGGGAGGTGGGGAGGAGGAGGCCCCCCTTTCGCGCGTCCTCGTTGGTTCCCGGAGGTCTTCCAGGCTACAGGTGATTTCTCCTAGCAGCTGCGCATCGCCGGTGGTGATCTTGGGAGTGCCTGGATCGTTCCGAACGGCCGCCGGCGAATCGAGTTGTGACCCGGACGCCGAACCTCACCGCCAACCAAACCACCTGAACCCGACTTCAATTTTACCTCCATTTCCAGTGGGGCGGGGGTTGAGGAACATTGAAAAACACATGGAACCTGTACCCCTCCAACCCGAAATTCGGGTCTTCGGCTTGGGTTGCGGTGGTCTGGTAGGTAGTCATAGCCTCCTCTCGTTGTGAACAAGGTGCGACAGGAGGTTTCGGGGAGGGGTGCGTGGTGGGTTGGGGAGGTGGGGAGTCGAGGAAGTGCAAAGCCTGGATCGGGGTATGTGGATTGGCACCATGTCCCGCTTCAGGATCGGCGCGCCCCGTGTCGACAAATCGGGCGGCATCGGCCTCATGATTCGGGGTTGGAGTTGGCGTTAAGTCGGGCGTGTGCCCAAGGGACGGGGATCCCCACCTCCTTGCGTCGTGGCAAGATCACGCCAGAAGGTGCGGTTTTGGCCTCCGGGGGCCCTCACTGGCTCAGGTGATCGTCGCGAAGTTAGAAGAGGAGGGGAGAGGAGTGTGTGGGAGGGACAGGGGGGGACGCAGATGCGGACACAGGGAAGGGGGGGAAGGGGAGCAGAGGGGAGGGAGGGAGTTGACAGCGGGGCATGCAGCCTGATGATGATAATGATGGCGTTGAGGAGGAGCAAGAGAAGACTGGTGGCGACGATGATGCCGACGACGATGACTGTCACGACGACTACGACGACGAGGAGGATGGTGGTCCTGGTGATGATGAGGCTGATGGTGAGGAGGAGGATAGTGATGATGCTGATTCTCATGATGATGATGCTGATGATTATGACGATGATGACGATGACGATGACGATGATGATGATGATGCTGATGCGGATGATTATGTTGATGATGCCGATGGTGATGCTGATGATGATGATGATGATGATGATGATGATGGTGGTGATGATGATGATGATGATGATGATGATGATGATGACGATGCTGATGAGGATGATGATAATGATGATGATGATGATGATGAGGATGACGATGACGATGATGATGATGATGATGATGATGATGATGATGATGAGGATACTGATGCTAGTGATGATGATGATGACGATGATGATGCTGCTGATGATGATGCTGATGGTGAGGATCGGATGAGGATGAGGATGAGGATGAGGGCGTGGATGAGGATGATGAGGATGATGATTGACGTCGTCATTGCCATGGCCACGTCACCGTCGTCAAGGAGAGCAGTTGGGATAGAGAGAGGAGGGGGTCCTCTTGGGGCCTCTTCTGGACCCTCCTCGGGGCTCATCTTGGTGCGCCCTCTTGGGGCCCTCCTGGTGCCTTTTGGCTGCTTTTCGGAGCGTTCTCCTGATGCCTCTCTTGGGTCCCTCTGTGGGCCGAGGGAGCACGAGGAGGAGGAGGAGGAGCGAGCGAGCAGCCGAGAGGCGGTTGGGTCGGCCCGCGGCGGCGGGCGGAGGGCCCACTAGCCCCCCCGCCCCCCTCCCCAGCGCGTACACCACGGAGCCCAAAGGGCCAGGAACCGCGTTGCATGCGCCGAGGCGGGGGGGGGAGAGCCAGTCGGACCTGGCAAGGCGGCCGAGCGGCCAGGGGGCACGGGGCCTGCGGCAGGCCCGTGCTCACGTGCACGAAGCCTGTCATGGCGTGGAGCCCCACGCACAGCACGCCCAGCGACAGCGGGGCGAGGCCGACCTCCTGGTGGCCCTGCGAGCCCAGGTGGCCACTGAGGAAGAGGGCCGTGCCGACCCACACGTGGACCAGCTCGAACATGTTCGAGCTGCATGCAGCAAAACTGGCTGGATGCAGGCCAGCACTTAGGGTGCCCAAGGGCCAGCCACGCTGCAATCCCAAGGGGCCTGGCCGGCCTGCACCTGCCTGGCGACATATGAACCTGCCCTAGGAAGGATTTGAAAGCCGAGCCTGAATCGGCCCAGCTGTCAACTACAAAGTCCGTCATCGCTGCCATCCTCAGAGCCTGAATCGGGTCCAGTTTGACCCAGCTCCTGCACTACATCATATGAAAGCCCATATCCACGTAAGATTCTGGGCACATCGAGGTATCTGGAGTCGCCGACGGCAGCAGGTGATGCAGCCGCTGGTCTCTCTACAACCGTGTCCACCAACGGATCAATCCACTGTTTGACCTTGCACATCGTCTTCCTCGTCTCTGACGATGGCCGAGACGGGCCGTCCAATTTCACGTGCTTCTTTGAACTTTGCGGGTGTCTGAGATTCTCGAAATGTCGCGTGTTTTCAACTCCACGTCCTGACACCGACCGCCCAGGGCACGTCACGTCCAGACCTTTGTGCGACTCCAAGTTGAAGTACCTGCAGCACGTCGTGCAAAACACTAGGCAGTAGTCCAGACCCACAGCTTTGTATTCATACAGGGCATGCTTGCCCACAAACCAAGGCTCTTTTGACGATTCTTCCATACGCAACGCCTGCTCGATCCTTTCTTCGTCATCATCTGCCACTGGAAACCAGTAATCCAGAAATTGTTCCTCCTGAGAGTAGAACCAAACTTCAAATCTCGCCAGATATTCCAGCGAGGTACGATAAAATCTGCGGCAACCGTTCACAAATCTTATCAGTTGCTCTAAAGGTAGTATATGCTTTGCTCCGTGCTTGGCCCAGGAGTCCGCCTCCCCGTTGCCGTCCATTTGAAAGTGCGAGATGTTCCCTTTCACGAACGTCTCTCCTAGCTGCGTGAGCTTTAACGTGCATGAAACATTGGTCACTGAAGTCCTCCCTCAGCCTAGTCAGCTTCCAGATATGGGCCCGTGCGCACTTGGATCCCGCGGCCCACGATAAGTTGAAACAGCACGATGGTGAGCTCTTGCAGTCTGAGAGAAGCGCCCACGTTCCTAGCACAAGTCGGCTAGCTTGATAAATTGCGTAGTCTTCTCCATCTTTCGCCACCTGTAGCGGCCCGATCTGCTTTGGTACTGTACCATAGAAACGTCCGACTCGACGACGCTCACTGCCAAAGGCGATCACTGCCCAGCCTGCAACTCTGAGCTCTGGAATGTTGGCGTGGAAACCGGTGCCGTCGACGAACACGAACCCGTCGGCAACTGTCACCACTCCAGCGTTGTCGACGTCGATGAAGTCGCGTGCTGAGGAACGCGGCAGATAGGCAAAATCCGGACCAGGATTTTGCAGGATTCCTCTCGCAAGCTTCTCTTGCACCGCTGGGCTCCCTCTGTTGATTTCCAATGCCGCTTTGCGTATGATATCAGGAATCAGAATCTGTCTTTGGCTTGCGTAGGCGTCGCAGCTGAAAAAACTGGAGTAAAGTTCCTGGCGCTATGCCACAGCGCTTGCATAGGTGACTCTGGTCTGGGAAAGCTCGAGCAACTCTGGCTTGGCACCAGTGTTCTCCTGAGCAGAGGTCACGAAGAGACCGCCTCTCATGTGGGGAGAGTGTCTTTGACTTCATTGCCGCCTGAAGTGGCCCCCACGATATTTCCCCCAGCCTAGGTTCCTCATCTGCACCGCGTAATCCTCTAAGAACATTTCGGCTTATGTGTCTCTGCACTCCCTTCTTGACCATGTCTGCGACGAGCTCTGCCGAATGGTGAGAGGCGTCCCAGACTATTCCCTCATCATCTCTTACCGTAGTTGCGTCCTCCAGCGTCCAGCCAATTCTGTGGAGCGATAATGCTAGAGCTGAGATGGGGTTCTTGACTTTTTTCCAAGCGTGGCGCTCTTTCAGCCAGGGCCGCGCATCCACGATGAGGCCATTTACCACATTCCTGGAGACCATGCCAGCCGCGAGGGTCGTGACGAACGTCTGCATGGCATCCGCGGTCGCGATGACGAGCGGGTCTGATCTCCACCCGTTCTCTGAGAATTGCAATGCAAGGCCTACATGGGCCCCTGGTTTGAACCTTCCCGCGGCGTTGAGGAAGGACATCCGAAGCCGCTGGATTCGCCCATTGGGGGCCCCTGCAATGCTGCATCCCCAGAGGCTCTTGGAAAGCACACCAGCACGATGGGCCGCACATCTTTTAACCCCGAGGCCCTGTAAGGCCTGGATGCGATCCCCCTTCTTCATGGCCTCCTGGATCCTTTTCAACTGGGTCCCAATTCTGCGAAACCGACCATTCACAGCATCTCCTCCTATGTCCCTGTGGTGCTGATCGTGCTTCAGGTGGGGTGTTCACTGGCCAGGGGTCCGAGAGCTCCCCACATACCTCCAAAAACAACTCCTTGTCCCTGCAGAGAACCCCCATCTTGTCCCAAGAGATCGGGGGGCCCTTCTTCTGGAGGCCCACGAGGAGGTAGTTCAGGGCGTATTTCATTTCCCTGGTGACTGAAAGTCTGCCTCCGGTGGCGTGGAGGCTTATGTCGTCGATGAGGTTCTTGATCCGCGCCGTGGGACATCTGACTCCCATGTGTCTCAGTGTCCTGATAGTCATCAATTTAGCCGGGCCAGTTGCACAAGAACATCCTGCTATTACTGTTCCATTGGCTCGAAGTTCAGTTGACGTCGATCTCTGGTATGTGGCCCTTCATGGGCCTCTGCACATGCAGCGCAGTGGTTTTAACAACCTGGTGGGGACATCTGTGTCTCTAGCAGCGCATAATAATTCAGAGTGGCTGATCGTTTCATAGAATTTCCTGGGGTCTACAAACGCACTCACACTGATAACGTTATAAACGGGGGGAACGCTCGCCAACACGTCGTGGATCCAGGCCGATTTGTCGCGCGACGTTTCGGGCGAGGACCCCCAAAAGAAACTGCCCCCGAAGGTGCCCTCCCATTTGGCCACTTCTGAGTGCCTCAGACGCGACCAGATGCGACCGAAAAGAGGGAGGAGTCCTATGGGGCGCACTCCTCCTTTGGGCTTCGCAAGGAACACAATGAGTGTTGGCAACATGGCTGTGTCCTCTGGGTTGTCTTCCCAGGGGCGCAGCAGTGCAGAGAGGGACTCTAGCAGCTCGACAGGCAGATGCTCAATCCAGCGCGGGTGGAAACAATCCCATCCCAGCGCTGTCTTAGCCCTGAAAGTCTGCAGCGCCGCCTTGGCCCCGTGAATCTCCATCCTAGGGGGCGGCGGTGCATCCTCAACCGACCAGGTGAGCGGGCGAGCTTCACTTTCGCGCCCAGGCACAACCCACAAGCTCACCCATTCACCCAGCATGGCCTGGAGGGCCGCATGTCCTACAACAGGGAGCCCACTGGAGTCCTGATCAGAAGGGTCGGCGCCCCTGGGGCCCTTAGAAAAACGGTGCGCCAAACCGGCGCCATTCTGAAAGTCGAGCTCCGAAAACAAAAAAAGCTCTCCAGCTGGCTCTGGCGGCGGCTGCGTCTGCAGCCGTGTGCGCAAGCACTTAATCTTGAACAAATTTGCTAGCTTCTCCCTTCTGCTCGTCGCTCGCAAGCTGTTGCAAAAAAGGATTCACAATCGCTGATCCTGAAACCGACTCCTCCGACACCCGCCGCACCACCCGTGTTCCACGCGTCCCCCAGCTCTCTACGACGACGCTCGGCACTGGCCTTCGACTCCTGTTGGGCAGAGGCGGCGGTGTCTGAAGCGCGGAGCCATTGCATGGTTAAACGCCTGATGCTGAGCCACTTCTGAGTCGGGGGGGGGGGGGGGGGGGGGGCGCGCCTTTCTGCGAAGGCTCTCCCCCCATTCACACACGAGGGGAACGTTTTCCAGTCGACGCCCGAGCTCTCTTCCACAGTGACGCGGCCTGTCCGAAGCTGGGATGGCCAAGCACATGCGCAAATAGAGCTCAGCAGACTGAAACCAGCGTCGCGCCAGACTGTCCACCGACTCCCCCTCTTTCTGGTCAAAGCCTGACCAGCTCGAGACGTCTCGTGGGACAAAGGATTGCCCCGTCTGAGGCATTGGAAATGGGTCAGGTTTGACCCGTCGGTAAATGTAGTTCTGTCCCCCAAGCCCTCCCAGGACAAGTTTGACCGCCCTGCGGGGCCCAGCGGGGGCGTCGTCCATAACCGAAATGGACTTGACAAAAGAAAGCAGCACATCACTGATCACAGAAAATCATAATGTGAGTCATGACGCGTTGGCTTCCCACTGCGCACAACTTTTGCATGCATCTGACTCAGGAAACCAGCCCGCAAAAAAAAAAAAAAAAAAAAAAAAAAAAAAAAAAAAAAAAAAAAAAAAAACGAGTCTCTGCCAAAAAAATATGCCTCAATATTCCAATATCCTGCTATGATGAAAGGCGGACAGGCTGCGCGCACCGCCTCGAGCAACGAGGCAATCAATTCGACGCTTCCTGCCACACCTACACTGCAAATGGCGCAAATGGAGACCAGCCGCACCTGCATAACTCCCAGCGTGACGCGCTGGAAGGTGAGCCTGGATTTGTCGAACTCGTTGTTCGGGGGGTGCCCTATGCTGGCGATATGCCCTGATGTGAGGATGCCAACCCCGCTGGATGTCTCCGTGATCTTCTTACCCGTCACGGCGCGCCCGTTGGCCAGGAACTTGTAGCCACGCTCTCGCGCCCAGCTTTGTGCCGACTTCAGCTGGTCGCCGCTGCGCAGCCTGTGCCCCTGGCCGAAAATCACGTCGGGCTGGTCTGCTCTGTCCAGCACCGTCCATTCCGAAAAACCTTGCATCGTGCTCCAGGCATTGCTGTTGTACGTGACCAAGGACAGCGTGGTAGGTACAGGTATGGAACTTGATAGATGCGAAGCCGCATCCCACTTGAGCTGCTGCACCAGGTCGGCGTGTGACTTGCCTCCCCAACAGCTCACTATAGTGTTTACCCATGATTTGTCGATTGGGTCGTCTTCGCCTTTGTACTCTGAAAGCCTGAGCCCCGAGTAATCAGGAAAATCCAACCCTCCATATTTAATGACGAACTTGTTGCGGTACTTTGACTTGCATCTCCTGCCCCCTTGGTCTGCCACCTTCGCGGCAGGGAGGCAATCAATGCGGATGAAAGCCTCCTGCTGCCAAGGACCGTGCACGTGCTCTGACAATGCTTTCCTCGGCGGACGGCCCCGCGTAATCTTTGACCAGTTTGCTCAGATCTTCGATGTCTTCCCTGTCTGGCCCCCAGGGGGCAGGCTCTCTCCGTGGGGCCCGCGCTGGCTCAGCGAGTAACCCGACGCCACCTGTACTGAGCGTTGCCACTAGAGCTGGGGCGGCCTTCTTCGGATCACTGATGCCTTCCATACTTGAGAGAACGTCCTCAAGTTTGACCTCGTCGACGACCGTCTCGACAGCGTCCGTGTCCCTCTGGGCGAGGTTTGACAGCTCGATCTCCAGCTTCTCGCATGCCTGAATCTTCTCGGCGATGAGGGCGTCGGCGTCTGCCAATGCCTTCCGTGCTGATTCCAGAGCTGCTTGGGCCACGGCACGATCTGCAATGGCCTTCTCCTTCTGCTTACGGGCTTGCTCCACTCTCCTCGAAAGAACGCTAAGCTTCGCGCCCAGGGGCTTGTTCTCGTGAAGCTTGGCCTTGGCAACTTCCAGCTGAGACTGGGCTGCGGCCAAGGCGGCCTTTGCCCACTCCCCTTTAGTTGACTCCAACCACTTGATATGTTTGGCCAGCGCATCAATCTCCTCGCGAAGCTCGGCTGGCTCATTGGTGGTGTCGGACTGCGGCGGCCCTCCACCCCCGTCGCCTTTGAGGGTGGCACTCTCCCTCTCCAGCTCCTCGAGGCGACGCACCAGCTTGCTGAGGGCTCCCTTGTCCTTGCCCCCAGTGCTGAAGGAAGGCGACTTGCTTGGGCGCACACACTTGAAGCTGGCGGACTTGTGGACATGGCACATGAAGCAACGATCATTGCTGCCCCAGTTGGCCAGAGGAAGACCAGACTTCTTGTGCACACAGAACTTGCACATCCAGTCCAGCTTCGGGGAGTGCCACGGCGCCGGCGCCATGGATGCGGATGATTGGAGGCTCTCGAACCCCTTGCCTCAGGAACGCACTCCACAGACTGGAGCCTCTGATCGCGCTCTGAGGTGCAAGGGACCTCCGTGAAGGGTGAAAGCAGCCGCGGACTAGCGGTATCCGTTTTGGCCCCAAGGGAACCTTGCATCTTGAGCCAAAATGGCTACGGAGGAGGAGGAGGAGAAGGAGGAGGACGAGCAGGAGGGGGAGGAGCAGGATGATGAGGAGGAAGCCAATGATGATGCTGTTGATGATGATGGTGACGATGATGGCAATGAGGATGATAATGATGCTGATGATGCTGTCGATGATGATGACGATGATGCTGATGGTGATGATGACGATGATGATGATGATGCTGCTGATGCTGATGATTATGATGATGCTGCTGATGATGATGATGACGCTTCTGATGGTGATGATGATGCTGACGAGGCTGATGGTGTTGCAGTTGATGATGATGATTCTGGTTGTGTTCATGTAGATGACGATGGTGATGCCACGGTGGTGGTGATGAGGCTGATGACGATGACGATGATATGGGTGTTGATGATACTGATGCTGATGATGTTTCAGGCTATGATGCTGTTGATGTTGCTGCGCATGATGATGCTGCTGCTGCTGATGATGATGATGCTGCTGATGCTTATGATGATGTTGATGACTGATGGTGATGATGCTGCTGATGATGATCTTGATGATGATGCTGATGATTCTGTTGATGATGATGAGGATGCCGAATCGGATGCTGAAGCTGCTGCCGATGCTGATGATAATACTTATGCTGTTGATGATGACGATGATTGTGAGGATTATGATGATGCTGCTGATGATGCTGATGATGCTGCTGCTGATGATGAGGATGCTGCTGCTAATGATGACGCTGATGACGATGCTGCTGCTGCTGATGATGCTGCTGCTGCTGATGCTGATGATGATGATGCTGCTGCTTCCGATGATGATGATGATGATGATGATGATGATGATGATGATGATGATGATGATGATGATGATGATGATGTTTCTGACGCTGATGATCATGCTGATGATGCTGTTGATGTTGAAGATGGCTGTGATGCAGATGACGATGATGTTGATGCTGCCGGTGGTGATGCTGATGATGCTGCCCATGCTGTTAAGGACGATCTGGAGCAAGATCAGGAGATGGTGACGACGATGCTGCTACTGACGAGGAGGAGGAGGAGGAGGAGGAGGAGGAGGAGGAGAAGGAGGAGGAGGGGGGGAGGATCAGGAGGAGAAGAAGGAGGAGGAGGAGGAGGAGGAGGACCATAGCCAACCGAGGAGGCCATCCAATTCGGCATGCAGAAACTGACAAACGAGTGAACTATCCTCGACGAACTCTCCAAGTTCGGAGGCACTCGCCTCGCGTTTCCTTCTATCAAGGACCCGCTGCCCGAGGCTCTCTGCCTCGGCGCGGGAGGGGAATCCAAAAAGGGCCACCCGTGAACAGTGCTGGGAGGGGGTCCAATGGGGAGGTGCACCACCAAGACCGAGCTTCGCGGCGAAGAACTCCCGAGAGGCAACAGAGAGGGCACCGGCCGCCCCCACACGCCCGTTCTGACGGGACGGGTGCTTGCCATGCAAAATCAAAGCCAAGTGCCCCTCGCGACCCTCATTGCGGACATCGAGGCAATTCGACACAAGAGCTATCCTGCCCCAGGACGGCCCTGGGTGACCAACCGAACCGCAATTCGTGCAGGCAGCTAAGGATCTCTGAGGGGACCCATCTGGTCCAGTCACCAGGGCCTCCAGGCAGACGTGGCCGCGGGCGCGCCAGAGTGTGAGTAGGCCCAAAGCCTCTTCGCCAGGCGGCGGAGGGGCGCCTTGCAAGGCAGGTCCCAACACCGCGCCTGCCGGCGCTCCCTCGCGATCGCCATCATCCCCCGCCCCACTCACGACAAGATAGCGAGGAGGAGGAGGAGGAGGAGGAGGAGGTGGAGGAGCAGGAGCAGAAGCAGGATAGGAGGAAGGAGGAGGAGGAGGAGAGGAGGAGGAGGAGGAGGCCGAGGAGGAGGAGGGAAGGAGGAGGAGGAGGATGAGGAGGAAGGAGGAGGATGAGGAGGAGGGGGAGGAAGAGGAGGAGCAGGAGAAGGAGGAGGAGGAGGAGGAGGAGGAGGAAGAGGAGTTGGAGGAGTTAGAGGAGGAGGAGGAGAGGAGGAGAAGGAGGAGGAGGAAGAGGAGGACGAGGAGGATGCGGAGGAACAGGGGGAGGAGGAGGAGAGAGGAGGAGGAGGAGGAGGAGGACGAGGAGGGAGGAGGCCGGAGCAGTTGAGGAGGAGGAGGAGGAGGAGGAGGAGGAGGAGGAGGAGGAGGAGGAACAGGAACAGGAAACAGGAGGAAAGAGGAGGAGGAGGAGGAGGAGGAGGAGGAGGAGGCGATGCACTTGCTGTGGAGTAGGAGTAGAAGGGCTAGAAGGAAGGATGCTGATGATGATTGATGATGATGATGATGAGGAGGAGGAGGAGGAGGAGGAGGAGGGGAGGAGGGGGAGGAGGAGACGGAGGAGGAGCGGAGGAGGTGGAGGAGGATGAGAAGGAGGAGGAGGAGGGGAAGCGGAGGAGGAAGGGAGGAGGAGGCGGAGGAGGAATAAGAGGAAGGAAGACGAGGAGACTGAGGAGGAGGCGGAGGAGGAGGAGGAGGAGGAGGAGGAGGAGGAGGGGAGGAGCAGGAGCAGGAGCAGGGGCAGGAGAAGGAGGAGGGGGAGAAGGAGGGAGGAGGAGGAGGGGGAAAAAGTGGATGAGGGGGATGAGGAGCAGGATGAGGATGCGGAGGGGAGGAGGATGATGAGGAGGAGAATGGGAAGACTGACGATGAGGATGAGGTTGGGGATGAGGAGGAGGAGGAGGAGGAGGAGGAGGAGGAGGAGATGGAGGAGGATACGTAGGAGGAGGATGAGGAGAAGGAGGAGGAGGGGGCGAATGAGGAAGAGGTAGAAGAGGTGGAGGAGGAGGAGGGGGGGGGAGGAGGACGACGACCATGCAGGTAATGCGGATGCTGCTGCTGATGATGTTGCTGTTGACGATTATGACGTTGCTGCTGATGCTGATGGTGCTGTTGATGCTGATGCGGATGCTGATGCTGCTGATGATGCTGATGGTACTGCTGATGAGGATGATGCTGCTGATGATGCTGCTGATTAGGATGCTGATGCTGGACATGAGGGTGATGCTGATGCTTGTGAGGATGAAGGAGGCAGAGGGGAGGAGGAGGAGGAGGCAGAGGGGGGGAGGAGGAGCAGGAGGAGGACTAGGAGGGGGCTGACGATGCTGATGGTGATGCTGATGCTGCTGATGATGATTATGATGATACTGATGGTGCTGCTGCTGCTGCTGCTGCTGCTGATGATGATGATGATGATGATGATGATGATGATGGTGGTGGTGATGATGATGCTGATGGTACCGATGATGCTGATGAAGAGGATTATTGGGATGATGCTGCTGCTGATGACCATGATGATGCTGACGATGATGATGACGCTGATGAAGGTGATGCTGCTGCTGATGATGATGACGTCGACGCTGCTGATGCTGCTGATGATGATGAGGATGATGAGGAGGAGTAGGAAGAGGAGGATGAGAAGGAGGGGGAAGAGAAGGAGCAGGAGGAGGTGGAGGAGGAGGAGAAGGAGGAGGAGGAAGAGGGAGATGAGGAGGAGTAGAAGCGGAAGATCTACGCCGACCCGCCCACGGACGTTCGCCAGGCCTTCGGCATCAATGAGGGCGAAGTGCTGCGGTTCCTCAAGCCGATGTACGGCTTCGTACACGCACCTCGGAAGTGGTGGTTAGATTTCAAGGAGTCTCTCAACAAGCTCAAGCTTGAGGCCATCCAGTGCGAGCCCCGCGTCTGGGTCATCAGGGACGGCGACGGCAAGCTGATCGGTACGGTCATTCTGCACGTAGACGACATGACGATCGCCGGAGACCACACTAACAAGTCCATCTTGCGGAAGCGGAAGGAGATTCAACAAGCTTTCGAATGGACACCCTGCGAGAGCAAGGCTTCCGTTCAATGTGGAGTCAGCATCCGCCAGAACAATCATTTCACCTGCAGCCCCGCCCAGGACACCTACAGCATGAACGTGGAACCGATTCCAGCCAAGCGCGGCAGGAAGCCTACTGAC
>CAUYUJ010002231.1:0-10000 GCA_963575745.1 Prorocentrum cordatum | reverse complement strand
TTTGTTTTTTCCTCTTCCTCCTCCTCCTCCTCCTCCTCCTCCTCCTCCTCCTCGCTCTTTGCCTGAACTCTGCCATCTGCACCGACACGCCTGGGCCCTTGCCCAGGCTCTGCCGCTGCGCCAGCACCTGCACCCGCAGGATGGCCGCCGCCTGTTTCACCCGCTTTCTCTTTTGGGACTTGGCCCCCACGTGCGGGCCTCGCCACGTTCTGAGTTCTGAGTTTGACGTCAGGCAAACTTGGACCAGGGTTGATCGTAGCGTCTCCTCCTCCTCCTCCTCCTCCTCCTCCTCTTCCTCCTGTCCAGTACAAGGTGGCACCAATCCTCCTCCTCCTCCTTCCCCTCCTCCTCCTTCCCCTCCTGCTCCTTCCCCTCCTCCTCCTCCTCCTCCTCCTTCCCCTCCTCCTCCTCCTCCCCCTGCTCCTCCTCCTCCCCCTCCTCCTCCTCCCTTTCCTCGCCCTTGGCGGAGGCTGGCGGAGGCCAGCGGAAGTACAATTGCGGCGGGTCCTCGGGCGAAAGGCCGGGGGAAGGCGGCGGATGTATTCATCGGCGGCGAGCGAGGGGGGAGAGGCGGGTGGGGCTTCCCGGGGCCTGGGTGGGGCTATCAGGGGTGCCAGCAGGGACTCGGTCTGCTACGTGTAAGAGTGGCCCTTCGCCGAAGTGGCCTTCGGTGCGCGTCTTTCGGGGCAGCGCGGGGGGGCCTTCGACCCGAGCGCGCAGGCCGCTGCTGTCGCATCGCGCACGACGATCGGCAAGCCGCGCACCAGTGGTCACCCTTGCCCGGGATCATTCTTGCGTGTAGCCGACTCAGATCGGCGTCACCGCAACATCTTGATACTATGTGTGCGTCGCCTTCCCCAGGGGCGACGCGCGCACCGAGAATTCTTACAGCATGTACGTCGTGGGGGGCGCTTTCTGGCTACGCCGCTCGGAACCCGATATGCTACAATAGCGGTATGCTATATGTTCGGGTCCGACGCGCGCCTCCAAGGAGGGCAGATCGTACCAGCATGCTGCTGTGCGTCCCAGAGAATGCCCTCTCCGTAGGCGACGGGGCCTCTCAGATGGCGGCGGATATCCCAGGCTGTCGCCGAAAAATCAGCCCAGGCAAGCGACGTCTTGTTTTTTTCAGGACGGCGTCCCTGGAAGTCCCGACCCTTTCCCTGGGACCGGTTTTTCATCCTGAGTCGTCTTTTGACGCTCTCGGGGCCCGGCGAGAGCCCCCAGAGGCAGAACATAGCGAACAACTTGCCGCCCTGATTGTTTTTACGACGCGATCATGTCTGGGAAGCTATCTTCTTCGCACCTCGAAGCGTCGGGGCGGGGAGGGTGCCGTCCACGGCGGCCGCCGCGCTCCGTGCAGCCTGGCAGGCAGGCAGCCTGCCGCGCCCGGGCGCGGGCGGGCCCGGCAGCAGCCGCGGCTGCGCGTCCGCGGCCCCGCGGCGGCGGTGGCCCTGGCGGGGGCCGCCGGGGCCCAGCGGCGGCGCGTGCGGCGCAGGCCATATCGGCGCGGGTTGCTGCTGCTGCTGCTGTCGCGGTTCGAAGAAACATAACACTTATAGTAATTGTAACAATACACATAACAATACGAGTAACAATAAACACAGCAATCGTATTCGTAATAACAACACGAATACTATATTATCAGTAATCACACCAATGGTGCTCATACTACTAATATTAATATCAATAATAAGAGCACTCTAAGGATACTGATCAGAATAATCAGAAGGACGATGCGAAACCTAATGCTACAGGCTGGGAAAGGTTTTCTCTTGACGCCGCCGTGTGGCCGAACGCCGGATACCAGCAGGCATTCTGTCAGTGGTGGCTGTGCCACATGACATATACCATTCGGCACATCCCAATGTGTCTTGGGACCCCCCAGGGGGCATAACGTCACAAGTGTAATGATGCCCACCACGTGTGTGAATTATTGTTTCTTTCAGTTCCATACGTCACGTGGCATAACTAACTCAATGTGTATCGGAGCGCCCAAAGCACCCGACGACGACGACGAAGACGAAGACGAAGACGACCACGTCGACGAAGACTACCACCACCACCACCATCACCATCACCATCACCATTACCATCACCATCACTATCACCATCACCACGACCGCCACGACCACCACGACCACCAGGACCACCACGACGGCCACGACGATCACGACGACCACGACCACGACGACGACGGCTACGACGACCACGACCACGACCACGACCACGACCACAACCAGGACCACAACGACGACGACGACGACCACCACCTCCACCACCACCACCATCACCATCATCACCACCATTACCATCACCATCACTATCACCATCACCACGACCACCACGACCACCACGACCACCATGACCACCACGACGACCACGACGACCACGACGACCACGACCACGACGACGACGGCTACGACGACCACGACCACGACCACGACCACGACCAGGACCACGACCAGGACCACGACGACGACGACGACGATGGCGGCTAGGACGTTCACGTGCGCTCTCGCCCGAATGCCGGCCACTCCCTGGTTCTCGCCTCACTGCTGGCCAGTGTCTCGGTCTGGCCGACCACCTCTCCCTATAGCAAGGAGAGGCCCCTGGTGCGGCGCTGATCCCCCTTCGGGAGGGGAGACGTACGGGGGGGAAACACCGCCCCCTCCCTTCAAGGGGGTGACCCCTTGGGGGGACATACTGCTGTCACTCCCAAACACGCACATGTTTGAAAAGGAACCGCCCGTTTGGGTTACTGGTGCTTGGGTCGCCTGATACCGAACAAGAGTATGTGTAGGGTGGAGTCTGTGCATGCCCACGCCCGATACCGAACAAATTGCAGATATGTCTCCAGATACGCGCGCAAGATGCCAGGTCGAACCAGGAACGTTTGTCCAAAGCCGTGCCGAAGCTGCCCCAAACCAGGAGGACATCCGAGCGAAGCGCGCCCCCGAATATGCCAGACCATCCGCGGTGTGAGGACGTATCCGGCGAAAGTGCGCGCATACGAACACTAACCAAGCAAAGTGCGAGGACGTCTCAAGCGAAACCGGGCCCAAACCAGGCCAAACCAGGCAAATTGTGAGGACGTCTCAAGCGAAACCGGGCTCAAACCATGCCAAACCAGGCAAATTGTGAGGACGTCTCAAGCGAAACAGACCCAAACCAGGGCCAAACCAGGCAAATTGCGAGGACGTCTCAAGGGAAACGGGCCCAAAGCAGGCCAGACTAAGGCCAAACCAGGCAAATTGTGAGGACGTCTCAGGCGAAACAGACCCAAACCAGGTCAAACCAGGCAAACTGCGAGGACGTCTCAAGCGAAACCGGGCCCAAACCAAGCCAAACCAGGGCCAAACCAGGCAAATTGAGAGGACGTCTCAAGCGAAACCGGGCCCAAACCAGGCCACACCAGGCAAATTGCGAGGACGTCTCAAGCGAAACGGGCCCAAACCAGGCCAAACCAGGGGCCAAACCAGGCAAATTTTGAGGATGTCTCAGGCGGGGCGCGCCGCCCAACCAGGCCCAACCAGGCCAAACCAGGCCCCAAACCAGGCAGATTTTGAGGAAGTCCCAGGCAGAATCGCCCAAACCAGACTCCATACACTCTCCTTAATCAAATTCTAAGTCAAGGAGTGAATCACCTCCTGGGCCCCCCCCCGCGGGCGGAAGCCTTTTAGAATTTTAGGGGGGGGGCCTTTGGATCGCGCACCCGCTGATGCGGACAGGGTTGGGCGCAGAAGGTCTCATTCGTCTTTCGGTTGTCGTTGTTGGGGCCCGTTGTGGCGTCAAGAGAAATGTTTCCGAGCTTGTAGGCACTAGTAATCGAATAGTACGAATAACAATAGTAACGATACGAATCGTAGTAATACTGTAGTAATGCTACTAGTAACATCCATAATACGAATGCTATTTATGCTACTACCAAGCATATGAGTATGATTCAGACTGGTAACAAGACAGCACTAGGGATAGCACTTTGAATACTCAGACGAACAATGCGAATACTTCTAGTACTATTCAAAACTAATCATAATAGAAGAGATAGCACGAATATCATACCAGAAGGATAGTTCGGATAATGAGAAGAAGAAGAAGAACAAGAAGAAGAAGAAGAAGAAGAAGCACTGGCACACACATGCGGTCAGGAACCTGGCACAGACGTCGCGCCGCAGTTCTGGCCCACCGGGCTTCGGCGCGACGCGCTCTCCACTTCCCGGCCCCCCCGGCGTCAGCGTCCTGGGCATTTCCCAGGCTCCCGCCCTGGGGCGCGGAGCGGGACGCTATCCGCTCGCAGGGCGCAGTGCGCCGCCGGGGCCGCCGCCGCGACACGCTAAGCAACACAATTCCTGGCCGTAAACTATCGGAACTCGGGGCAGATTTCTTGGTTCGGCGCTGGGCCCCTGGGGGCGGCGCCTTCAGAGTGCGTTCCGTTTTCGCCAGGGAGGGGGCGTCCAGCGTCGAGCCAAGCGTTCCGCGCGGAGCTCTGAGAGCAGATGCCGATGTCGCTGTTTTGCTCTGACGATCCCACTCGCGCCACATATCCGCCCCCCACCTCTTTGCCACTGTGGAAGATGTGATGGAGGGAGGTTTTGAGCTATCTTCTACCTCCGTGGGGCCCTCGCCGGCCCCACGACCGTGATGAAAATCCGATCTCGTGGAAGGGATCTAGACCTCTGGGGGTCGACGCTGCTCGCGACAAACATTACCACGAAGGCTTCCTTGCACCCCGCACTTACATGGCCCTGACATGAGCTTCTGCATCGTGGCTCTGCTCGAGGGTCAGCTGTTTCACCTGTTGGGGTTACGCACGTGATCCAGCTTCCACTACAGTGCACCTCTTCCTCGTTGCTGGCGTCGCGCCGACTTTTTTTCTGCCGACCGTGGAAGGCTTGGTCCATCTGGCCTTCGAGGGGACGGCACGTACTAGGTACATGAGATCTGGTAGTCGTCATCTTCCCCAGCCCCTCTCAATTTACACCCGATTCAAGATAGTCGCCCCCCAAAGGGTGTGGGCTCGACCCGAAAACGGCATATCGCAAACAAAATCCTATCGCGAGACTGAGACATAACGAGGAAGGGGGAGGGCTTTTTTCGGCGCGGAGGACACTTTACCAGTGCATCTTGGTTGGCTTCAAAGGATTTGCGCAGCCAGCGATGTACATTCCGATCATTAGTGACAGGCGGATCGATCCCCATTGGCGTTATGATCGCTTCCCCAAGGCAGAATGTATGTATGTATGTATGTATGTATGTATGTATGTATGTATGTATGTATGTATGTATGTGTATATATATGTATGTATGTGCATGTGTATGTGCATGTGTATGTGTATATGAATGTATGTGTATGTGTATATGTATGTGTATGTGTACGTGTATGTGTATTTGTGAGTATGTGTGAATTTATGAATGTATGCGTGCATGCATGTATACATATTATATATATATAAGTATGTATAGGTATGCCTGCCTGTCTGCCTGACTGTCTGCCTGTCTGTCTGTGTGTATGTCTAGGTGTGTGTACGTATGTATGTATGTCTGTCTGTACGTATGCACGCTTACATGTATGTATGTATGCATATATGCATGTATTTATGTATGCATGCATGTATGGATGTATGGAGTTATGCATTTATGTATAGATTCATGTATGTATGTACGTGTCTATCGATATGTTGGAATAGGTGCCCGTCACCAGCAGGTGCCCCGCGGAAACCTCATTTCACATGACCTTCACCCGTGGAAGTTCTGGGGGCCTCCTGCGAGTTTCCAGGTCTATGGATTAATGTGTCCTATATTTCTTCTAGCAGGACTGTGTTTATCTCCCGTGCCCGAATAGTTTGGTGCTCCGGTTGAGGTGGACGCCGATTGAGATTGTGGTCACGTCCAGCATTACCCTTCCATCCTCCGTGCGAGACAGACCCACATGGATTCCCTTCTAGACGGCGCAGTACTAATGCATCGACCGGACGCTTGGATGGCATGGAGCATTGGAAAGCTGCACCTGCCCCCCGCCTGTGCATTCAGTCTGACTGGACTCCATCCTGTTGGCGTTTAGTGTAGCTGGACTCTCTCTCGACTCGCTGGCAAGACTGCAATGCCGAGGCAAGGTATCGAGTGACATCGTCTCGTAACCTCGCGTCGTCGTCTTCGCTGCACTCGTGGCATTCCAAGCTTCAGTGCTTCCCCCTATCACCCTCTGTTTATCCGTGCTTGAGTTTGTGGCTCCAACGTCCCAGCGCCCAGCGTTCGTGACCGTACAGTATAAGATCACCAAGTCTGAATGGACTGAGAAATTGTTGCGCACAAGCTTGACATATTCATCATCTGTGTACTTGTCCATTTCATCTGCATGCTTGGTCGTTGCCGTTTGTGCTCGGTGGTGATTTCTGTACGTCTTATTTGCACTCCTATTGTCCAACATGTTGCCATCGCCAGTCGCTGTTGCCGTCGTTGGCGTGTTCACAGGGTGCAGGGGAGGAATGGAATACCTGATGACGTGAGGCATGAGTAACCGGAGAATATCAGGAGAGGACGACATGGGTGAAGGTAAGGGAGGAGGATGAGGATGAGGAAGAGGAGGAGGAGGAGGAGGGGGAGGAGGAGGAGGAGGCGTTGGAGCAGGAAGAGAAGGAGGAGGAGGAGGAGGAAGAGAAGGAGGAAGAGGAGGAGGAGGAGGAGGAGGAAGAAGAGGAGGAGGCGGAGTCGGTGACGCCAACCATGTGTCAGACCAGTTTGGTGATGTCTGGTGCATGCTTTCGCGCGTGTTGTCACGCGTCGCATCGTGCATCAAAGCGGTTTGCTGCACCGCTGGCGTCCTCCAATCGGAGTCAGCGAGACAGGCCTGGGACTCCAGTGTCACTCTTGTGTTATTTATATAGATACACATTATTCGGGCCCCTGGAGATCTGGACCCCTTCCTCGGAACCTGATCTTCACCCCGAGCCGCTTTTGGACGCTCCTGGAGCCAAGCTAAGCCGCGTCCGCTGTGCTGAGGTTTTTCCCACAGCGGGAAGACCCCAGACATCCTGCGACTCGATTTTTTCGGCACACGAGCCCCCGACCTCCCGTCCATTTCCCCGGGTCCGGTTCTTCATCCCGAGTTGTTGTTTGACGGTTCCGAGGCCCGGTCAGGACCCCGAGAGGGCGAAAACTATGAAACATTTCCGCCTCATTGTTCCAACCATCCTGTGGTGTTGGGTCCTCGTTTTAAAGAGACAGTGCCCCCCGTTCCTTCCTTCCTTCCTTCCTTCCTTCCTTCCTTCCTTCCTTCCTTCCTTCATTCCTTCTCTCCTGCTCCTCCCCCTCCTCCCATCCCTGCCTCTGCCCTTCGCACCCCATTTCGGCACACCCCTCACGCGTTTCGTGGCCCCATAGGAAGCTCCACGTAAGGCCCCAGTGCCCCCCCCTCGCGCGCTTCACCTACGGCCCCAGAGGCAGCGCCCGCATGGCACCACCGCGTCCGCTTCGGCCCCCCCCCACCCACACGTTTTGGGCCCCATAGGGAGCTTCACCTGAGGCCCCAGTGGCAGCGCCCGCATGGCACCACCGCACTCTTTTTCGGCACGCCCCTGACAAGTTTCGGGCTCCATGGGCCTTAGGTGGAGCTTCGAGCTCCACCTAAGGCCCAAGCGGCAGCTCCCACATGGCACCACCGCGAACGTTTCGGCGCACCCCCTCATATGTTTCGTGGCTCCTTGGGGCTCCACCTAAGGCCCAAGCGGCAGCGCCCGTATGGCACCACCGCACCCGCTTCGGCACACACACACACACACACACACACCTCACACGCTTCGGGGCCGCATAGGGAGCTGCACCTAAGGCCCCAGAGGCAGCGCCCGCATGGCACCACCGCGAGCGTTTCGGCAAGCCCCTCGCACGCTGCGTGGCCCCATAGGGAGCTCCAGATACGGCCTCAGAGACAGCGCCCGCATAGCACCACCGCACCCGCTTCGGCACACCCCTCACACGTTTCGGGCCCCATAGGGAGCTTCACCCAAGGCCCCAGTGGCAGCGCCCGCATGGCACCACCGCGCCCTTTTTCGGCACACCCCTCACACGTTTCGCTGCCCCATAGGAAGCTTCACCTAAGGCCTCAGTAGCAGCGCCCGCATGGCACCACCGCACACGTTTCGGCACACCCTTCACACGTTTCGGGGCCCATAGGGAGCTTCACCTAAGGCTTCAGTAGCAGCGCCCGCATGGCACCACCGCACACCTTTCGGCACACCCCTTGCACATTTCGGGCCCCACAGGGAGCTCCACCGAAGCCGATACGCACCACCGCGGCATTCACATTCACAACTGCATGTGGTTGGGCCATTCGCCAGGGTAATTTTTGAGACGCTGAATGGTTTGGGACCTCGCTGCGCAACTGAGCATAATCGAGGCTGAGAGGAGCGCGGCGATCCTCGAGCTGCTGCTCGCGGGTCAAATCTAGAAGAGCCCCGTCTGGCTCCCGACGTCCTCCTCCTCCCCCTCACTTCTCTCTCTCTCTCTCTCTCTCTTTCTCTCTTCCTCCTCATCCTCATCCTCGTCCTCCTCCTTCTCCTCCTCCTCCTCCTCCTCCTCCTCCTCCTCCCCCTTCTCCGCCTCCTCCTGCTCCTCCTCCTCCTCCTCCTCCTCCTCCTCCTCCTCCTCCTCCTCCTCCTCCTCCTCTCGGCCTGAGGGTCATTGCCTGCAAGCCACCGTGGCCCTCGCCATGGCGGCCAGCGGCTGGGTTCCTGCCCAGCCCGCCCCCCACCCACACATCGGTGAGATCCCGCACCTCCGTCCCTCCGCCACACGAGCGGCTAGGGGAAGGTTGGCAGATGTTCTCTCACTGCTAGCGGTTCGCATGCCATGCGTGCGTGAGAAAGCCACAATGGTGGACCCACATCGTAGCACAGCGTCCCGATGAGGTCGGCGCCGTGGTGCAGAAAGTGATGTGAGCGCCGCCGTATGTGCTAGTAAGAGAGGCGGGAATGCTGCCATCGCCGTGAGATTAGGAGTTGGAGACTGCGATGGATGCTCAGCTGTTGCCGCTGCCGTAAGGACAGTGGGCGCGGCGATGTGGTGTGAGAGTAGTGTCGAGGTTGGCGATGGGAAGGGAACAGCTGGTGGTGTCCATCTTCCTCGCGGGAGAGCTTGGTCATCTGCTGTCGTTGGAGCGGAATTCGACAACTGGATGTTATACACGACGCACTGACGGGCCTCCGGTAGGCAGGTCCCGTCTTGGCATGAGGGTCGTGTACGCCTCGCCTTCTTGTGTTGTGAGAGATCAGGGGGGAGTGCCTGACTTTGCGGGGAAGAGTGGGTGGAGGCGCTTTTTAGCCAGCCTCGAGTCCATCGAGATGAGCATCCTTCTGATGGACAGGTCGGCTGCTGGCAGTATGTGGTAGCTGCTCTGGCTGGGAGTCCCGGTGATGGGGCTCTTGTCTCGGTTGTAGTCCGTCCCCTGATGGGGCGTGGTGCCTGTTGTAGTACTTGCTGGTGTCGTAGTCGTCGTATAGCTTTGTGAAGCTGCCCTTTCCTCTTGCCGTTAGTGCCCGCAGTGTTCTTGCCAGCGCCCTTGTTCCAGTAGGCGTCGGGGTGTTGGGTTGCCCATCGTGCGGCCCATTTCTTTTGCCTCTACTGTTCTACGCCTGCGCTGAGCGCGGGCTCGGATGGGCGCGTTGGTGGTCCCCTGCCTGGCGTGCGGCCCGAGATCGGTCTCCGTGGCGGTGGTGTGCTCGGTGGCCTGCTCGCGGTGGATCCCCACGGTGCCGCCCTGGTGGGAGTTTGTGGTGGATGTCGCGGTTGTTGTTGCGCATTGTGATGCGCTTGAAGTGCATATCGTGCTTTGCAGAACCGTCGTAGAAGTCGGACATCAGGACGTTGCCACCGACGTCGCCCGTTCCAGGCTGGTGATCTTGATCCGGGCCTTCTCGTCGATGTCATCGTGGCCCCACTCTGGGGACGAGAGAAGCCGCTCAGGCTGTGAATGTTGGCGTCTGTTGCGGGCCAGACCTGGCCG
>CAUYUJ010002230.1:87500-91955 GCA_963575745.1 Prorocentrum cordatum | reverse complement strand
CAGCCGGCCTTGAAGGCGATGTGGTATCACTCCTTGTTTGCGCAAAGGCAAGGCGAGGTGCAGTAGCAGCAGTGGTCTGGCTGATGGGGCACCGTCGGGCCT
This sequence comes from Prorocentrum cordatum, assembly GCA_963575745.1. Lineage (NCBI taxonomy): Eukaryota > Dinophyceae > Prorocentrales > Prorocentraceae > Prorocentrum > Prorocentrum cordatum. The sequence goes on along the minus strand of CAUYUJ010002230.1, from coordinate 91,853 downwards.
ACCCTCCGACGAAGTGCCACACAGCATCTAAGGCAAGGATAAGGAAGTCAATCCGCCCCTTTGGGTGAATAGTGTGTGAAATCGACGGGCAACCCGCCTCATGCAATGTCCAGCTACCCTCGCCCATTTGACAAGTGGCCCCGATTGACAGATTTGCCACTGGGAACAAGGAGGGTTCCAGTCTCCCGAGTGTCCACTGAAAAGTGACACAAATTGACAGGACATCTTTGAGCCCAGACATGGGAGATCTCGGGCGAAATTGGTTGAACCACCTCAGGTCTGGGCATCCCCGAAAACACAATCCCGACGATGTCTCAGGCGAAAAAAATCGGGACCACGTGAGGTGAGGACATAAGACGTACATAAACCCGGAGTGGCAATGAGATCTCAAGCGAAACGAACAGTCCACGGCAACTGCGAGCCCAGAGCAACGAGGAAACGGGATCTGATACCGTGCGGCAAGAGCATCGACTAATCCAGAATAACGAGGATGCACCAGGCGAAGATTGCTCTGCGAGGATGTTTCAAGCGAAAAAAGCTGGACCGCCTCATGACAGCGGCGAAGAAGCCGAAGCGAAATGGGCTAGACTATCTCTCGCGCGGCAACTCGAAACCCATAACTGCAGGGATGTCTCGAGACCGGCCGGACCGCCTCACAGGCGGCATCTCAGGGCCCAAATTACCGATGATGGCTTCGCCGAAACCGACCCAGACAACTTCTAGCATGTGGTCTCCTAACTCAAAAACCCACCCGTCTTCTGGGCAGGAGATGGTCAATCGCGGTTACTTGTCCAACCCAATTTTTCCCCTTCGGGATGGGGTCGCTGCTGCTCATGGATGATATTTGCCACCTCGCCCAATCTACCGACCGCTAACCCGAGTCACTGCCACCCCCCTCGATTCAAACCAACAACAAATTGAAATACCCCCAGGCGGCTCCCCCATTGGAGCTCGGAAATGCGATGCAATCTGTCGGAACGATGCTCATCGAATTATCATGATCATGTAGATCCGCCACCGTGCCTCTGGGCACGGAGTGGGCGTGCCCTCAGGTCCTTGCCATCATCCTCTCAACCTCAATCATCACGCCTGAGGAGTCGTTCAGAGCCCCAGACCCCACATCGCGACATCTTCTCCTGGGGCTTCTCGCGGTTTCTCTCGTGACCGTTTCGGAGCGATGGGGGCCCCAAAACGGGCCCAACAGGGCCCAAAGAGGCCCACGACGGCCCAGAACGCCCCGAGACGCCCAAAGATCGCTCCAAGACGCCCTAAATGGCCTCAAGATGGCCCAAGAGGCCTCCAAGATGCCCCAAGAGGCCTCGAAGATGCCTCCCAAGAGGACCCTGAAAGGCAAAAATCATTGATTTGCATTCGTTGTTTCAAAGAGTTTGGCGTTCTCGCCGTGTTTCCTTCCCGACGCTCTCAGACGGCCCTCGAGGCTCCCAATACCACCCCAGGACTGCCCAAGAGGCCTCCAAGAGGGCCCCAAGGCGGCCCTCGAGGGCCCAGGAGACGCCCAAGACGGCCCAAGAGGACCCCAAGACGGCCCCAATAGTGGCCCGGGAGAGGGAACACGAACCGAAAATCCGAGCGTTCCGCCCCAAGAGGCCCCCAGGAGGCCCCAAAGGCACTCAAGAGGCTCCAAAAGGCTCCAAGAGGCGCCCAAGGGACCCAACAGCGACCCCAAGAGGCTCCAAAACTGCCCCCAAGAGGCCTCAAAATTGCATCCAAGAGGCTCCCTAAAGAACACCCTCGAAATCCCACCGAACATCCAATAGGCTTCACACCCACAACCCAGGCTCAGTGGCGGGATGCGCCGAAGGCCATTCGATGGAGAGGAGTCCGAGGTGCAACAGAGAATCAAGAGTCCAGGGGGCGCGGCTCAAGCCTGGATGTCTCACCTGAACCCTTCCTTCCGTGTTCGGAAAGGCAGCCCGACAACAAACAAATCAAACATACGTCGCTCAATTGGGGTCGGCGGCAGAGGCGGCAGCCTTTCGATTAGACTGGCGAAGGAACCGACCATTCGCAGCTGTGCGAACGGCAATTGCACATACCATAGTCAATGGAGCTCCCTGTGGGGCCGCGAAACGTGTGAGGGGTGTGCCGAAATGAATGAGGCGGACGCATGCGGGCGGTGGCTGGGGCATTCGATGGCGCTCCCTATGGGGGCCACGATGCGTGTGAATGGTGTGCCGAAATTGGTGTGGCGGACGCATGCGGGCTGCGCCACTGGGATCTTCGGTGGAGCTCCCTATGGGGCCACGAAACGTGTGGGGCGTGCGCCGACATGGGTGTGGCGGACGCGTGCGGGCGGTGGGGCCTCCGGTGGAGCTCCCTGTGGGGCCACGAGACGTGTGAGGGGTGTGCCGAAATGTGTGTGCGTGCCGAATGCGGGCTGCGCCAATGGGACCTTCGGTGGAGCTCCCTATCGGGCCACGAAACGAGTGAGGGGTGTCACCCTATGGGGCCACGAAGCGTGTGAGGGGTGTGCCGAAATGGGTGTGCGTGACGCATGTGGGCTGCGCCACTGGGACCTTCGGTGGGGCCCCCTATGGGGCCACGAAACGTGTGAGGGGTGTGTCGACATGGGTGTGCGTGGCGCATGCGGGCTGAGCCACTGCGACCATCGGTGGAGATCCCTGTGGGGCCACGAAACGAGTGGTGTCTCCCTATGGGGCCACGAAACGTGTGAGAGGTGTGCCACAATGGGTGTTCGTGACGCATGCGGGCAGCGCCACTGGGACCTTCGGTGGAGTTGCCTATGGGGCCACGAAGCGTGTGAGGGGTGTGCCGAAATAGTGTGCGTGACGCATGCGGGCTGCGCCACTGGGACCTTCGGTGGAGCTCCCTATGGGGCCACGAAACGCGTAACAGGTGTGCCGACATGGGTGTGCGTGACGCATGCGGGCTGCGCCACTGCGACCATCGGTGGAGTTTCCTATGCGGGCCACGAAACGTGTGAGGGGTGTGCCGAAATGGATGTGCGTGACGCGTGCGGGCTGTGTCACTGGGATCTTCGGTGGAGCTCCCTATGGGGCCACGAAACGTGTGAGCGGTGTGCCGAAATGGGTGTGCGTGATGCATGCGGGCTGCGCCACTGCGACCATCGGTGGAGTTTTCTATGGGGCCACGAAACGTGTGAGGGGTGTGCCGAAATGGGTGTGCGTGACGCGTGACGGGCTGCGCCACTGCGACCATCGGTGGAGTTCCCTATGCGGGCCACGAAGCGTGTGAGGAGTGTGCCGGAATGGGTGTGCGTGACGCATGTGGGCTGCGCCACTGGGACCTTCGGTGGGGCCCCCTATGGGGCCACGAAACGTGTGAGGAGTGTGTCGACATGGGTGTGCGTGGCGCATGTGGGCTGTGCCACTGAACCTTCGGTGGAGATTCCTGTGGGGCCACGAAACGAGTGGTGTCTCCCTATGGGGCCACGAAACGTGTGAGAGGTGTGCCGAAATGGGTGTGCGTGACGCATGCGAGCTGCGCCACTGCGACCATCGGTGGAGTTCCTATGCGGGCCACGAAACGTGTGAGGGGTGTGCCGAAATGGATGTGCGTGACGCGTGCGGGCTGTGTCACTGGGATCTTCGGTGGAGCTCCGTATGGGGCCACGAAACGTGTGAGCGGTGTGCCGAAATGGGTGTGCGTGACGCATGCGGGCTGCGCCACTGCGACCATCGGTGGAGCTTCCTATGGGGCCACGAAACGTGTGAGAGGTGTGCCAAAATGGGTGTGCGTGACGCGTGACGGGCTGTGCCACTGCGACCATCGGTGGAGTTTCCTATGCGGGCCACGAAGCGTGTTAGGAGTGTGCCGGAATGGGTGTGCGTAGCGCATGCGGGCTGTGCCACTGGGACCTTCGGTGGGGCTCCCTATGGGGCCACGAAACCTGTGAGGGGTGTCTCCCTGTGGGGCCACGAAACGTGAGGTGTGTGCCGAAATGGGTGTGCGTGACGCATGCGGGCTGTGCCACTGGGGCCTTCGGTGGAGTTCCCTATGAGGCCACGAAGCGTTTGAAGAATGCCGAAATGTGTGTGCGTGACGCATGCGGGCTGCGCCACTGGGACCTTCGGTGGAGCTCCCTATGGGGCTACGAAACGCTGTACTGGGCGGGTGAAACGCAGGGAGGAGGGAGGAGGGGGAGGAGGGAGGAGGGAGACGCGGGGACCGTTTCTTCAAAACGAGGACCCAGCACCACAGGATGGTTGGGAACAAATAACAAGTAGCAAAAACAACAAAGAATATCACACGCACACAAAAAAGAGAACGAAAAATCGTCATCATACTATCATTTCACTCTTCTTGACTGCCCCTCCCGTAGAGGGACATGCCTCACTGAATCGTAGCCAC
>CAUYUJ010002230.1:70000-82500 GCA_963575745.1 Prorocentrum cordatum | reverse complement strand
TTTCGTCAAACAATGTTTGCACTTAGGGTGTCTTAGGTTTGTTGCCTACGGCAGGTTCGTGTCGTGCCGACCCCAGCGTTGGTTTTTGACACCGCAGGGATCGTTCAACCTTGAACGATCGGCCGCTGCCGCAACGTCCGATCGTTCAACATCGATCGATTCTGGGTCGCCGGCGGCGTTCAACCTTGAACGCCCGCGCTGGGGTCGCCGCTGGTCGACACGACGCAAACCTACCGTAAGTAATTAGAGGGGTGTCCAAAGGTTTCGTCACGTTGGCGTCCGTGCCCGCCCGTGGGCGCCTCGTGGGCGCCCCGTGCGCTGGGTACTCTTCCTGTGCCCGCCCGTGGGCGCCTCGTGGGCGCCCCGTGCGCCAGATGGGGCTCCGGAGGTTTGCCCGCGTGGGCGCCCGTGCCCGCTCTGGGGCGCCCACGCGGGCAACCCCTCCTCCTCCTCCCTCCTCCTCCCCTCCTCCTCCCTCTCCTCCTCCTCCTCTCCTCCGACTCCCCCCCCCCCCCCCTCCTCCTCCTCCTCCTCCTCCTCCTCCTCCTCCTCCTCCTCCTCCTCCGACTCCCCCCCCTCACCCCTCCTCCTCCTCCTCCTCCTCCTCCTCCTCCTCTCCCCTCCTCCTCTCCTCCTCCTCCTCCTCCGACTCTCCTCCTCCTCCTCCTCCTCCTCCCCCTCCCCCTCCTCCCCTCCTCCTCCTCCTCCTCCTCCTCCTCCTCCTCCTCCTCCTCCTCCTCCTCCTCCTCCTCCTCCTCCTCCTCCTCCTCCTCGTGAGGCGGATGGGTTTCCCGAGGCCTCGCCGCGTTGGCGCCCGCGCCCGCTCGTGGGCGCCCCGCGGGCTCCCCGTGGGCGGCCCGTGCTCTTGCGCCGTGTAGCTTACGCAGCATAGCTTACACCACATGGCCCACATACAGTGGGGGCGTTGACCTAAGGAACCCTACATAAGGAACGAGGCCCCTTTTTTCCATGAGTTAACCTTCGATGTCCTGTCGATTTCCTGTCGAAAACAGACAGCTTACACAGCACAGCTTACACCACATGGCCCACATACAGTGGGGGCGTTGATCTAAGGAACCCTAAATAAGGAACGAGGCCCCTTTCTCCCATCAGTTAACCTTCGATTTCCCATCGAAAACCTAAGGAAAACCTGAGGCAAGCTGCGAAACAATCAAGGAACACGGAGCCCCTCCCCAACGAAAAGGGCTCCTTCTGCAGGGCCCCGACTGTAGCTTGCACCAAGCAGCTTGCGACGCATGGCTCACACCACATAACTCACAGCACCTCGCGTACGCACTACGGCTGCCATTGTAGAGGTACGGCACGTAGCTTTCAACACGCAGCTTACACCACATAGCTCACACTGCAGCTTACACCACCGAGCTCATACCGCAAAGCTTACACACCATATGTTACACCACATAGCGTTCACAACATAGGCTGCACCACCTAGCTCACACCCCAACGCTCACGCCAGATAGCGTACACCGCACAGCTTACGTCGCATAGGTTACACCACCCTGCTCACACCGCAAAGTTTACACAACATAGATTACGCCACATAGCTTGCACAACGGAGTTCACACCTACACTGCGCACCAACTCGCTGCTTGAGGGCCACGCGGGCTGACATCTTGTTACTGAAAATGAACGGCGAATTCTCCAGCACACGCTGGTCTGACTGACACTTCGGTGTCTTAACAGTAGCAGTGGGTGCCAAGGATTCATTGGTTCCGACCCTCCATGCCGTTGCATGCGGCGAAGCATTCCGCCGCAGCTTCCGTGTTCCAACCTCCAATGGCGCGCCAGAACTGCTAAACGAAACCTCGGCGTGCATGTATTGATTGGCTCCCTCGGCGGCTCCACTCGCGAGTGGCAGCAGATGCGAGACTGGACCTGTGTGGGACCACAGCGTGTCGGTCACCGTATGTTCATAAGCCGACAGTTTCCTCACGAGACGTGTCGCACCAACAGTGTTCAGCTTGTTCATGATATTGATTTAGGCTTGAATTGATGAGACATGCATGAACTAGCATGTGTCTGGACGCGCAAATACTTCTTTTATTCTGCACATACGTCTACTTCCCACTTAGGCCATCCACCCCGTGAGTTGGTTCAAGTTGCCCTCGTCCTGGGGGGGAACGTTTCCCATGAACCAGGAACACCAGGAACGACGTCCTTCGTGTGCCTCACCTCATGTAACTCTCTCTCTCTCTCTCTCTTTCTCTCTATCTCTCTCTCTCTCTCTCTTTCTGGTGTGTTTGCTCTCTCTCTCTCTCTTCCTCTCGTTCTCTCTTTCTCTCTTTCTCTCTGTCTCTCTCTCTCTCTCTCTTTCTCTCCTTGGGCCGTCTTAGAGCTCTCGTGGGGCGCTTTAGGAGGCGTCAAGAGCCAGTCGACGGCTATCTTGGGCCGTCTTGGAAGAGTCTCGGGCGTTCTGGATCTCATGGGGGGTCACCCGGGGATGTCCCTGGGGAGAAGGGGGACCGTCGTACAAGGGGGGGCCAGGCGCCCTGGAGCTGGGATCTCCCGTATCTGGATATGTATGTCCCTGCCTTCTTCTCTTTCTCTCTCTCTCTCTCTCTCTCTCTTTCTCTCTCTCTCTCTCTCTCTCTCTTGCTCTCTTTCTCTATCTCTATCTCTTGCCCTCTCTCGCGCTCTCACTCTCTCTCTCTCTCTCTATCTCTTGCCCTCTCTCGCACTCTCTCTCTCTCTCTCTTTCTCTCTCTCTACCCCCTCTATCTCTCTTTCTCTCTTTCTCGCGTTCTCTCTGTCTCTGTCTCTGTCTCTGTCTCTGTCTCTCTCTCTCTCTCTCTCTGTCTCTCGCTCTCTCTCTCTCTCTCGCGATCATAAGATATGTATATGTGTGTATGTCGATCTCTCCCGTTTGACATACACACATATGCACAACCATGCATACGCGCATAAAAACAAGCTTAAGCATCTCTAGAATTCTCGCACTCTCTCTCTCTCTCTCTCGTCATACCCCTCTCTGCCTCTCCCCCCTCTCTCTTTTTCTCTCTACCTCTCCCTCTCTCGGAAGATGCATATCTCTGTATATCTATATGTATACATATATGTGCCTATGTATGTTCATCTCGCAACTCCATCTTCCCTTCCGAACAAAGGTCGCTCCTCGACAGGCGCCTCACCGAGCCCAGTCACGCTCCTCACCCGCTCCTCGAAGACCTCGATGTCAGTGGCACACTCAATGAAAATCTTCAAGCAGGTGCCCAGGACGAACACTAGCATCACCTCCAGGGCAAGCGGGGGATGCAGCAGGGGATCTCCGAGGAGAGGGAGGACGCGTTTGTTCTCATCGTTTCTGCACAGTGCCTCCCACCTGGAGGGATGACGGAGACGAGGAGCAGCAGCAGGAGGGGAGGATGGGAAGGAGGGAGCGGCGGGAAAGCCAAGGTCGCGGGGATCTGAATATGGAGCCCTGTCAGTCAGCCCATACACACACACACACACACACACACACACACACACACACACACAACAATGTGAGGTCGACCACGGCAGAACCCTTGGACCCTAGGATGCGATGTCGCATACGTCTCACGGAGAAGGACGAGGAGCAGCAACAACACAGCCGAAACCACCCGCTGACGGTCATTGCGACAAACTTGTGACACGTGCTCGCACAACTTGCCTTGCTGCTACAAAGGCGCGTAGACCATCTGCTGCCAGGGATGTCTCAGATGCATCTCGGATCCCAAGACTCGCCAATGCATCTATGCCCCAACCGCCCGTGGACATACAGTGAGGGATGTGCCGAACATGCACGAAGTGCGTGAGGGGTGTGCCGAATTGAGGTTCGCATCAGGATAGACAGGCAACTGACTCGCATGTCTACGTATCCCAAGAGCCCGGAGGCCCAAACCACTTGTCGCCCCACGTGCGCCAAACACCTGGCAGCGCAGATCTCTCGCAGCTCCAGTGCCCCAGGAGAGCGTGGGGCAGGAAATGCGCGAGGGCTGTGCCGAAGCGAGGCTTTCGTGGCCCTGGGAGCGCCGATCCATCGTGTTCTGCTCACGTGCTCCAGGAGAACCGAGGAGCGAAGTGCGCGGAGCCCCTTCTGAGCATGCCTTACGCATGCTTCTCACCATCCTCACTTGGATCACCATCTCGTCATCTCCTCTCGACGCCTACCGCGGCGATGGGCCCGCAGGGCGGCCCGCCGACTGGAGTCGCTTCGCTCGTCCCGCCAGCCGATATATACATATATATATATATATATATATACATATATATATATATATAGAGAGAGAGAGAGAGAGAGAGAGAGAGAGAGAGAATTGCTCCTGGCGGCCGCGCCCCGCCCGCAGGAATGCGGAATGGCCCTTCCCGCGCTGGATCCCTCGTGCACCAGCCAGCACCGTCTGGCCCGTCCCGGAAACCCGGCCTCCAAACACGCGAACACCTCTCGCGGGCGCGCACCTGACCTCCGCCAGCCCCCGCGGGCCCTTCGCCCGCCTCCGCCGGCGGAGCCGCCCCGGTCTTCCTGCCGCCGCCGTCCGTCGGGAGTCCGCCACCCTCCGCCGAGGAGGACACGCCAACGCCTTCGACCCTCGAGGGCGTCCGACGCCGTCGACCCTCGAAGGCGAGGCCCGTCCTGAAGCCGCCTGGATTCGGGACTCGGAGCCTGGGCTTTCGAGGACGGCTCGACAACCGTCATCCAACCAGTCCAGCGAGATCGGCCCTGCAGGGGCACTGGACGCCTCCGGCCGAGCGCTTGCACCGAACGCCACCTGAGCGACGAAAAGAAACGGGTCTTACGCACGATGGAATAAAGACCTTACGCGGTGGCTTACCCAGGCCGCCACCGCAGCATGGTCAATTGGAAACAAGGGAGCTTACGCGCGACCGTAGGCGGGCAGCTTACGCGCGAATGTCGGTGAAGACGGACCCGTTTTCTTCCGTCGCTCATGTGACGAGCGCCAGTCGGTTGGGCACTGCGCAGATGGGTCAGGATCTGATCAAAATGGAACCCCACCTCAGCGTTACGTGGTTGCGCGTCCGTAAAGCACCAGCGGAGATGTTGCCAAAAGCTGCCCCAGAGAGAAGCACAAGGGGCCCTGGGCATTTACAACGAGGACTCCCCCCAAGACAAAATCAGAAGCGACACTCGAGAGGACTAATAAATGCCCTTGATACGAGAAGACGCCCTTCAGAGAGAGTCGGGTCGCTCACAAAATCAGACGCGCGCGACATAGCATGATACATCGAGCTGAGGGGCTGCTTCAAGTAGGCCCCGAGGGGCCACCAGAATCGGCTGAAGAGCCTCAACGGGTCACGCTCGGGGTAGATGCCCCGTGGGCAAGCCGATCTGGGAAACGCTTTGCCACGCGCTTTAGTCATAGTCTACGCACCGAGCACAAGACCTCGCTCTCACACAGGCGAAGCACCACAGCACAGTCGTATCACTGAACGCAGGCTCATTGCGATCACTCGACCACGCAGTCAACTTGAGCGGTGGAAAAGTTTCACTCAAGACGCCGCCCCTCTGAACACGCCTGCCCCGATCCGCGAGCCTACCACGGGTGAATCGCACTCGGAAGCAAAGCAAACCTTCGCGTGTGCCGCCGAAGCATCGCGGCACCCAGCGCCCCGCCCCCACGGACCGCCAGGGAGCTGGTAGTGGCAATGAACGACCGGTAATTGGCGCGGCCGATGCAGTTGTTCAGCCACATGCAGTGGTGGTCAAAAACGTCCACGCACTTGTTGCAGGCATGGCAGTGCTTCGTCCGTGGACACGACTAGCCCCCGCAGGGAGGCTGGAGGCGCGCACACGTAGCCGGAGGAGAAGCTGGGCAGGAGACGAAAGGAGGAGCATGCAAGGCGGAAGACAGGGAGAGACAGGGCAAGGGAGCAGAGGGAAGGGGAGGGAGCAAGCGAAGGGAGGGGTATGACAGCCAGGGGATACGGGGCAGGAGAGGACCAGCCTGCCCCAGCGGCGACGCAAACCGTGTCCTCCACGACAAGTTCTCCTCGCCTGTCCCCCCGCCCGTTTGCTTTTCCACTCGTCCAGTCGCTCCTTCACGCGTTGGTTCGCCCGTTCTGTCACCTCCGACAAGCATGCAGAGCAGATTCCTCCAATTTTCTTCCCAGTCGCAATGTCGCCCGACCCCCCATGACCAGCTGCATGGCCCCATTTGTGCGAAGGCCGCCTGGCGCAAGCAAGGGTTCTGTCGCTCTCCCGCAGGATCGCTCATCAAGGCCTTTGCGCCCGTCCGCGCGCAAAGGCACGTGGCGTAGCCCAGCCCCTGAAATTTCTGCAGCGCTTCGTGGCCCCATAGGGAGCTCCACCGAAGAAGATATTCACAATTGCGGTGCCCACAGCTGCATATGGTTGGGATTGTCGCGAGGATAATTCAAGTGAGGCGGCTCAAGGGACCCGGAGGGGCATCCGCCAGCCCCTCTGCGGAGCCCTCCCTGGGCGGCCTCCCCAACTCATCCTCCTCCTCCCTCCTCCCTCCTCCTCATCCTCCTCCTCCTCCTCCTCCTCATCTTCCTCCTCCTCTTCCTCCTCCTCCTCCTCATCCTCCTCATCCTCCCTCCTCCTCCGCCTCGGCCTCATCCTCCTCCTTCTCCTTTTCTTCCTCCCTCCTTCCTCCTCCTCCTCCTCTTGCCCCTCCTCCTCCTCCTCCTGATAGATAACTCCTCCCTGTCGCACCCCGAGGCCAGTTTGTAGGGCGGGCTGGGCGTTTCCCCCTCAGTCTTCCTCACCGTATTTGACTCTGAAACTTGAAAAGTGACAACAGCTTCACGAATGGAGGGCGGGTCGCTTTCAAAGTGTGGCTCTCGCCTTGGCGCCACACACATTCGTCTTGAAAATGTGCAAGAGCTTCAAGGAGTGAGGGCGGGTCGTTTTCAAAATGTGGCTCTCGCCTTAGCGCCGCGCACACTCGTCTTAAACATTTGCACGGGCTTCACGGATTGAGAACGGGTCGTTTTTAACATGTGGCTCTCGCCTTAGCGCCGCGCACATTCGTTTTACAAATTTGCAAGGGCTTCACGGATTGAGGGCGGGTCGTTTTCAAAACGTGGCTGGCGCCGTAGCGCCGCGCACATTCGCTTTCAACATGTGCAAGAGCTTCAAGGATTGAGGGCGGGTCAGTTTCAAAATGTGGCTGGCGCCGTAGCGCCGCGCACATTCGTCCTAAACATGTGGGGGAGTTTCACGGGTTGAGGGCAGGTCGTTTTCAACATGTGGCTCTCGCCTTAGCGCCGCGCACATTCGTCTCAAACATTTGCAACCGTTTCACGGATTGAAGGCGGGTGGTTTCCAAAATGTGGCTCCCGCCTTAGCGCCGCGCACATTCGTTTCAAAAATTTACAAGAGCTTCACGGATTGAGGGCGGATCGTTGTCGAAATGTTGCTGGCGCCTGAGCGCCGCGCACATTCGCCTGCCAACTTTGCAAGGGTTTCTAAAATTTCCATGATCAGCGCACCAGAAAGGGTGTGTTGGGAGGATTCAGGATTATGCGGGCGCAACAGTTATGTTGATTCGCTGTGTTGAAATCCCAGAAATGCCGTTCTGGCACGATTCTGGACCATCAAAACGCAGCAGTCAGGTTGATACGTTGTGTTAACATTCCGAGAACAATGTGTTGGGACGCTTCAGGATATTCGAACTGCTGCCTTCCAAAGAGGCCGTTCCCTCAATGGAAATGAACCGCTGTAGAGGCCTATGGAGAGGGAGCTTGGCGGAAGGGTTAAGAATGAAATCGGTGATGGCTCTTGGGTTCCCACGGGTCCTCCTCCTTCTCCTTCTCCCTCCTCCATCCATCTCCGCCTCCTCCTTCTCCCTCCTCCATCCTCCTCCGCCTCTTCCTTCTCCTCCTCCTCCTCCTCCTCCTCCTCCTCGTCCTCCTCATCTTCCTCCTCCTCCTCCTCATCCTCCTCCTCATCCTCCTCTTCCTTTTACTCTTCCTCCCCCTCCTCCTCCTCCGCCTCCTCCTCCATCTCCTCCTCCTCCCTCCTCCTCCTCCTCCTCCTCCTCCTCCTGCTCCTCCTCCCCTCCCTCCTCTCATGATTCACCTCCTCTCCTCCCTCTTCCGCCCTCTCCGCTCCTATCCTCATCCTCCTCCTCCTCCTGTCCTCTCCTCCTCCTCCCCTCTTCCGCCTCCTCGCCTCCTCCTCATCTTGCTCCTCTTCCTCCTCCCCCCTTCTCCTCGCCTCCTCCTCCTCCTCCTCCTCTTCCTCCTTCTCCTCTCCTCCTCCCCTCTTCTTCTTCATCCTCCTCCTCCTCCTCGTCTCCTCCTCCTCCTCCTCTCTCCTCCTCCTCCTCCTCGTCCTCCTCCTCCTCCTCCTCCTCCTCCTCCTCCTCCTACTCCTACTCCTTCCTCCTCCTCCCCCCCTCCTACTCCTCCTCCTCCTCCTCCCCTCCTCTCCTCCCCTCCTCCTCCTCCTCCTCTCCTCTCCTCCTCCTCCTCCCCTCCTTGTTCCCCTGTCCCCCCCTCCTCCTCCTCCTCCTCCTCCTCCTCCTCCTCCTCCTCCTCCTCCTCCTCCTCCTCCTCCTCCTCTCATCATCATCATCATCATCATCATCATCATCATCATCATCATCATCATCATCATCATCATCATCATCATAATCATCATCATCATCATCATCATCAGCACCAGCAGCATCAGCCGCAGCATCAGCATCACCATCATCATCATCATCATCAGCAGCATCATCAGCATCAGGAGCAACAGCAGCAGCAGCATCGCCATCATCATCATCATCATCAGCATCATCATCATCATCATCATCATCATCATCATCATCATCATCATCATCAGTAGCAGCAGCATCATCATCATCATCAGCATCATCATCATCATCATCGTCATCATCATAATCACCATCATCATCAGCATCATCATCAGCTTCGTCAGCATCAGCATCATCATCATCATCATCATCAGCATCATCATCATCACCATCATCATCATCATCAGCTTCATCATCATCAGCAGCATCAGCAGCATCATCGTCATCGTCATCAGCATCATCAGAATCATCATCGTCAGCATCATCAGCATCATCATCATCAGCATCATCATCATCAGCATCATCATTTTCAGCATCATCATCATCATCATCATCATCATCAGCATCAGCATCAGCATAATCAGCATCATCAGCATCAGCATCAGCATCAGCATCAGCATCATCATCATCATCATCATCATCATCATCATCATCATCATCATCATCATCATCATCATCATCATCATCATCATCATCATCATCATCATCATCATCATCATCCGCCTCCTCCTCCTCCTCCTCCTCCTCCTCCTCCTCATTATCCCCCCCCACACCTCCTCCTACTCCTGCTTGCCGCAGCGCCCCGAAAGCGATTCCAGTCCGCGCCCGCCCCGCGACGCACGCGCGGGCGCCTGCCGGCGTGGCCACGGAGGCCCTCTGATACCACCAGAGGACTAGCGCCCGTTCGGGAGGGGGAGGAGAAGGAGGAGGAGGAGGAGGAGGAGGAGGAGGAGGAGGGGGAGGGGGAGGAGGAGGAGTCGGAGGAGGAGGAGGAGGAGGAGGAGGAGGAGGGAGGGAGGGGAGGGAGAGAGGAGGAGGAGGAGGAGGGGGAGGAGGAGGAGGAGGGGGGGGAGTCGGAGGAGGAGGAGGAGGACGAGGAGGAGGAGGAGGAGGAGGAGGAGGATGAGCTAAGGTCCCCCCTGGAGCGGAACCTCCTCTTCACGCCCGGGCGCGAGTGGCGGCGGCGCGGGCCGCGGGTGTGCGCATGAGCCAGTCGGCGGAGACCCTGCTGTAGTCCTTGATGTCGTGGTAGAGCGTGAAGGCCACGCACAGCGCATTGCACGAGTGTAGCAGGAGCTCGTCGGAGCACCGCTGCTCGGGCAGGGGCAGGCCAATATTGGTCATGAAAGCGAGGTCCTGGAAGTGCCTCTCGTAGATCTTGAGCGCATTCAAGACGACGTGACACCTCAAGAGGTAGTGCTGCTGGCTGTCTGGGCATCCACAGCACCCGAGAATGAGTTTTCTCCTGGCAATCACGTGCATCCTATCCCTCATGGTCCAACCACCCGCCAGCGCCTTGAGGATCGGCCAGACCCCCGCTGGGGAGCGCTATGTCCCGCGGTCGGAGCCAGCGTTCCGGTAGACCAGCTGGGGGCAGCCAAGGCACACCTGACTACCTACCAGACCACCCCAACCCAACCCGAAGACCCGAATTTCGGGTTGGGGGGGGTAAGGGTTCCACATGTGTTTTTTCTATGTTTCCTGACCCCCCCCCAACTGGAAATCGAGAGTAAATCTGAGCCTTCGGGTTGGGTTGGGGTGGTTTGGTGGGTGGGGAACACCAGTTGGCAAGGGCCGGAGAGTATCGAGGCCAACGGCGCAGAGGCCCTGGATCCGCTCCCGCGGTTGTTGCACTGCTGTCAGGTGCCGGCCCCTCGACCTCACGGCTGCGAGCCCAGCTGCTTGTGCCACGTCGCGTGTGAGAGCCCGCCATTACCATGACCTGACCCTGTGGCTCCGCACGTCCTCCAGCCTCTGGGCGATGGTCTTCGAGATGGCCCAGATGTCGGGGGGCCAGCGTTCGGTAACCAGCTCCACGATCGGGCGCGCCAAACAGGCCCCGTCCTGGAAGAGATCCAACGCCTCGTGCCAGCCGTTGATAGAGTCGGCTGGGCGGTGTCGCTCATGGCCGTCACGGCCGTCCTGCTGTAGAGGACGATGGATGATTGCGCGGGCGCCCGCGTCGAGCCCAGGTCCATCCCGCGGGTTGCCCACTTCTTGTACGGCTTGGCCCACTGGTCCATAGCGTGGATCCTGGGCCCAGCATGACCCCGAGGTATTTGGCCATGTGCGCGACTTCGGTGTTTTGCCAAGCTGGTGTGACGTCTGCAAGACGGGCTTGGATCGCGCGGCAGCCATCCGCATCCAAGACGTTCCACAGCGGCACAGCAAATGATTTAGAAGGTTGCAGGGCCAGGGTAGCAAGCACTCGTGCGGCCTCGAGAATGGTTCGACCAGCTCGGCCCACTGTGACAAGGATGAGGTGACAGTGCCTACGTCGCCGTCCTACACGCCAATGCCTTTGGAGTCCGTCGGGTCAGCGTGGTTGGTGAAGAGGCAGCGGGTGGGCTCACGCAGAAGATTCCGCTGGAGATGGCGGACAAAGGGGTCCACGGCGATCGACCAGGCCACCCCGCTGAACGTGCAGCCTTGCATGACCTCGCTGGTGATGTCGAAGAGGTACGGCGCTTCCGCTCCGAAGCGGGCGAAGGCGCGAGCCATGGTGCACAGGCCGTTGACCAGGAAGCGGAAGTGGTTCGGCATGCCGATGGCCTCGAAGCAGCACATGAACCAGGTCCGAGCCATGCTCGGGAAGGACGCGCCGAAGTCGAGGCTCGTAAAGAGCTGCGCGTGCCTCTCTCCCTCCTCGGCCAGGCCAGCTAGACGGGCCCTCGCGTCCAGGTGGGGGACGTGCGTTGCGAGGGAACGGCCAGGGATGAAGCCCTGCTGGGCCCCGTGGCACTCCGACTTCACGACGGGCCGGATACGCCACGGCAGCACCGCTGCGACACTCCTGGAATCGGCGCTCTCGGGGGCTCCGTGGGCGCACCTGCCCAGCCGAGCGGTGGCAGGCTGTGATGTCTTCGGGCTCGTCGCCCCTGGGAACGAATGCAAGCTCCGAGTAGTTGGACTGCACTGGGGCTGGCATAGCAGCCACGATGTCCAGCATCAGCTCGTGCATGGCTCCCGGGGCCATCGCCATTCTCAAGCTTGGCTCATCGGAACACCCTGGCCCCCGAGCACAAGCCCCATGGGTGGAAAGTGGCCAGCACAGCGGGGGGAGGAGGAGGACGCGTGAAGGGAGGAGGGAGTAGAAAAGGGTGGGGGGAGGAAGGCGGGAGGACGGGGAAGTGGAAGGGCAAGGGGAAGCAGGAGGAGGAGCCCAGCTTGAGAAGGGCAGGAGGAGGAGGAGGAGGCTCCGATTTGAACCGTCGGCGACGCTGTCAAGATCTCAAGCAGAAGCCTGACAGAGCAGGCCCACCAGGAAAACGCGCAGCCCCCGCGACGGCAAACCGCCGCGAAAAAACGTCCACGAACCAATCGAGTGGCCCCCGCAGGGGGGGGGAAAAAACACACTGTGGGAAAAACATACACACACACACACACACACACACACAAAATACAAAAACACACACTGCGGGGAAAAAAACACAAACGTGGGAAACAAAACACACAGTGGGAGAAAAAAACAGCAAAAAACACACCGTATGTGTTTTTTGGCGTGTTTTTTTGCATGAGTTTGTCCCACAGTGTGTTTTGTGTGTTTCGTGCGCTTTTTCCCCACAGAGCCCCCGTCGGGCCCCGAGGCAGACCCCGCTCGGCGCGCCCGGGCCGCGCTCCTCGGGCGGGGGCGGGCGCGCCTCGGCTCAGCGGCGTCGGAGGTGCGCCCTGTGGCGCGATGCGCCGCGGCGGCCGCCAGCCCATCGTCCTCCCTCCGTCCCCGCCCACCTCCGA
>CAUYUJ010002230.1:42500-67500 GCA_963575745.1 Prorocentrum cordatum | reverse complement strand
ACACACAACAAACAAAAAAAAAAAAAAAAAAAAAACATCGTCACCACACTCTTCTTTAAACTATTACCAAAAAGATTCCTCCTATAGAGGGACACGCCCGACTTAACACAAGGCTGGTCCCACCGCACAGCTCGCGCCGCGTTGCTCATGACGAGCGACGCGGTCTGGAGTCTGGGGAGCGATCCCGCGGATTGCGCGGTCGCACGCGTACGTTCCGCCCGTGGCATCTGCGAGAAAGCGCCCTGTATCCACGGGGTCGCGGCCAAGAGGGGGGCGGGCCCGCAAAGCCACGGATACGGATATGTTTCTTGCCAACGAGCTTCCACCACGTGGCTCGCACACACACACACACACACACACAGGGCATAAACTCGCTGCGCGGGGGGGCCCACTGTTTCAGGGGGTGCACATCATGGCCGGCGGCATGTGCGCGGCCTAAGAGCGGGCCAGGGACATAATGAAATAAGAAGAGGCGCCATGAAATCTGGGGAAATCTCATGGCCCACGCCATGAGATCCACCCCCCTAGTCATCACCCCCCTCTTTGCCGCCCCCGAATTGACCAAGAAAGCACGACGCATGCTTCAGGACCCCCCTCTCACGCGAACCCGTGCCAGCGGGGACTGCAGCCGAGCATCGCGAGGGAGGGAGCGAAAGGAGCAGCGGCGCGACGGAGGGACGGGGAACTCCTGGTACGGGGCGGGTCGCCAGGCCTGGACCCCCACTCTGAAGGGGCCCTGGGGCACACAAACAAATAGACGCAAATAACAGGATTCCCTATGTTTTCCAATATTTTCTGGGCGTTTGTCTTCCCCCCCCGTCCCATATTTTCCCATATCTTCTGGGGAATCGACGATTCATTGTGTCTGTGTGTTTTTTCTCCTCCTGATTGGCACAGGGCGGGTCGCCAGGTCTGGGCCCCCACTCGCGGTGGGCTGCCGGGCCCAAACCTCGAGGGCACGCGGGGACCGAACCTGGGGGGGCCAGAAACACAGACCTGCTGCCCGCAGGGGCCAAAGCAGTCGCGGTCCCGGCCTCCCTCTGGCGTCCTCCGCCGCCGCCTCCGCCGCCGCCGAGTGAAGTGAACCCCACCCTCCCCCTCAGGAGGAGGAGGAGGAGGAGGAGGAGGAGGAGGAGGAGGAGGAGGAGGAGGAGGAGGAGGAGGAGGAGGAGGAGGAGGAAGGAAGGAAGGAAGGAAGGAGGAGGAGGAGGAGGAAGAGGAGGAGGAGGAGGAGGAGGAAGGAAGGAGGAGGAGGAGGAGGAAGAGGAGGAGGTGGAGGAGGAGGAGGAGGAACGAGGAAGGAGGAGAGGAGCAGGAGGAGGAGGAGGAGGAGGAGGTCCCCCTATCCTTCCCACAGGCACAAGCGAGGCCGACCGCAGGCGAAGACGAACCCGGCGATGACGCCTGCCAGCGAGGACGCCCGCCGGCGCAGACGCCCGCCGGCGAACCCTGAGCTCCGACGCTGCGCATGCACTCCGCAGCATCGCGAGAAGCCACGACCGGAGCCTCGCTTCCCGTGGCGTTTTTCGAGCCGACTCGGTCTATGGCGATCCCAGGGCCTGAAACTGGACGAAGCCGCCCCGCGTGAAAAAAAATGCGGCACCTGGAAGTCAGCGAGGACGACCAGCGAACACGACCGCCGGCGAAGACGACCGCCCGCCGAAGACTGCCGCCGGGGAAGACGCCTCGATTGTTCCTTAGGAGCAGACGCGGCCGAGGCGTGAGCAGACGCGGGTCGGCCCGATGGGGGGGCGGCGGCCGACTGCCCGCGAGGGTGCCCCGGATAGACGGGCACGTTGCACAGCGAGCAGTACCTCCGAGGGGGGGTGGGGGCGTACTACTTCCGAGAACTCCCCATCCTTGGACCGGTGGCCTCCAGGATGACCACGGGAGGGCCCGCAGGGCCTCCAGGATGGCCGCGAGGAGAGCCCAGAGGTGGGCCCCGAGAGGGCCGCAGGAGGTACGGCTGCACGCCGTCCTCGTCTCGCATCTCGAAGTCCAGCTTGTCGCGGTGGCCGCCGAGGTGCGGGTCCTCCCCGCGGCTCCGACGACGGGGCTCTCTCCACGGCGGCTTCCTCCTCGGATGCGGCCCTCGGGGGCCGCCTTCGGGCCCCGGGGTGCCGCCACCAGCGGCGAGCCCCGCGGGGAAGCGAGAGGGGGGGCAGGCCTCTGCAGAAGCAGGCGGGGGCTCCTCAGAAGCCCCCGCGCCTTCTGAGGGGCCGCCCGCGTCTTCGGAGCAGGCTGGAAGAGCTCCTCGGGAGGAGGAGGAGGGGGAGGGGGGGGAGGAGGAGGAGGAGGAGGAGGAGGAGGAGGAGGAGGAGGAGGAGGAGGAGGAGAGGGAGGAGGAGGAGGAGGGGAGGAGGAGGAGGAGGAGGAGGAGGAGGAGGAGGAGGAGGAGGGAGGAGGGGGAGCAGGAGGAGGAGGAAGAGGAGGAGGGGGAGTAGGAGGAGGAGGAGAAGTAAGAGGAAACATACTACTGGTATTCATCATGATATTAGTACTGATAAAAACGACGAATACCAATACTAACAATCATAGGGGGGAGGCACCAGGCACTCCACGCCTTCTGAGAGGGCCCGCCCCCGGCACTCCTCCTCGGGCGCGCCGCCGACCTCAGCAACGGATCCGGAGAAGGAGGACGGCACCCCCCGCGAAGAAGCGGCCGGGGCCTCTGGGGCCGCGCGGGTGCAAGCTCAGATCGGCGGCTACCACGGCCTCGGGCCCCTGCGTGCCCAGCATCGGGCGCCGAAAGGGGGGAGGGGGGGGGGCCGAAGCGGCCAGCAGCCAGGCGCTCGCTTGACCTCGTGATGCACGCGGTAGGCAGGCACGAGATCGGAGAATCGGATCGCATCGGAACGTGCAGCGAATCGGGTCGCGTCGGCACCGAGTCGAAACCGAGTCGGATCGGCTGCGCCAGGATGCACAACAGCGGCACGCAAGCGTCGGGCCGCATCGCATCGCCCGAATTCGGGGATGGCCAGAACCCCCTTTAGCAAAGCGTGGTTCAGTGAAAACGACCTCGGGCCCAAACCTGGCGGGCGCAAGCCATGACGGCCGCGGCGCCCTCTCGAGAATCGAAAACGGACAATTCACTAATCGACGTGTCAGGGTGGGGGTTCTTTCCACCCCCGACGAAAATCACAGTCGAATCGGATCGGGCTGGCCGACATCGATGTCGGATCGGATCGAGCGGATCGAACTGGACCCCGTGCGCCCACGTATGCCCACGCGCACCCGTGCTGCGCAAACACCCCTCCAGACCCGCGCAGCCGGCAAGATCAGGGTGTCCGGGGGGCGGGAGGAATATACAACAACACCACCGCGTCGATTCCTCCTCCCTCCTCTACCCTCTTCTTCCCCTCCTCTTTCTTGGAAGAGGGAGGGGGTGAGGGAAGCGGTGGTGGTGTATATGTTTGGGCCCCGTACCTGATGCACGGGCCAGGCGTGTGGCACAAAAGATGCCCCGAAACGCGCCACTCGTCTGCGCGGGGGACCCCGAGGAGGAGCAAAGGTTCAGAACTCAAATGGCTCGAGAGCCACCGCGGGGCCAATAGGTCAACCTCGAGTGACTGTAATACAATGGAGGCCCATACCAAAAGACACCCTGCTTGCCACCAGTGTGCCCCAGGTTTCTTGGGTATCGATGGTTTTGCGATGGAAAGCGTGACGTTCCAACACCAAAAAATCAATGGACGTCCTGGGGTCTCAGGGTTGGGCTTCTTGTGGGAGGTTTCTTGTGGTCGGGCCCCTACTGAAATGCCTCCTGGCGAGCCTTGCGAAGAAGGCAGATCATCCTGATTCGCAGAGATCCGGGCGTTGCAGCGTTGCTCACATTCGGCCTCTTCGCCCAGTTTCGGGACCTGGGACCATCACAGATCGAGCCGGCTCGAAAAGCGCTGCAGAAAGACTTGGTCCAAGGCTCCGGTCGCGATTTCTCGCGACGTTGCGAATGTTCCGCAACATCGAATCTCGAGGTTCACGCTCCCATCCGACGTCCCCACATCGGGGGGCGAGCTCAGAGGCCCTGCACCCATTCCGAACCCCCGCGAATGCTCGAGATTCACCTGCAAAACAATGGGGCACAGAATTCCTGACTGGACATCGAAGCGCAGCCCTAGCGGCCCCAGGGCATTCCCAAGGACAAAGGTGGACAAAGGGAAAGTCGAGAGGGTCGAAGGGGAAGCAGTGATTGGCGGCGAGCGAGGGGGGGAAGTGAGAAGAAGAAGGCATTCTCAGAGGGCTCGGAACTCCTCCAGCCTTCTGCGAAGTTTCCTGAGCCTTCCCGGAGACACAGAAGACTTCTCAGAAGGCGCGAGGGCTTCTGATAAGTCCCGCCGCCTTCTGAGAAGGCCTTCTCCTTCTCACTTCCCCCCCGCGCTCGCCGCCGAAGTGAAGAAAAAAAACATCCCACTCACATGCATGCTGCTCTGGCTCCTGCGGGTTGCAACCGGTGGTGCGGGCGGCCGAGACCACCACGGCAACTCGGCGCCGGTGTTTGCTGCCACCCGCTACCCCTCCCTCTCGGACGCAAGCGCTGCGTTCTCGCCCACGCTGCGCGCGGCCGCGCGCTCGCGCAGCACGTCCACCGCAGCACTGCTGGAATTTGATATGCAGGGATGGCCCGAGCCTACCGGCGGACAGGAAAGTCAGATCCGATCCAGCCCGCGTGCGGCACGGAGGCAGGCGAAGGAGGAGGGGGAGGAGGAGGAGGAGGAGGAGGAGGAGGAGGAGGAGGAGGAGGAGGAGGAGGAGGAGGAGGAGGAGGAGGAGGGGAGGAGGAGCCCGCGTCCTCCAGAGCGCGTTGCGCGGCACACGCCCCTGCCGCCAAAGGCCCAGAGCGTGCACGCGCCCACATTCTTGCCAGCGGCCTGCCGCTCACGGCACCACACTGCGCACGGCGAAGCTGCAGAGCCAGCTGTCCAGGCGACGAGTGTGCAGGGGAGCGCTGCGCTTCGCCGTCAGTGCCCGGCCAAGGCACCCGCGGCCAGACAGCGCCGTTCAGCGAGGCGCCGGTGCTGCACGCGAGCGCCGCAGGCGCGGCCGCAAACGCAGCCCCGATGCGCTGGGCGACCGAGCAGCCCGCGCCGCGGCGGAGTGCAGAGTGCGCACGCGCGCGCCCTCCCGGCCACGCGGGCCCCCGGCTCGCTGGGCTTCTTCCGGGTGGAACCGGCTGTGAGCGCCCCGCCGAACGTCTCCGGGCGTGCCACAGGAGGTGGAGAGAGGGGGGGGCGCTGCAGACAGGAGGAGGGCTCTGCCAGGGCCGTCGCATCCTCGCGCGAGAAGACAACAGCAACAACAACAACAACAACAACAACAATCATTTTACCCGAACGCTCAGTGTTCTCACCAGTGCCAGGGTTTTCATGCGACGCGAGACAATACCCCCACTTCGTGGGGGGGCAGTTCAAGCTCTACCAAATATCCAAACGACTCTTCGCGACCACCCAAACCCAGCTTCCCGCCCTATGACGTTGGGACACTTCACTTCGTGGCGTGCGGACGACCGTGGCTACTACACTGGCGTGGGGTACACACCCACAAAATTTCGGCGTGCGCGCGCGAAGAAAAAACGAATGTGTCCCGCATGGTATTATTTGACAGGGATGATGGCCCTGGCAGGTGCGCAACCGTTGTCGCAGAAATTCGAAAAAGTTGCTCGCAAAAGCCCGTTTGACAAAATTGTTTAAAAAGTGTTGGTTTTCCTACGAATCCGCAAGAGCGTGCGGGATGACATTTTGACAATTTTTTATTGAAAAACCATTGGTTTTTTGATGTTTTTATGTTAAAATCGCTACGAAACCTAAGGTTTTGGAAGGATTTCGTCTTGCGCGCGCGAATGTCCACTTTACCTTATTTTTTGCAAGGGATTCTTGCAATTTGATATAAGAACAAGAAATGTCATTTTATAGTGTTTTTTGCAAGGGAAAGCGGGGGGGAACAAAACAACCGGATCCGGTACAATCGTTTTGCCTGAGACTTCCTCACGAAAATGATGAAAATGTGGCTGCGGCCTAGGCGCGGCGGGGGGGTCGTGCACCAGGGGTCCCAACAATAATTATTTTAAGAAGAAATAATGTTCAACAACAACAACAACAAACAACAACAACACAACAACAGCAGCAGCAGCAGCAGCAGCAGCAGCAGCAGCAGCACAGCAACAACAGCAGAAGCAACAGCAACAGAGCAACGGCAACAACAACAACAACAACAACAACAACAACAACAACAACAACAACAATCATTTTACCCGAACGCTCAGTGTTCTCACCAGTGCCAGGGTTTTCATGCGACGCGAGACAATACCCCCACTTCGTGGGGGGGCAGTTCAAGCTCTACCAAATATCCAAACGACTCTTCGCGACCACCCAAACCCAGCTTCCCGCCCTATGACGTTGGGACACTTCACTTCGTGGCGTGCGGACGACCGTGGCTACTACACTGGCGTGGGGTACACACCCACAGAACTTGGTCACTTATTCGGGGCGCGCGTGTGCCCAGCATCCTGCAATTGTGACATACAATACATGACACAGACAGACAGAGAGAGAGACAGAGAGCAGACAGAGAGAGAGACAGAGAGAGCGGAGTTGGTCACATTTTTGGGGCAAGTTCCTGAGATCGTCGTGTTTTTTGTTGGTCTTGCGCGCGCGAATGTCCACTTTACTTTTTTTTGCAAGGGAGTATTGAAATTTGATTATGTTAGAACAAGAAAAAGTAGCTCGCGCGAGCTCATGTAACATAAATGTTGAAAAACCATTGGTTTTGTGGGAGTCGGACAGCGCGCGCGGGATGAAATTTGGACATTTTTTTTTGAAAAACCATTGGGTTTTTGATGTTTTTATGTTGAAATCGTTACGAAACCTAAGGTTCTGGAAGGATTTCGTCTTGCGCGCGCGAATGTCCACTTTACCTTATTTTTTGCAAGGGATTATTGAAATTTGATTATGTTAGAACAAGAAAAAGTAGCTCGCGCGAGCTCATGTAACATAAATGTTGAAAAACCATTGGTTTTGTGGGATTCGGACAGCGCGCGCGGAAGGACATTTTGACAATTTTTTCTTAAAAAACCATTGGGTTTTTGATGTTTTTATGTTAAAATCGCTACGAAACCTAAGGTTTTGGAAGGATTTCGTCTTGCGCGCACGAATGTCCACTTTACCTTATTTTTTGCAAGGGATTCTTGCAATTTGATCAAGTAAGAACAAGAATTTTCATTTTATAGTGTTTTTTGCAAGGGAAAACGGATTACAACAAAACAACCGGATCCGGACCAATCGTTTTGCCTGAGACTTCCTCACGAAAATGATGAAAATGTGGCTGCGGCCTAGGCGCGGCGGGGGGGTCGTGCACCAGGGGTCCCAACAATAATTATTCTTAAGAAGAAATAATGTTCAACAACAACAACAACAACAACAACAACAACAACAACAACAACAACAACCACAACAACAACAACAACAACAACAACAACAACCGTAACAGCAACAACAACAACAACAACAACCACAACAACAACAACAACAACAACAACAACAACCACAACAACCACAATAGCAACAACAACAACAACAACAACAAGAAGAAGAAGAAGAAGAAGAACAAACACACAGACAAACAAACAAGCAAACAAACAAACAAACAATGCCTCTGAGCCTCGCGCTTGCGACCGCTAAGGCTCCAAAGGGCGAAACATGGGAGATGGGCCTGGCCTCTCAGCCGCGGGGCCGCACTGGCCCTGAGCCGCGGCGACCCCCATGAGGCTCGCATCCAGCGTAGGGGTGTCGCTCTCACGGGGACCGATTACCCTCCTCCTCTTCCTCCTCCTCCTCCTCCTCCTCCGCCTCCGCCTCCTCCTCCTCCTCCTGCTTCTCCTTCCCCTTACACGTCCTCCCACCTTTCTCCCCCCACCTTTTTCTACCCCCTCCTCCCCTTACACGTCCTCCTCCTCCCCCCGCTGCGTTAGCCATCTTCCACCCAGGGGCCTGTACTCGGGGTCAGGGTGCTACGATGGCCCCGGGAGCCATACACACACATCGTCTTTAGAGGCCAAAAGCCCTGCGCGGGCCCTGTCGCCAGAGAGCCGTCAAGAATGTGGGCCGTCCCCTCCCCTTTCCCTCTCTCCTTGTCCCTCTCTTTCACCTCCCGATGCCCAGCCGAGGACCGTGGACAGTTTGCAATGAGACGCTGGTGATCAACAAACACCTTCAGCTACAGCACTTGGAGCAGCCTAGCCGTGCGAGGGTAAATCGGCTACAGCGCTGGGATCCACTCGTGCGGGAAGGGCGGCAGTGAGCAGCCAAGGTCAGCTACATCGCTGGGAGTCGTGCGCGCGGGGAGGAGCTGGAGGCTAAGCTCGAGCTCCGCGCAAACAGTGGACGCCATCTCAGGTACAACGCTGGGAGCGGCTCATGCGAGAAGGGCGGCAGTGAGCGAAGGGGGGGAGGAGGAGGAGGAGGAGGAGGAGGAGGAGGAGGAGGAGGAGGAGGAGGAGGAGAAGGCGGTGTGGGCGGCAGCTCGAGCTCCAGGACCCCCCGCGGGGGGCAGAGTCGTCGGCCACAGGACGGGGGCCAGCTCGTGCCTGCGAGAAGGCCAAGCAGTGGCAGCACTCTTTAACGGGCGAAGAACGGTATAATATAAACTTTTTCGCCGTTGGGGGCACCTGCCCCAGCGCGGCTGGAAAGTTTATACCCTTACGGTGGCACCGTAGGGGTATAAACTTTCCAGCCGCCCAGGGGCAGGTGTCCTCGACGGCGAAAAAGTCTATGTTATACCGTTCTTCGCTCGCTGACTCTCTGTCGCTGCTCAGCAAGGCAGGCCGTGGCAGCATCTCAGCTTCAGCGCTGGAAGCAGGCCGCGCGAGAGGGCAGGCAGTGAGCGACACTGAATGGGCCCAAGGACACACAAATAAATATACACAAATCACAGGATTCCCTATATTTTCCTATATCTTCTGGGTTTTTGTCTTCCCCCCCACTTCCCATATTTTCCCATATTTTCCTGGGAGTCGACGATTAATTGTGCCTGTGTTGTTTCTCCTCCTGAGACACATCAGCTACAACGCTGGGAGCAGCTCACGCGAGAAGGCAGGCACTGAGGGACGTGTCGGCTACAACGCTGGGAGTAGATCGTGCGAGAAGGCGGGCAGATAGCAGCACCTCAGCTACAACGCTGGGGGTAGTTCACTGGCGAAGGCAGGCAGTGAGCGACACATCAGCTGCAACGCTGGGAGTAGTTGGTTCGTGAAGGGCGGCAGTCAGCGATATACCAGCTACGATGCTGGGAGGAGTTCACGCGAGGGAGAAGGCAGTGGCCGTGCACGCGGCCACTGCGAGAAGCGTGAGGAAGGGCAGGGCGTGAAGCCGAGCCAGGCCAGCCCCACGGCCCCTCCCGAACGGCGGGGCCCGAGGTGCAGATGGGCGAAGCAGAGCCAGGCCCGCCCCATAACCCCCCTACGAGGGGACCAGGTTGGAAGAAGGCGAAGCTGGTGCCAAATGCTATCATCGGGCCGGGCAAAAGGGGGGGATAGCAAAGGGGGGGTTTGAGAATCAGCTCACGCAGCTGATTTTCCTGGCGCCTCCCGGCGCCGGAGGCGGCTATGCATCGAGGAATGAGCCCCTCGGTGGGGCCGAAACCAGCTGCATGCAGCAGATTTCGTAACCCCCCCGTTCCCAATCCCCCCCTTTCGTCCGGCCCGATATCAGCTACAACCTGCGGGGGTGATAGCTGGAGCCAGATGTTCTCAGCTACTGTTTCGGTATGCCCTCCAGGGCTAGAACTCACGAGGCTGCCCAGTGACGCCCAGGAAAGGCCTGAGGGAGGGGTGAGCTCTTCATCGTCATTTCTGATGGCATGCACACAGCTGAGGGGATCAGGCAAGCGAATCCAGGCGAATCCATCCGCTGTGCTTCCGTGCCCTTCTCCTCCACCTCTTCCACTCCCTCTCCTCCCTCCCCCTTTGTTCTCAGGCCCCAGGCGTCGGAGGGGGTATCGGCAGGGGGGCAGGGGGGGAAATGCAACGAGGTCCAGCTCGGATGATGAAAACTGCCAGCTTCCAAACTGCTGGGAGAGGGTCTCCGCCGTGGAGTACTTAGCCGGACAGAAGGAGGAATACGGCGACGAGAAAAGAAAGGAGGGAAGGACGAGGGAAAGACCGATTATCCGGAGAAGGAGGAGGAGGAGAAGGAGGAAGAAGACGGAACAGGGCAATCGCGCGGACTTCTTCGATCGGCGCTGGAACCCCCCCCTCCTCACGGGGCGGCGCCAGGGGCGCCGCCGAGAGGGGCTAGAGCAGATCGAAGAAATCCGCGCGCACGTGGCAAAGTTTTTTCGGGCGCGGCCTAACCGACCGCCCCCCCACCCCCCCCAGCGTTTGAAGAGGCTGGGCGCCCAAGCGTCGAGAACGCCGGGCTGAAACCGCAGTCGACCCTGGCCGAACTCATGACGAGCTTCGAGTGGCCGCCTCTGTCATGGGCTGGGCCTTTCTGGACCGGAGGCGGGAAGCACCACGACGGGAAGGGGGGGGGGCGGCTCGCTTCTGCGCCGCTGGGGCCACGTGTCTGCCACCTGCGAGGCCAGAGCACAGAAAGGTTGGGAGCAAGACTGGGGACCCATAACCAGCATCGAGCTTACCCCTATCCCTAAGACCCCAAGATTGGCAGGTGCAGAGACGATGACAATCTCCAGGATGCACCCTCAGAAACCGAGGGAATCCTCGAGATCGGCATCGAGACCTCATTGTGCCGATCGTAGGGATAGGGACATGTTCCAGGATGGTGAAAGCACGAACCGAGGAACAATGAACGGCTCTGAACGGCAGCTTGACGGATACACTTTTTCATCTGCGGGGCGAGAGCGAGCCTCTTCCGCTAAAAGCTAGGCGGGCTGCGCGCAGCGTTAATTAGGGAGACAGGGCACAGGAAGGCGGGGCCTCAGGCGGCCGAGGGCGGGCGAGCCCGGGGTACAGGCGGTGTCGTACTGAACGTGCAGGGCAAGGAACGCCTTGTACAAGAACCGAGGGCGAAGTCCCAGTAGGCGGAAGAAAGCTTGACGGATACACAGACCAACCCGGACATCCGCCGCTTTGACTTTCTCCGCCCGCGGCCCTGGAAGTCCCGACCGCCTCCCCGGGAGCTGTCTTTCGTCCTGGATCCACCGTGTGTGACGGTGCCGGGCCCCGACAACTCGGGGGCGGCCAAGAGGGGAGCGTCCAAGAGGGGGGGGGATGCAGATCATGGCCGGCGGCATGTGCGCGGCCCAAGGGGGGACCAGGGACGTCATGAAATAAGAAGAGGCGCCACGAGATCTGGGGAGAGATCATGGCCCACGCCATGATGTCCACCCCCCCCTGGTCATCACCCCCCTCTTTGCCGGCCCGGAGAAAACGGGACCCCAAAGCCGGGATCGAGGGATAACGCCGGGATGGAAAAAAAACGGATCGTCGGAGAGCTGGGCCCGAATCGTGCGACGGTTTATCCCCGCGGCCTGCAGACGTCCCTGCAGCGCACGGTAAGAGGCGAGGGGTCTCGCAGAAGCAGCGCATCGCAGCTTCGCTGGAGGGGCATGCTCGATGAGGCAACGGGCAGGAAGAGTTCTGCGAAAACTCCTGAGAGCCTCCCGTGTCATCTTGTTGGCCCTTGCGAATCGACACTAATCGAAGCTGCATCGACGCTAATCGACGCTTGAACTGCGCTGTCCCTTCGACCACCGAGCGCTAGAGCAAGCTAATACACTCTGAAGGCTCAATTCCGACGACATACATGGTTCCCATGATTTGCTGCCGAGGAGGCGGCGTCGACCGCAGAGTGGCACCCTGGTGGTTCTCCATGCCCGATCGGGCGGGGCAGGGATGGGAGCCCACAGAGCACCCGCCAGGTATCGGGCACGCGCCAGAGTATGAGCCGAGGACCTGGCGCTCGGACGACGGATCCCGAGGATCCGGAAAAAAGCGCCCCCGGAAACAGGGCGCCGGATCCGGCGACGGGGCGCGCCGATCTCGCATGGAGACTGGAGCCGCACGCTGCGCTTCCTCGACAGTGATACTCCGATGCGGCAACATTTGCCCAGCACACTGCACGGCCAGAGTCCGTTTCCCTTCACCAGGCCCCCACCCCACCCCCCCTGCTTGGGGGGAGGGTAGAACCCGTACGATCGAAAAGCGCCCTCCTGTGCTTGCGCCGTGGCCCACCGCCAGAACCGCAATGAGAATAGCAGACCCGGCGAACGGCAGGCAGAGCACGAGGAAAATCATCACGTCGCCACCGAAGATCACCCATGCCAGAACCTCAAGGCAGTCGACAGCGAGAGAGAGACAGAGGGAGAGGGGCCGAACAAGAAGGAAGAGAGCAGGAGGGGGGGGAGAGAATGAGGGGGGGGGCAGCAGAGCGAAAGGCAGAGCAGGAGGCCGGGGAGAGAAGGAAAGGGGGAGAGCAGGAGAGGCCCGAGGGAGAGGTGGAGAGAGGGAGCGACTATGAGAGTGAGAGAGAGGGGAAGGGAGGCGGAGTGGAGCAGGGAGAGAAACAGAGAGAGAGAGGTAGAAACAGAGAGGGAGAGAGAGAGGGGGGGGAAGAGCTGCAGATCTGTACAGAACATCCGCGTGCACACTCTCTATACACACGTAGATGTGTGAATACAGAAACGTATAGACATACAGGACTGCATTGGCGCTCCGCACCACTCACCTTGGTCCTTCAGTCTTGGCCTGCGTGAGGAATGGGAGAGGGGGAAACGAGTAAGAGTAGCGATGGCCCACCGTTGCCGATTCCATCGTTATCGCGATACTACACTGTCATTTCCCTTCCATCAGATTTCCTTGTCCTCCTTCTCGCCGTACCTTGCGAACCCACGCCCGTCCTTCTCAGCTTCTGTTCGCGGAGGCCCTGCCTTGGAGAGCCTTTTCGAGGCCTGACGGATTTTGTCAGAGCTTCCTGGGTGGCTTCTGGAGGCCTCTCGGGCGCCTTTGGGGAGGAGGGAGGGAGGGAGGGAGGGAGGGAGGGAGGGAGGGGAGGGGAGGGGAGGGAGGGGAGGGAGGGAGGGAGGAAGGGGAGGGAGGGAGGGAGGGAGGGAGAGGAGGAGGAGGAGGAGGAGAAGGAGGAGGAGGAGGAGGAGGAGGAGGAGGAGTGGGAGGGGGAGGAGGCGGAGAGGGAGGGAGGAAGCTCGGGAAGCGTCCTCGTGCCACCGTGCTGCGAACCACGGCCTCCCTCGACGACCCGTTCGGCACTTCGAGTGCCTCGGGAGGCGTCCTGGTACCACTTCGGACCGTCTGGGGGCCTTCTTCGGGCCGTCTCAGGGCCGTGTTCTGCAAGCCCTTTGGAATCGTTTCGGGGCGAGTTTCGATGGCCTCTTGGGCGGTCTCGGACGCCCAGAAGACAGAAGAACCGAGTAACACACAAAAGCAAAATGCATCAGCAATGCTTTCTGCTGCTCCAAAAACGAACCAACCAACCAAACAATCAACAAACAAACAAACAAACAAACAAAAAACAATAAAACAAATAACTAACTAATTACTCCAGATTTCGCAATAAAGAGAGGGGGGTCTCATTTCGGGGGGGGTCTCTTCCAGGCTATCTTGGAGGGCCTGGGGGTGTCTGGGGACGATGTTTTGGAGGGTTTTCCCACGGGGGGGGGTCTGAAATGGCTTGTCTTGGAGGGTCCAGACCCCCTCCCTTTTATTACGAAATCTGGACTAACTAACTAACTAACTAACTAACTAACTAACTAACTACCTACCTAACTAACTAACAAAAAGTGTGTGTTTCGTTGGGCCGTCTTCGGGCGCCTGGTGGGTGTCTGGGGCCGCTCGGGTGCTCTCGCGGCGCCGCCTGGCCGCTCGCCTGACCGCTTGCGGGCCCGCAGGCTGCGCCCGGCAGGGGCGTCCGGGAGGCCTGGAGGGCCCAGGGATCCCTGTAAGGAGACGAACTCTATACACCGACGCTTCTCCCGACCCTGCGCTGAAATTCGCACAGGAACGCGGATTCTGGTGTATGCGGGACCCTGGTGCATACATGTTCCGTTGTTCCCCTTGGCAAACGAAGGAAAAGTACACACCACACCACCCCGACGTCGTCCCTGACCCTCTCAAAGTCGTGGGGTTGAGAAACAACCCGCCACTGGTAATGTGTATGTTCCAGCTTGCGGCCCTGTGCACAGGCGTCCAGGGGGCTCCTGGGGCCAGGGATCCGGGCGAGGGCGGGCTTGGGAGACGGGATGAGTTTTTGTTTTGGGGCTCCGCCGAGGCTTCGCCACGCTGCCGTGGGTCCGCCCAGAGTTCGCCGCGCTGCCGCCCGTGAGCGCCTCGTGGGCGACCCGTGCGCTGGGTGGATCCGCCGAGGTTTCGCCACGTTGACGGCCGCGGGTGCCCCGTGGGCTCCTCGTTGGCACCCTGGGGTTTCGACACGTTGCCGCCCGTGGACACCTCGTGGGCGCCTCGTGGGCGCCCCGTGCGCTTGGTGGATCCGCCGAGATGTCGCAACGAATATAATGCACCACACATCCTGCATAGCACAGGTCACATATCACAGCTCACAACGCTTAGAGTGTCCTTTCTAAAAAATAAGTTCTACCAGCTTCCCCCGCCCCGGGCTTAAAGATCCCCCAGGAACCGATGCAAAGCACATAGGATTCTGACCCAATGTCCATCCTACATGTGAAATTATACTATCCCAGCCAAACCGGTATCGACCCCCCCCCATCCTCTGCAAAAAAACTACGCGCGCACATTCGTTGATAAAAGCCATAAGTGTTCAAGAATCCCTTGCAAAAATTGGACGAAGCGCACACGCGCGCATCGTCGCGCGCGCGTGCCGAAATCCTTCAAAAGCCTTCGGTTTCGGACGGATTGCAAAATCGAGTTTCCAAAAAACATACAAAAACAGGGTTTCGCAACACTGCTGTTCTAAAAAAGCTCACGCGCGCGCTCTTGCGAAATCTTAAGAAAACCATAGGTTTCGTAAGATTGTCCAAACATACTACGAAATCGGTTTCGCGCGCGCACATGTCGAAATCTGTCGAACGCCCTTGCGCGCGTGCCGTCGCGAGAATCCTCTGCAAAACATGTGACGAGGTGCACGCGCGCGCGTCGTCGCGCGCGCATGTCGAAATCCTTCAAAAACAAACGGTTTCGGCAGGATTTCAAAATCGAGTGCCCGAAAAACATGCAAAAACGCAAGGTTTCGCAACACTGATGTTCAACGAAAGCGTGCGCGCGCGCGCTCTTGCGTCGTCGTCGTCGTCGCCGTCCTCCCTCCTCCTTCGTCGTCGTCGTCGCCGTCGTCCTCTGTCTTTCCTCCTCGTCGTCGTCGTCGTCGTCGTCTTCTTTGGCGTCGTCATCGTTCCCATCGTCGCTGTCGCCGTGGTCGCCCTTCCTCTTCCTCGTCGTCGTCGTCGTCGTCGTCCGTCGTCAGTGTCTCGTCGTCGTCCCTCCTATTTCGTCGCTGTCGTCGTCGTCGTCGTCGCCGTCCTCCCTCCTCCTTCGTCGTTGTCGTCGACGCTCCTTCTTCGTCGTTCGCGTCGTCGCCGTCCTCCCTCCTCCCTCGTCGTTGTCGTCGTTGTCGCGGTCGTCGTCCTCCCTCCTCTCTCGTCGTCGTCGTCGTCGTCTTCGTCGTCGTCGTCCTCGGCGTCGTCGTCGTCGTCGGCGTCGTCGTCGTAGTCCTCGTCGTCGGCGTCGTCGTCGCCGTCGTCGTCGTCGCCGCCGTCGTCGTCGTCGTTGGCGTCGGCGTCGTCGTCGTCGTCGTCGCCGTCGTCGTCGTCGTCGTCGCTGTCGTCGTCGTCGTCGAAGTCGTCGGAGACGTCGTTTGTGTCGTCGTAGTCGTCGTCGTCGGCATCCTTGTCGTCGTTGTCGCTGTCGTCGTCGGCTTCGCTGTCGTTGCCAAGTGCCATGAGGTACCCACCGTCACGGTCTTAAGAAGTCTTGCAACCAAGTTGCGGGTGGGACGGTGGGATGTTTGCACGAGCAGCGGAGAGGACAGCTTCAAGACAGTCTAAGTGAATTGCACCACATAGCTTCCACCGCAGAGCTCACATCACAGATATTCCACATATTCTACATAACATAGCTCACACCACCTAAACTGCACCACGTCCGCCACAGTGCCGCTGGGCACGGAGTGGGCGTGCCCTCAGATCCTTTGCCTTATCCTTTACGCGCTCCCGAGGAGTCGTCTTCGGGCCCGGACCCCAAAATTCTCAAACCTTCTTGGGCTGCTCGCGTGCTCCCTGCGGCTTCTCACGTCCTCTCGCGTCACTTGTCAGGGCCCAAGAGGGGCCAAGAGGGCCCCAAGAGGCCCCCAAGACGGTCCAAGAAGGACCCCGAGTCGCCGAACGATCGCACCACGACGCCCAAGATGGCCCCAAGACGGCACAAGAGGCCTCCAAAACGCCCCAAACAAAATCCCAAGAGCCGTCCCAAGAGCCCCGAGAGGCCAAAACCATTGACTTTCAACATGTTGTTCGATGACGTGGGGCCCTCGATTTTTCGAGCTCCAGAGGCCCCAAGACGTCCCAAGAGGCCCCCAGGAGGGCCCCACCACGGCCCAACAGGGCTCCAAGACGGCCCCAAAAGGGCCCAAGACGGCCCAACAGTGCTCCAAGGAGGCCCCAAGAGCCCGCAAGAGGCCCCAAGAGGGCCCGAAGATGCCACAAGAAGCTCCAAAACGGCCCCCAAGAGGCCTCAAAACGGCCCCCATCCCGCGACATCCCAACGAACATCTTAGAGGCATATGACCCACAACCCTGGCACGGTGGCGGGATGGGCCGAAGGCCATGAGAGCCGCCGCCCCCTGTTGGTCTTGCCAGAAGGATGCCTGGCGTGCTGGATGTCCGAAAGGTCTTGAGTTCATTTAAAAACTCCCCCTGGAGCTTCGACGCAGCGCGCTGGTCACTCAGATGACCCGGTTGCCGAGGTGTGTCATACTTCGAAAGGCTCCAAGATGGCCCAAGATGGCCTCCAAGACGGCCAAGATGGCATCCAAGTTCGCCCAAGATGGTCCAAGATGGTATCCAATACGGCCCAAGAGAATCCAAGATGCCTTCGAGTTCGCCCAGGAAGCCTCCAAGACAGCCAAAGACGGCCCCAGCGGCCCCCAAGAGGCCTCCAAGACGGCCCAAGAGGTCTCCGAGAAGTCTTCCAGGAGGGCTGGAAGAGGCCAAAATCACTGATTCCCCGTAGAATGTTGAAGAATGTTGCATTTTGCTTCTGTTCGGCCTTCCGACGGCCCAAGAGGCTCCCAAGATCGCCCCAAGATGGCCCAAGATGACCCCATCACGCCCCAAAAAGCCTCCAAGACAGCCCCACGAGGGCCTCAAGACGGCCTAAGCGGCCTCCAAGGCGCCCAAGATGGCCTCCAAGACGGACCTGAAGAGCTCCAAGAGGGCCCCAAGTCGGTTCAGAGAGCCGTCCAAGACAGCTTCCAACGGCGTCAGACGGGCCAGGAACGCCCTGAGACGGCCCACGAGGCGCCCAAGCAGCCCCAACAGACCCCCAAGAGGCCCAAGGAGGCTTCCAAGAGGCCCACAAGAAGCTCCCAGAAGGCCCCAATAGTCCTCGTCCTCCTCCTCCTCCACCTCCTCCTCCTCCTCCTCCTCCTCCTCCTCCTCCTCCTCCTCCTCCTCCTCCTCCTCCTCCTCCGCCTCCTCAGCCTCCTCAGCCTCCTCCGCTTTCTCCTCCTCCACCTCCTCCTCCTCCTCCTCCTCCTCCGCCTCCTCCTCCTCCTCCTCCTCCTCCTCCTCCGCCTCCTCCTCCTCCTCCTGTGTGTCATCCGTTTCCTCCGCTTCTTCGTTCTCCACCGCGTGTTCCCGTAAGGGTTCCAACAACGGCCAACGGCTGGGGGGGGAACACATGGCCCGATAACTTGGCAGATCTCTTGCCACAGCGTTTGGCCACATCGGCGATTCCAGAAGGCAGGGGGCAGCGGTGAATCGCCGTACGCGTCTTCGACAACTTACGCCGCATAGCTCACACATACATACGTACATACATACATACATACATACATACATACATACATACAGACATACATGCATGCATGCATGCATACATGCATACATACATACATACATGCATGGATGTATACATACATACATACATACATACATGCATACATGCATACATACATACATACCTATCTACATACATACATGCATACATACATACATACATGCATGCATACATGCATGCATGCATACATACATACATACATACATACATGCATACATACACATATACATACATACGTACATACATGCATGCATACATATAAACATACATACATATATACATATATGCATACATACATACATACATACATACATACATACATACATACATACATACATACACACATACATACATTACATTATATTACATTACATTACATTACATTACATTACACTACACTACACTACACTACACTACACTGCACTGCATACATGCATGCATGCATGCATGCATGCAAACATACATGCATATATACATACATGCACATATACATACATACATACATGCATGCATGCATGCATGCATGCATGCATACATACATGCAGGCATGCATACATGCATGCATGCATACATACATATCGCAGCACATATATTGCACCACCTGGCTCACACCTCAAAGCTCACACCGCATACACCACACCTCAGGTATCACACTACGCAGCTTGCACATCCGCGGCGCGACATCTCGCTGCTCGAGGCCCACGCTGGCCAACACAACAATGCAATAAGATGAACGCATGCATACAGACTGAGGGAACGAGAGAGGGGGAGAGAGAGAGAGAGAGGGAGAGAGAGGGAGAGAGAGAAAGAGCAAGCGAACTACAGAGAGCCGCAGAGAGCTGGAGGGAACGTGCACGCCAGGAATACAGGTGGATGCGGCAACGGACACAAAAGGGCGCAGGCACACCTGAGCAGAAATCGACGGAGGCAGGTGGAAGCTGACCCAAGCAGGCAGCAAGGCACATAACACATACACCGACGTGCACATGTATCGAGATGGATGGACACACAGCCACGCAGCAGGGCGCAAAGGCTGACACGCAGCCAGATACTCACGGCCAGACACAGACAGAGACAGAAAGACAATGGCAGAGATAAACAGGGAGGCAGAGATGCAAAAACGAGATGAAGGGGGAGGGGGAGAGAGAGGATTAGAGAAGAGAGAAACATACGGAAACCTAGCCAGACATCAAGGCAGGCAGACAGAGAGAGACAGAATGAGAAAGACAGAGAAAGAGAGAGAGAGAGATAGAAAAAAAAGTGCAAGAGGGATAGGGAAAAAGAGAGAGAGGGAAAAGGAGAGAGAGAGAGAGAGAGAGCAAAAGTGATCCTGGCGAAGCACCCAGCCAGAAACAATTGTGAACAACCGCGTTGTGGCCACCGCTTCCGGTGGAGCTTCTTATGAGGCCATGAGACGCGGGAGAGGTGGGCCGTGATGGGTGGGGGGAGACGCATGCGACCGTCGTCAGTGGGGTCTTCGGTGGAGCTCTCTATGGGGGCCACGAAGCGGTGTGCTGGGCGGGGGGGGCGAATGCAGCCGCGGCCACTGAGGCCTTCGGCGGAACCCCCTGTCTGTGGCCAAGAAGCGATGTGCTGGGCGGGGGGGACGCATGCAGCCGCGGGCACTGGGCCTCTCGGGGGGGCTCCCTAGAAGACAACGAAACGCTGTACTGGGTGGCGCTGACGCGTGCGAACGTCGCATCTGGGGCCTCCGTTGGAGCCCCCTTATGGCGTCACGAAGCGCTGTACTGAGTGGGGGGAGGCGCATACTGCCGCGGCCACTGGGACCTTCGGTGGAGCTCCCGATGGGGCCACGAAACGCTGTAGTGGGCGGGGGAGACGCATGCGAGCGTCGCCTCTGGGGTTTGCAGTGGGGCTCCCTATTGGGCCACGAAACGCTGTACTGGGTTCGGGGGACGCGTGCGAACGTCGCCCATGGGGCCGTCGGCGGAGCTCCCTATGCGGCCACGAGACGCTGCACTGGGCGCGGGAGCGAGGGGGCGCGCGCATGCGAACGTCGCCTTTGGGGCTGTCGGTGGAGCCCCCCTCACTGGGTCACGGAGCGCGCGACGGGTGTGCCGAACTGGCCGACATGCGGGGGGCAGGGGCAGGGATGGGAGGAGTGAGGAGGAGGGCGAGGAGGGAAGAGGAAGGAGACGCGGGGCGATGCAGCTTCAAAACGAAGACCCAACACCACAGCACAGTTGGGAAAGTATTATGGCGAAGGACCCAGCCAAACGCAGCTGTGAATACCGCGCTATGGGCACTGCCGTCGATGGAGCCCCGTATGGAACCACGAAATGAGTGAATGGGGTGCCCTGTAGTGGGCGGCAAAAACGCCTGAGGTCGCGGCGGCCATTGGGGCCTGCGGTGCAGCTCCCCATGGGGCCACGACATGTTGTCCTGGATAGGGGGAGACGAATGCTGCCGCAACCGCTGGGGCCTTCGGTGGAGCTCCCTATGGGGCCACAAAGCACTATGCTGGGCGGGGGGAGACGCATGCGGCCGCTGCCACTGGAACGTCCGGTGGGAGCTCCCTAGGGAGGCTCGAAACGTTGTACTGTGTGGTGGGGGCGAATGTGGCCGCTGCCACTGGAGCCTTCGGTGCAGCTCTCTCTCTGGGGCCACGAAGCGCTGTCCTGCTTCGCGCGGCCGGGGCCTTCGGCGGAGCTCCCTTTAGGGCCACGAAGGGCTGTACTGGGCGGCGCAGAAGCATGCAAACGTCGCGTATGGGGGCTTTGGGTGTGCTCCCTATGGAGCCACGAAACGCTGCACTGCTTAACGCGGACGCATGCGATCGTCGCCTACGTGGCCTTCGGTGGAGCTCCCTTTGCGGCCACGAAGCGCCGTACTCGGTGGCGCGGACGCATGCGAATGCCGCGTCTGGCGCCTTCGGTGGAGCTCCCTACGGGGCCACGAAACGCCGTGCTGCGTGGCGTGGACGCATGCTAGCGTCGCCTCTGGGGCCTGCGGTGAAGCTTCCATGGGGCAACGAGACGCCGTCCTGGGTGGCGCAGACGCATGCGAACGTCGCCTCTGGGACTTTCGGTGGAGCTCCCTTTTGGGCCACGAGCCGTGTGAGGGGTGTGCCGTGATGGACATGCGGAAGGCAGAGGCAGGGATGGGAGGAGGGAGGAGGGGGCAGCGGGAGGGAAGAAAGGAAAGAGACGCGGGGCGCTGTCTCTTCGAAACGAGGACCCAACACCGCGGGATGGTTGGAAGCAACCCCAAAAAACGTGCACGGATACGGAGACGGAGACGGAGGCGGAGACGGATGTGTATACAGGGACGGAGACGGAGACAAAGCCAGAGACGGGCAGAAACCCACCGTGCCCCTTGGCACCCTGAGGCGTGTGGCAGAATGCCACGTGCTGTCTGGAAAGGCTTCTATATTCTACAGGACCCCCCCCCCTCTGCTGGCATCCGGCGGCAAACATCGCCCCCCCCATCCCGAAGCCACGACCCCTTGCAACAAAAATGGGCCCGCGCTCCTGAAGTCACGATGCCTCGTGTGAAAGAATGGATCCGCGTCCCGAGCTTCCTAAACGGCCCATGCAGGTAACCAAGATTACCAAGATGGCCCAGGATGCCTCGAAGACGGCCCAAGATGGCCCCAAGGCGGCCAAATATGGCCTCAAGACGTCCCAAGATGCCTCCAAGAGGACCCAAAAACGCCACAATAGGACCTCCAACAGGGTCCGAAGAAGCCAAAAAAAATTGTTTCCCCGTTGGTTTCTGCATGATGTTCGCTTTCTCGCCTCTCTGGACTTCTGGCAGCTCAACACGGCCCAAGAAGTCCCCGTGCTGGCCCCAAGACGGCCCAAGAGGCCTCCAAGAGGGCCCCAAGCTGGCCGAAGAGGACCCCACGATGGCCCAAAAGGCATCTAAGACGACCCAAAGACAGCCCAAGAGGGCCTCCCATGGGTCCCAAGACGTCCTTTAAAGGCCCTTCGACGGCCCACGGCTGTCCGCGACGGCCACCAGACACCCACCATACGGCCAAGAAGGCCTCAAGACTGCCCAAGAGAGGCCCAAGGCGGCCTAAGAGGAGCCCCAGACGGCCCAAGAGGGCCACATTGAACCCCCAAGACTGCCTCAGGGGGCCAAGACAACCCCAAGACAGCCCAAGCGAGTTGCACGAGAGCTCCTTACATAGTGCAGAAGGAAGGTGTCACATGCAACCCTTTTCATCGTCCTCCTTCTCCTCCTTCTCCTCCTCCTCCGCCATCCTTCTTCCTTATAAGCAACTCCTCCGTGTCGCACCCCAAGACGGGCCGGTATGGCGGGCTAAGCGTTCGCCTGAGAATTCCCCACCAGCTATGACCCTGGAACTCGAACATGTGCAAGAACTTCACGGGTGGAGGGCGGGTGGTTCTCAAAATGTGGCTCACGCCTTAGCGCCGGGCACATTCGTCTTGACAGTGCACTTGATATTCACGGATGGAGGGCGGGTGGTTTTCAAAATGTGGCTCTCGACTTAGCGCCGCGCACATTCGTCTTATTTGCAAGAGCGTCACGGGTGGAGGGCGGGTCGTTTCCAAAATGTGACTCTCGCCTCAGCGCCGTGCACACTCGTCTTGCAAAAGGTTCACGGCTGAGGGCGGGGGGGGGGTCAAAATGTGGCTCTCGTCTTAGCGCCGCGCACATTCGTCTTGAAGGTCTACACCAGGCTCAAGGAATGTGACGTCCTGGAAATGGTGTATTGGCACGACTCAGGGCTCAGGGCGCGACAATCAAGTGATTCACAATGTAACGTCCCAGAAATAATATCCTAACACGACTTCGGAATGTCAGGTCGCGTCAGTGACGTTGATTCGCGGCGTTAAAATCCCAGGAATGGTGGTTTGGCAAGGTTGGAGATTTTCGACCAGTTGTCTTCCAAAGGGGCTCTTC
This sequence comes from Prorocentrum cordatum, assembly GCA_963575745.1. Classification (NCBI taxonomy): domain Eukaryota; class Dinophyceae; order Prorocentrales; family Prorocentraceae; genus Prorocentrum; species Prorocentrum cordatum. Next base: position 44,615 of record CAUYUJ010002230.1, on the reverse strand, counting down.
CCATAGTGACAATAAACCCTTATAGACGCCAACGAAGGGGAAGCTTGGAGGAAGGGGTGATTGCAACATTGTTGATGAGTCTTGCGATTGCGATGGTCCTCCTCATCCTGCTCCTACTCATCCGAATCATCAACAACATCATCATCATCATCATCATCATCATCATCATCATCATCATCATCATCATCGCCGTCGTCTCAGCATCATCATCATCACCACCACCATCATCTACTTCTTCTGCATCATCATCAGCAGCATCATTATCATCATCATCCTCATCCCCCCCCGTCATACCCATCGCACCCATCATCCTCATAATCCTCATCACGGTTCGCCCACGTCTGCAGACACGAGGTGTCACCTGTGACGGCCTCCCGTGCCCCCTCGAACAGTCGCCATCCAGAATGCTGGGCTGGCACGGTGGCGGGAAAGCCCCACGGGGAGCTGGATATGATGGAAACATAAATAAAAGCTGAGAGTGAGACGAAGACTGAGAAGGACATAAAGGGGAAATTGAAACAGAAACGGAGACGTAGACCAACGAAGAACTGGACAGAGATGAGCCACCATGGAGAGTCTCGCGCCTGCAGTGGGTGCAGCGGCCACTGAAAGCCGTTCCGGCGGACCCAGTTCTCGTCGTTCGAGAATGGCATGGGCGCTCGTCACGAGTGCACGACACATGCATCGCAACCTGCCGCGCGTGTCACTGCACGAGCCATAAGCGGCTACGAGGAAGGCGGGCGGGAAGAAAAGATGGGGGGGGAGACGGAGGCCCTCAGCGAGAACGCCCAGGCTCTGGCTTCTCATCAAAGCGGGCCAGACCCAAGTGCCGCATTTAAGCACGAACGTGAATCTGGAAAGGGCACAAAAGTTGCGAGCACGCAGGTGAAGCTGCCCGCCCTCGTCACCCATGCGGACAGGAAGTCAAGGAAGCAGAGCTGTAGATAACTGATCGACACCAGGGAGCGCCAGAGCGACATTCGAGAGAAAGCGCGGAGGGAGGGAGCAGATAGGGGGCGGGAGAGATCGAGGGAGACGGGAAGATAGGGAGACAGGGAGGCAAGGGGAAGGGGAAGGGGGGAGGGGCTTGAAGGAGAGAGGCAGAGAGGCAGGGGAGGGGAGAGGGACATGAGAAAGAAGGAAAAAACACTGGAGGGAAAGAAAGAGAGAGAGAGAGAGAGATGGAGTGAGAAAGAGAGAGAGAGAGAGAGAACAAAAAGAGAGAGAGAGAGAGAGACAGAGCCGGGGGTTGGAAATCTGTATCGGGGGAGCGATGGCTGCATGCTCATGTCCTTATGCATACTTCTGTGTGTGCGCCTTGTACATATCACAGGAAGAACATGTGTAGACATAGACATATATATATATATGTACATACATATGAATAAAAAAAGATTACATACGTTTGCAAAACATGGCGAATGACCCGACCATGTGCAGTTGTGAATGCCGAGTTGTGAGCACCGCTGTCAGTTGGACTCCGTATGGAGCCACGAAACGTGTGAGAGGTGCCGAAATAGTGCGGGGGAACGCATGCGAACCCTGCCATTGCGGATTTCGGTGGACCTCCCTATGGGGCCATGAAACGTGTGAGGAGTGCCCGAAATGGGACGGGCGGCCGCATGCGAACGTCGTCTCTGGGGCCTTCGGTTGAGCCCCCTATGGGGCCACGAAGCTTGTGGGGGTGTGCCAGAATGGGCAGGCTGGACGCATGCGAACCCTGCCACTGTCCCGATGGGGCCACGAAGCGTGTTAGTGTTGTGCCGAGATGGTGCGAGGGGACGCGTACGAACCCTGCCAGTGGAGCCACGAAACGTGTGAGGAGTGTGCCGAAATGGTGGGGGGGACGCATGCGAACCCTTCCGCTGGGGCCTTCGGAGGAGCTTCCTATGGGGCCACGAAACGTGTCAGAGGTGTGCAGACATGGTGCGGGGGGACGCGTGCGAACCCTGCCAGTGGAGCCTTCGGAAGAGCCCCCTGATGGGGCCACGAAACGTGTGAGGAGTGTGCCGAAATGGTGGGGGGGGACGCATGCGAACCCTGCCACCGGGGCCTTCGGAGGAGCTTCCTTGGGGCCACGAACCGTGTGAGGGGCGTGCCGAAATGGTGCGGGTG
>CAUYUJ010002230.1:0-35000 GCA_963575745.1 Prorocentrum cordatum | reverse complement strand
AGTAGTAGTAGTAGTAGTAGTAGTAGTAGTAGTAGTAGTAGTAGTAGTAGTAGTAGTAGTAGTAGTAGTAGTAGTAATAGTAGTACTACTACTACTACTAATTATAATAGTCGTCGTACTCGTCGTCTTACTTTTTACGCTCGGTCGCAGTATCCTCCTCCACCTCCTCTGCCCGCTCGTCCTCGCCACCTCGAGGATGAAGAGGATGAGCACGGGTAGGTGGAGGGGGAGGAGGAAGAGGAGCAGGGGAAGAGGAACAGGGGATGGGGAGGAGCTCGGGGAGGAGCCGGGGGGGAGGATGAGCAGGGAAGGAGGAGGGAAAGGATGAGGAGCAGGGTTAGAACGGAGGCGCGGCTGCAGCGGAGCATCCCCTCTGCCCCTCCTCTTCTTCCTCCTGCCTTCGTCTCTAGCGGCGCGTGGGCCCAAGCAGCACATCGATGCCCAAGCGCTCCACCGAGCAGTGAATCAGCAAACACTTGTGACCCAGCTCTCGCAAGTCGGCAGACTGAACGCCTAGGGAAAACGAACACGCACCACCAGGCGGACGGAGTCTTTGGCGGCTCGTCTTTCCCCTCGGACAAGCTGCGTAATGCCAGTAAGTTTCTAGCCACCCGTGCGGTGTGACGTTCGACACGTGTTTGCTAGCAAGCTCCCCAGTCTTTCCAATATCCCGAGTTGGGATTATCGTCATTGCTTAGGCGCCGCCGACTCGTTCCCTCCTTCCTCTCCCTCCTTCCTCCACCTTCCCTTCCTTACATGTCCTCCCCCCCCCGCTCCTTTTCCCCCTATATCCTGAGGCGGGGTGCACTGTCATTACTTGCACGCTGCCGACTCACACTTCACACCATCCTGGCCTTTCCTTGTCCCCCATCTCCTAAGATAGGGGGCCCTTGTTTCGTTACCACAGCGCCTCCGACTCACACTTCACACACTTCCCTCTATACCAACCCATTCTCAATCCCACTCGGACTTACCCACACTCAGACTCACTCGTACTCGCACTCTGATTCACTCACGCTCAGACTCAGACGCAGACTCGGACTCAACTCACGCAGACTTAAACTCAAACGCCTCACACTCAAAGTCCTCACACTCAGAGACTCGCTCGCACTCAGGCTCACCCTGACCCAGACTAGCTCGCACCCAGACCCATACGTGCTTAGACTCACTCGTGTTCATGTCCGAGCAGAGTGTGCGGATGTCTCGAGCGAGGCGATGTTTTCAGCACCCCTGTATTCATAGCATATTGTATAGGTGTATCGAGCGAAGCGCTGGCTTCAGCACTTCCGCGGGGAAGCTGCTAGGGTATTTGCACGGGCCCCTTCGCACCAAGATGTCGCAGGCGGTTTGCCTGTGTGGTGTCTTGAACTCCTCCCCTTCCAGAGCAGATGGTGAGGATGTCTCGAGTAAAGCTTTGATTGCAGCACTCCGAGGGGGGGGGGCATGGGAAAGAACGGCCGCCAGGGAGGAACAGGAGGACGGAGGAGGATTCCCACCAGCCCTTTAGGGCGTAAGTGGTTTAGGTAATTTCCTCCTCCGTCCTCCGTCTTCCCCTTCGGGGAGGGGTGTACCCATCCCCCGTACCCCCTTCTCCTGGACTTGGACGGGGGTGGTCGCGAGTAGCTGGGGCGTCCAAGATGGTCCAAGATGGCCCCAAGACGGCCTCAGATACCGCAAGATCTCTCAAGATGGCCCCCAAGATGCTCCAAGATGCCCCAAGACCGCCTCAAGACGGCTCCAAGTGGCCAAAGAGCTCCCATAGGAGGACCCCAAGAGACCATACTACTCGTCAGTACCCTACGGAAACTCCATGTGTTTGGATGTCGCGCCGTTTCGCGACCGATGGCCATCCGAGGCTTCAAGGTTGCCCAAGATGGCGCAAGAGGGCCCCACGAGGTGCCCAAGGGGGCCCCAAGACGGCCACAAGAGAGCCCAAGAGCGGTCCAAGAGCGCCCCAAGAGCGCCCCAAGAGGCAACATGAGGCACTCTAGAAGGACAGCGCGAATTAAAGCTCCCCATCTGCTGGTACTGGTGCCGTCCGAGATGGCTCCCAGAGTGCCCCTAAAGCTCCCAAGAGCGCCCCAGGAGGGCCCCAAGAGGCGCTCAGGCGGTTCCGATGGGCGTCCAAAAGGACTGCCAGAGGCCCCCAAGAGACACGCTAGAGGCCTCAAGAGGATCCCCGATGCACCCAAACCGCTCAAAGACTGTCATGGGCGCTTCAAGACCCCCCCCCTCCCCCAGACAGCCCAAGAGGCATCCAAAAAGCTCCGAATCTACATCTCAGGAAACCCCGAGAAGCATTCAAGGAGCGGCTGGCATTTCTGTTCGCCCGTTCCCTCTTCCTCCTCCTCCTCCTCCTCCTCCTCATCCTCCCCCTCCTTCTCCTCATCCTCATCATCCTCCCCCTCCTTCTCCTCATCCTCCTCATCCTCCCCCTCCTTCTCCTCATCCTTCCCCTCCTCATCAGCAGCGTACTCCTTCTGATCCCTCCTGTATCCTCCTCCCCAACCTGCTCCTCCTCCACCTCCTCCTCCTCCTCCTCCTCCTCCTCTTCTTCCTCTTCCTCATCCTCCTCACTCTTCTCCTCCCTCCTCCTCCTCACTCTCCTCCGTCTCCTCCTCCTCATCCTGCTCCTCCATCCTCGTCCTCCTCATCCTCCTCCTCATTATCATCGGCAGCAGCAGCCACATCAGCATCAGCAGCAGCAGCAGCAGCAGCAGCATCATCATCATCATCATCATCATCATCATCATCATCATCATCATCATCATCATCATCATCATCATCATCATCATCATCATCATCATCATCATCATCATCATCATCATCATCATCATCATCATCATCATCATCATCATCATCATCATCATCAGATTCCTCCTCCTCACTCTCCCCTCCCGCCTCCCTCCTCCTCCTCATTCTCTCCCCATCTCCTCATCCTGCCTCCTCATCCTCCTCCTCCTCCTCCCTCTCCTCTCATCCTCCTCCTCCTGCTCCTCCTCTCATATTCCTCCTTCCCCTCCCTCTCCTCCTTCCTCCTCCTCCTCCTCCTCCTCCTCCTCATCCTCCTCCTCCTCCTCCTCCTCCTCCTCCTCTCCCTCCTCCTCCTCCTTATGGTCATCATATTCCTCCTCCTCCTCCTCCTCTCCTCCTCCTCCTCCTCCTCTTCCTCCTATTAGTCATCCTCTCCTCCTCATCAGCCTCCTCGCACTCCTCATCCTCCTCCACCTCCTCCTCCCCCTCTTCCGCTCCTGCCCTCGTACTCCTCCTCGTCCTCGTCCTCCTCCTCCTCCTTCTTCCCCCGCCCCCTCCTCCGGCTCATCCTCCTCCTCCTCCTCCTCAACTTCCTCTTCCTCTGCCTCTTTCTCCTCCTCCTCCTCCTCCTCCTCATCATCATCATCAGCAGCATCAGCAATATCATCAGCATCAGCATCAGCATCATCATCATCATACTCATCATCATCAGTATCAGCAGCATCATCATCATCAACATCACCGTCAGCATCACCAACATCATCAGCATCATCAGCATCAGCATCATCATCATCAGCATCATCATGAGCATCATCATCATCAGCAGCATCATCATCGTCAGCATCATCACCATCAGCATCATCAGCATCCGTAGCAGCAGCATCAACAGCACCAGCATCATCATCATCATCAGCATCCTCATCATCCTCAGCATCAGCATCAGCATCATCATCATCAGCTTCATCATCATCGTCCGCCCCCTCCTCCTCCTCCTCCTCCTTGTCCTCCCTCTCATCGTCCTCCTCATCATCCTCCATCTCCTCCTCCGCCTCCTCCTCCCTGTCCGATGTCTCATCATCGTTCCCCCAGCTGGGGGGTGCGACGGTGCCTGCATCCCTGTGTTCCTCTGTATGTTCCCCACGCCCTTGACCATGACAACTCGTCTGGACATCGTCTCTGGATGGGCTGTCCTTCTCCTCCTCCTCAGTATCATCATCAGCAGCATCAGCATCATCAGCAGCATCAGCATCATCATCAGCAGCATCACCATCAGCATCATCATCGGCATCATCATCATCAGTACCATGATCATCATCAGCATCATCATGTCAGCCAGCGTTGGCTCTAATTAGATAGGGGGACAGGATGAGGACGAAAGGAGGATGGGAGGAGGGCGAACGGCGGGTGGGAGCAGGACGGGAGGAGGACGGGAGGAGCAAAATCAAGCAAGCGCAAGCAAGCAAGCGGAAGCAAGAAAGCGCAAGCGAGCAATAACAAACAAGCAAGAGCCAGCGATCAAGTGCAAACAAGCAAGGGCAAGCAAGAGCATGCAAGCGATAGCAAGCGCGCAATAGCAAGCAAACAAGAGCACACAAGAGAAAGCAAGGGCCAAATAGTAAGGTTGCATGAGCCCTCCTATAGGGCAAGGCAATTTGGATAATAATCATCACCAGCAGCAGCATCATCACTATCAGCATCCTCCGCATCATCATCATCAGCAGCATCATCATCAGCAGCATCACCATCATCCTTGACATCATCACCAGCAGCAGCCTCACCATCACCATCAACATCGTCACCATCCGTGTCCTCCTGCTCCAACTCCACCTCCTCCTCCACCTCCTCCACCTCCTCCTTGTCCTCGCACTCCTCCTCATCGCATCCTCCTCCTCCTCCCCCTGCACCTCCTCCTCCTACTGCTACTACTACTACCACCACAACCACTACCACTACTACGACTACTACGACGACTACTTCTACGATTACTACTACTACTACTACTACTACTACTACTACTACTACTACTACTACTACTACTACTACTACTACTACTACTGCTGCTATTACGACTACTGCTACTAGTACTACTACTACTACTACTACTACTACTACTACTACTACTACTACTACTACTACTACTACTACTACTACTAACTACTACTACTTACTACTACTACTACTACTACTACTACTACTACTACACTACTACTACTACTACTACTACTACTACTACTACTACTACTACTACTACTACTACTACTACGACTACGACTACGACTACGACTACGACTACTACTACTACTACTACTACTACTACTACTACTACTACTACTACTACTACTACTACTACTACTATACTACTACTACTACTACTACTACTACTACTACTACTACTACTACTACTACTACTACTACTACTACTACTACTACTACTACTACTACTACTACTACTACTACACTACTACTACTACTACTACTACGACTACTACTACTACTACTACTACTACTACTACTACTACACTACTTCGCTATTGATTACTACTACTTACTACTACTTTTACCTAACTACCCCAACAATACTACTATACTACTACTACTACTACTACTACTAACGTACTACTACTAACTACGACTACACTACTAAAGGGGGGAACTTTTTTATTAATACTTTAACTACTTACTACTGCTGCTGCTGCTGCTGCTGCTGCTGCTGCTAAAACGACGACGACTACTACTACTACTACTACTACTACTACTACTTCTACTACTATTAAATACTACTACTACGACTACAACTACGACTACTACTACTACTACTACTACGACTACTACTACTACTACTACTACTACGGCGACGAGAAGTACTACTACTACTACTACTACTACTACTACTACTACTACTACTACTACTACTACTACTACTACGACTGCTAATACTATTACGACGACGACGACGACGACGACGACGACTACTACTACTACTACTACTACTACTACTACCACGACACGACTGTTACTGCTACTACACTACTACTTACTACTACTATACGACTACTGATACGAATACTACTTTTACTACTACTACTACTACTTACTAATACTATACTACTACTACTACGACTACTACTACTACTACTACTACTAATACTACTACTACTACTACTACTACTACTACTACTACTACTACTACTACTATACTACTATACTACTACTACTACTACTACTACTACACTACTACTACTACTACTACTACTACTACTACTACTACTACAACTACTACTACTACTACTACTACTACTACTACTACTACTACTACTACTACTACTACTACTACTACTACTACTACGACTACGAATGCTACTACTACGACGACTACTACTACTACTACTACTACTGCTGCTGCTGCTGCTGCTGCTACTACTCCTCCTCCGCCTCCTCCTCCTCCATTCCTTTCCCTGATACATAATTGGTCACTGTCTCACCCCGAGGCCAGTTTTTAGGGCGGGCCCGGCGTTTCGCATGAGACTCCCTCACCACTTATGTCTCTGAAGCTTAACTATTGGCAACAGTTTCACACACGGAGGGCGGGTTGTTTTCAACATGTCGCTCTCGCCGTAGCGCGGCGCACATTCTGTGTAAAACTTTGCAAGAGCTTCACGGATTGAGGGCGGGTCGTTTTCAAAATATGGCTCTCGCCTTAGCGCAGCGCACATTCGTTTAAACAATGCTCGGGCTTCACGGATTGAGGGCTGGTGGTTTTCAAGATGTGGCTCTCGCCATAGCGCGGCGCGCATTCGTTTTAAAACGTTGCGAGAGTTTCACGGATTGGGGGCGGTTCCTTTTCGAAATGTGGCTCTCGTCTTAGCGCCGCGCACACTCATTTGCAAAGTTCCAACAACAGTTTCATGGACTCCCATCATCCACGTACAACAAATGGTAGTTTGGAAGGGTTCAGGAATATGCGGGTGCAGCAGTTACGTTGGTTCTTCTGTGTTGGGTCCTAGGAATGGCGTTCTGGCAGGATTCGTCAAGACGCAAAAGTCAGGTTGATCCGTGGCGTTGGAATCCAGAGAACAATGTTTTGGCATGCTTCAGGGTCTTCAAACGGGTGTCTTCCAATGAGGCAGTTCCATCAAGGGTTTACTCCAACATCGTCGATGACTCTTGGGTTTACACTGGTCCCGTTCCTCCTCCTCCTCCTCCGCCTCCTCCTCCTCATCATCTTCCCCTCCCCTTATCCTTGTCCAACTCACCCTCTTCCTCCTCCTCATCCGCATCCACCTCTTCCTCCTCATCCTCATCCTCATCCTCCTCCTCCTTCTCCTTCTCCTCCTCCTCGTCCTCCTCCTCCTCCCAGTATTCATCCTCCTCCTCGTTCTCGTGTTCCTCCCTGTTATCCTCCTCCTCCGTCTCCTCCTCGTCCTCCTCGTCCTCCTCCTCCGCCCTCCCCTCCCCTCTTGGGCTACGACGGCGTCACAAACCCGCTGTTCCTCTGTATGCTCCCTCACGTCCCTGATCAGGGCAACTCGCCCGGGCAAAGGCGCGTCCAAGAGGCCCCCCAACAAGCGTCCAAGATACATCCAAGACGCCCCAAGAGTTTCTCAGGACCGCCTCGCCGCTCCCAAGACAATCCAAGGAACATACAAGTGTTCAATAGATATCCTGGGAGACGCCGAGATGCGTCCAAGAAGATTATAATCCTTCTACTCGCTCTCCCCCTCCTCTTTCTCGTCCGTCTCCTCCTCCTCATCCTCCTCATCATCCTCATCATCCTCATCATCATCAGCATCGTCTTCCTCCTCCTCATCAGCCTCCTCATCAGCATCATCATCATCATCAGCATCAGCATCAGCATCAGCATCATCATCATCATCATCATCATCATCATCAGCAGCAGCAGCAGCATCATCAGAATCCGCCTCCTCCTCCGCCTCCGCATAGTCCACCTCCTCTTCCTCCTCCTCCTCATTCTTCTTCTCATCCTCCTCCTCATCCTCCTCCTCTTCCTCCTCCTCCTCCTCCTCCCCCTCCTCCCCTGCAAAATCATCACCCCTCTCCTTCACCCATCATCCATCATCTTCCTCCTCCTCCTCCTCCTCCTCCTCCTCCTCCGCTTCCGCCTCCTCCTGCTCCTCCTCCGCCGCCGCCGCCTCCTCCGCCTCCTTGTCCTCCTGCCCATCCTCCTCCTCCTCCTCCGCCGCCTCCTCCTCCTCATCCTCCTCATCGTCCTCCCTCGAACAATAGAGACTGTCCCCCAATTTGCTCCTACGCTTCAAAGATGGTCTCAACTCGCCTGGGCGTCGGTTTGGGATGGGCTGGTGGGGGTACTTTTTCCTCGCGGGCGCAAGCGGAAGCGCAGGCGCCGAGTCGAAAGGTCCTGGCCCCGGCCCGATCCAATTAGCAACGCGCGAGCCGAGAAGCACAGTGACCGAGCCCGGAACTGGTGGGGGTACGCGAAGCGTCTAGAATTAAGAGGACGCAAGAGGGGGACGAAGGGAAGAGGGAGGAAGAGAAGTGAGGGGCTACGGCGAGGAGGAAGAGGAAGCAGGGAGGGGGGCGCCAGGAATGAGGGCACCTGCCAGGGATGAGGGGGGAGGAGATAGGATGGAGGACGCGGAGGAAGCAGCGGGAGGACGCAGGAGGAGGGAGAAGGACGGCCGCGAAGGGAGGATGGGAGAGGACGAAGGAGAAGGAGGCGGACCCAGGAGGAGGGAGAAAGGGGGAAGGAAGGGGAACAAAAAAACTCCAGCTGCAGTCGCCGATGCTGTTGCGTAGCGCGCGCAACGCAGAGGAACGCGAGCACAGGGAAAACAGCACCAGTGCGAACAGTGTGATAAGCTGCAGTGAGTGTGGAAGTGGGAGGGTAATGGGAGGGCGAACGGAGAGAGAGAGAGAGACATGGGGAGAAGGGAGAGAGAGAGAGGGAAGGGGGAGGAAAGCGCCATCTGAGAACCGGTATGTCTTCAGATGGTCCAGATCGCGCAATTGAAAGCGTGTTGCTCTTCTGGTTGTCCGGTCTTTCAGGTTCTCTGGGACACTGAAGCGTTGTCTGTTTCAGATGTGACAGCTTTTTCATGTTAAAACAAATCCTACAGAGACTACTCAGTCTGCACAGCAGATGTAGGAAATCTGAAAATCGAAAAGCTGATTTTATGCATGAAGAAACCTGCGGAACAGCAAAACAACAACATGTGTCAGTGCCTCAGACCATCTGGAAAACCCGAATCCTCGAGGAGAGGACCCGATGAACGTGCGAGGGAATGCAAACCAGCAGGTTCGACCCACGTCCACATACGAAAACCTGTAAACTAAGAAAAGATGCCTCCCAGCCAAGATATCAAAAGTATGCTCAAGTCTAGATGCCCCTGGTCCTCATAATCATTCAACGAAAAAGATGTTTATCCATCTACCTGCTCCTCGCCTCATCACCATCATCATCAACATCACAACCATCAGCGAAGTAATCACGACGGTAATTGTCATCAACATTGTATTGTTAGATTACTGGCTCCCACTATTGCAGCCACCATGACTGAGCCCTGGGGTTACCAGTACCACTGTCACCACCACCATCACCACAACCACGATTACGACTTATGGCATCACCATCTTCCCTACCCCCCACCCCACCCCACCACACCTGATGTTACACCCACTTCTGCTGCAGCTTCCACGCTTACTTCCGATACTCACCCTCGCCCTCCTCGTCTGCACTCGCCACTGCACGGACATCAGCAACCTCCGTCACAACATCCCCGTCCCATCCTGTCGCCCTGGATATTAGTGTCTCCACTCTTTCCCCTCTGGCTCATCGTGCGGGCTGTGGCAATGACTGCTGGACTGGCAGGGCCTTGATCGAACTCGGCTTTGCGCTGTTCCATCTCCTCGCGAAGGCGAGCTGCTCCTTAGCGAGGCTCATGCCCGAAATGAGGGGGGGTAGCATGAGGCCCGTTTCAATGCTGCCAACCGCAGGCCAGTGTCCTCAAGCACGCATTCTGCGCCGCTGGCTGAGACTGTGTTTTTCCACGTCTGACCGAGAGGGCGAGAGGGGACACTCAGAGCGGGGCAGGTGATGGCCACGCTTCTGTGCGGGGGGTAAATGGCTGCTTCCGCATCATGATCTCCGGCGGACACCTACAAGACTCGCCGGCCGCTGCTGATGCCAATGGCGAGGACGGATCCTGGCGCATTCAGCTGGAATTGCCTGCTGCCAGGAAACCCATATCGACGTCACCCATGAACCACGTCATAGGTCACGCGTTGCTACACGTGTCGTACTGCACAGCGCTCACCCTAGCACGACATGTGACGTGCAACTGTCGACAATGGCGAAAGCGTCTTGCAACCTTTCTTGAATACTCCAGGTATCCAAAGATGGGCTTGTTGTTATTACTTAGAGCCTTCCGTGCCGAAATAAAAGAGGCCGAGGAGGTGGTGGAGCTCTGGCTGCCGAGTGGGGGACGTGGAAGAGGCGCGCGGGATGCGGGGGGGCGGTGCCGTGCCGAAACAAAGAGGCCGGGGCGGAGGGGGCGCTCTGGCTGGCGTGCGGGGTGGTGCAGGGGGGCGCGCAGAATGGGGGCGGTGGTGCCGTGCCGAAAAAGAAGGGTCGGGACGGAGGGGGCGCGCTGGCTGGTAGTTGGGGCGATGTGGAGGGGAGGGGCGGCGCGGGATGGGGGGGCGGTGCCGTGCCGAAATGAAATGAGAAGGTAGGGCCAGGGGGGCGGTGCCGCGTCGAAATAAAAGGCGTCGTGGCGGAGGGGGCGCGCGAGTTGGCGGATGCGGGGACGCGAAGGAGACGCGGGCCGGAGGGGGCGCGCTTTCTGGCAGGTTGGAGGATGCGGAGGGCCTATAGTAAAGGGAGCGCGCGCGGGCTGGCGGCTTGGGAGGGTGCGGAAGATGCGCGCGGGATGGGGGGGGCGGTGCCGTGCCGAAATAAAGGGTCGGGGCGGAGGGGGCGCTCTGGCTGGTGGGTGGGGTGATGCAGAGGGGGCGCGCGGGATGCGAGGAGGGCGATGCCGTGCCGAAATGGAATGAAAAGGCAGGGCCAGGGGGGGGGGGCGGTGCCGCGTCGAAATGAAAGGCGTCGTGGCGGAAGGGGCGCTGGCTTGTGGATGGGGTGATGGAGGTGGCGCTCGGGATAGGGGAGGCGGTGCCGTGCCGAAACAAAAGGGTCTGGACGGAGGGGGCGCGCTGGCTGGTGGGAGGGTTGATGCAGAGGGGGTGTTCAGGATGGGGGGGGGGCGGTGCCGTGCCGAGGGGTTGGGCGGAGGGGGCGCGCTGGCTGGTGGGTGGGGCGACGCGGAGGGGGCGCGCGGGAGGGGGAGGGGGGAGGAGGGGGGGCGGGGCCGTGTCGAAGTAAAACGGGCGGAGGGGGCGCGCTATGCAGAGGTGGAGCGCGGGATGGGGGGGGCGGTGCCGTGCCGAAAGAAAATGGTCGGAACTCTAGACACCCTGTGCAAGATAACAAAGCAGGAGACAGGAAAAGGGAGGAGGGAGGAAGGCGCATCGCGCAAGCAATGATCCATTCAGTCACCCAGGCAGCGCCAGGAGGAGGAAGGAGAGACGAGAAGAGGTGGAGGAGGAGCAGGAGGAGGAGGAGGATGGGGGAGGAGGAGGAAGGAGGGGGAGGAGGAGGAGGAGGAGGAAAGAGGAGGGAGGAGGGGGGAGAAGAGAGGGAGGTGGAGACCACAGTGTCTATTCAAAACGAGAAACCAACACAGGAGGGCTGAGGAAAAAACGCAGAGAACCCAAGTCTGCAAGATGCCCATACTCCGCAGCTGGAGCGGGTCGGACGCGAGGCGGCGGGAGAAGGACCCTGACATCCGACGACAACATGACTTGTTCAGTGCGCGGCACCAGAGGTCCCGACCTTAATGGGCCGTGAAAGCGACAGTGCCCTGTTTCATCAGGTCCTTTTCTGCCTTGTTTTCCCCGACCATCCTGTGGCGCTGGATCCTCGTCTTGAAGAGGCAACGCCCCGCGTCCCTCACCTCCCACCCTCCTCCCCCTCCTCCCTCCACCCTCCGCCTTCCTCCCCCTCCATGCCCCTGCCCTCATCAGTATGCGTCCCCCCCGACCAGTACAACGTTTCGTGGCCCCACACGGACCTCCACCGAAGGCCCCAGTGGCGGTGTCCGCATGCGCTTCCCCCACCGAGTACAGCGCTTCGTGGCCACATAGGGAGCTCCACCGAAGGCCCGTGGCTGTGTTCGCATGCGGTGCCCCCACCCAGTACAAAACTTCGTGGTACCATAGGGACCTCCACCGAAGGCCCCAGTGACGGTGTCCGCATGCACTTCCCCCACCTAAGTCAGCGCTTCGTGGCCTCATAAGGAGCTCCACGGAAGGCCCCAGTGGCGGTGTCCGCATGTGGTTCCCCCACCGAATGCAACGTTTCGATGCCCCGCAAAGACCTCCACCGAAGGCCCCAGTGGCGGTGTCACCATGCGGTTCCTCCACCCAGTACAGCGTTTCATTGCACCGAAGACCCATGCGGCGGCGTTCGCATGCGTTTCCCCCACCCAGTACAGCGCTTCGTGGCCCCAGTAGGAGCTCCACCGAAGGCCCCAGTGGCGATGTCCGCATGCGTTTCCCCCACCCAGTACAACGTTTCGTTGCCCCACAGGGACCTCCACCGAAGGCCCCACAAGCGGTGTCCGCACGCGGTTCTTCCACCCAGTACAACGCTGCATTGCCCCATAGGGAGATCCACCGAAGACCCATGTGGCGGCGTTTTCATGCGTTCCCCCACCCAATACAACCTTTCGTGGCCCCACCAGGAGCTCCACCGAAGGCCCCGGTGGCGGTGCCCGCATTCGGTTTCCCCCACCCAATACAACATTTCGTTGCTCCATAGGGAGCCCCACCGAAAGTCCCAGTGGCGGCCCCGCCCCATTGCGTCGCACCCCTCGAACATTTCGCAGCCCCGTAGCAGGTTCTCCCTAAAGCACCAGGCGGCAGCGCCCACATGGCGGCCCCGCCCCACGTCGGCACATCCTTCGCATGCTTCATGGCCTCATGGGGAGATCCATCGAAAGCGATACCCGCAACGACGGTACCCAAAACTGAACTTGGTCGCGTCCTTCGCCAAAATTTTCCTGTTCCCAAACCTGGCGCCCCTTTGCTCCCGGTTCCGTCGCCGCGATTTTCCGGCGCTGGTTCCGGTTCCGGCCCCCATCCAGGAGAGCCGCTCTGTTCCCGTTTCCGGGCGCCCTTTGCGCACCGCTTCCGTATGCCAGAAACGGCCTTGTGGACCGGTGACGCCTAGACATCCGACGTTGCTGTCTTCTCAGCGCGCGGCCCGCGGAGGTCCCGACCCCTCCCCCGGGGCCAGTTTCCCGCCCCAGCCCCAGCTTTCCTCCTTCTCCTCCTCCTCCTCCTCCTCTTCCTCCCCTCCTCCTCCTCCTCCTCCTCCTCCTCCTCCTCCTCCTCCTCCTCCTCCTTCTCCTTCTCCTCCTCCTCATCCTCCTCATTCAAGACCTTCAAGACATCGAGAGGTGCGTCATGCAGCCAGATCTAATGCACAACACACCTGCAGGGAGTTCTGCTCCCACTAAGGAAAAGGGCCCAAGGTGTAGAGCGAAAAGGTACCCCTCCTCCTTCCTCCACCCCCCAGGCCATGCTGAGGACGTAGAAGAGGAAGACACCTGGACCTCCGATCTGGCGGCACACGAGCGGGGAGGATAACCTCGAATTGCCTGATCGTGAATCAGTCTGAGCCACCGGACTCCGCATCTAAACGAGATGGTACCTGCTGCGAATGGGCAGGGACAGACAAGGCGGCCTCCTCATCCGCATACCACTGCTCAGGATATTCATCACCCTCTCCAGGCGCCTCCCAGGCGGGGTGGTCCCCAGGACGGCCCAGGGGCCGAGGGAACCCAGGTGCCAGGGAGGCAACGAACAGAGCAAGGGGAAGCGCGAGGCCAATTTCACAGCTGTTCCTGGAAGGAGGCCTTGCAAAATTGTTTAGACCTCTCACTACTCTGGAACATGGCTCAAAAAGGGCGAGGGCCTTATGAGAGGAAAACTTCCCACGGTCCCTGCAGCACACAACGGGCAAGTCTGAAGAGATGATTCGTGCAACAAACAGATAATGAACAGCCTCCCCCCTTCTTGCAAGAGACGTGTCAGGGCGGGTGGGAATGCTGCGCAGGGAAACGAGCTCGTCGGAGCAGGCCCGCAAGCATTTGGCACATCGGAATTTGCTGCCATCCCACACTGGAGAATGTTCTGGGCCAATCTCCTTCACCTTTTTTTCTGGTGTGGAGGCCGATAGAGGGGACCAACGTACAATTCATATTCACTATTTAAAAACAGTGGGCCCGAACCCCCAAACCAGCAAACAAATCGGCCAGTTTGTTCCCACGGATGCGGGTCGCATCCTGTTCGTCTCGGGCCTCATCTAATTCCCTCTGCGTTTTGACCTTGCAAAGCTCAAGTAGATGCTTGTCCCCTCATGCCAGCTTGGCTGGTCCGAAATACCTCGAGAAACGACCATTGCCAGAAAGAGCCTTCTCGGGCCACGTTTGCACGAGCACAAGGGCACTGCAATCGCACATGATCTGGATAATTTCTGGAGCCTCAGACCCCAAGATAGCCAGAGCAAGAGCAGCATGTTCTGCATCGGTGGAGGTCTGGGGAAAGAAGTCAGGGAGGGGGGAATAGTTTCGACGAGCTCCCCGCACTCGCCAACTTGCACAGCTGCTGCCCAGCCATGGCCAAGAAAGGATCTTCTGGGCCCTTGCAGCTCCCATCCGTATAAGCAACTGCTCCAGTTTCGAAGAAAAACGGGTCGGTGCGAAGACAATCGGCCCTCACCCAACGCAAGTCCCGGTCATTCGCGGCCGAAGACAGGTCGGGCTCGGGCTGGACAAACGCGCAAAAGAAAGAAGTGATGGGCCAGCACAGCGAGCATCATCTAGACGCTCCGAGCAAAAGACTTGGTTTCTTCTACAGGCTCCAAATGGACATTGCCATATCCTGCGAAACGCGGCGTCAACTTCACCACATGTCAGGCACTCCTTGGGGATCTGCAAGTGGATGGTCGAACCCCTGCAGCTCCCCATGACAGATTCCAGCTTCTGCCGAGCTAACTCCAGGGCAAAAAGAGCTCTAATCCCAGCAGCCCCCTGGGCGCAGGCGGTCTGGAGCGTTTCCTTGTCCAGCTTTCTTTCCCTGCTCGGGAGGCCCACCCCCGCCCCTCTGCGTCTGGGCGGGCCCCCCCGCGAGGTATCAGTAGGCCCTTTTCGGCCCAAGATGGCTCCAAGAGGGATTCAGGGAATGAGAAATTTCCTCCGAGATGGCCCAAGATATCGGTAGATGGCTCAATATAGGCCCCGACACGCATCCAAGAGGCCGCAAGACGGCCCCAAGACGGCGCCAAGTGCCCTCCGAGCCCTCCGAGGACCCCCCCCAAGAGGCCAAAACCCTTCAAATATTTAGGGAACGTCAATGTGTGTTGCCTTCTCACCGATTCGCCCCCGACGGGCTCTTAAAGCCTCGAGATGGCCCCAAGACGGCCCAAGATGATCCCACGAGGGGGCCCAGAGGGCCCCAAGAGCGCCCAAGAGCGCTCCAAGAGCGGGCCAAGAGGGTCCCAGGGCGGCACCTTTGAGCCTCCAATGGGGGGGGGGCGGGGGGTCCGAATTAAGGACCCCCTCTTTTTTAGCGGCAGGGTCCAAGACGGCCCCAGGAGGCCCCGCAGGCATTCCAAAAGAGCCCCCGGAAGGCCCTCAGACCCCTCATGAAGAGCACCAGGAGTGCCCCAAGACGGCCCAGAAGAGCCCCCCCCCCCCAAAAAAAAAAAGGAGAGGGCTCCAAGAAGGCCCTAAGAGGGCCCCAAGAGAGCCCAAGAACTCATGGAGGGCCCCAAGAGGGCCCCAAGAGAACCCCAAGGAAGCCCCAAGATGGCTCCAAGTTTGGAAACGCACGCGAGCGTAAGATATAAACCAGCGCAACAGCCATTACGAGTCATCGAAACACCCCAGCTCCCCTCATCGAAGCACCATCATAGATTACATCGATTCCCATCTTAGGCTTCTTCAATGCGGGAAACTCTTGGTGATCCTTGTTTTCCCGAAGACGGCCGCGCAACTGCATGCGTCCTGCCGCCCCTACTTCGCCAACTCCCCTGCTGATCGTTTCTGGATGGGCTGGTGGGGATACGCAACGCGTCGAGAATTGCAGCGCGGGGGTCCTTTTGCCCGCGCGCGTGAGCCATGCAGCTGGCTCCAATGCTGTCCAGCCAACCTGGTCTAGCCATAGAAAAACATCTCAAAGTGGGCCTCTCGCCCTCTCTGCCAATGACATGTCGGCGGCCGCGAGCATCCGCCCGCGAGCTGAAGGGAACGCGGGGGGGGGGGGATGAGGGGAATTAAATCCGAATGGGCAGCGCCTGCCCCGGTAGACTGCGTGGACCGCCACCACTCCACGGCGCATCCCCCATCGCGCCTGCTGCCAGAAACACTGGGTCTTCTTGACCCCGAAAAGACAAGGCCCAGGAGAGCGACTGAACAGAGGCTTTGAATAATATGGACTTTAGCCTCCTGGTTGCTTCTAGTTTGCGCAACATGTCTGCTCTTGTTTTTTCTGTACGCACTCGAACGTGAGACACGGTCAGCATCTTCATGATGCCAATGCACAGGGACTTCGACTCAGCCCAGGTGCGAAGCTGCATGTCATCAACGTGGACACCCAGGCCTCAGCTCGCTGGTTCGAGCTGCCACGATGAAACCGTAGACCGACTGTATGACTTGACTTCATAGTTTGCTGCAGCTGACCCTGCTAAGACACCTAGGCATGGGTTATTAACCGGGCCGAATGTTCAATGCATGCATAGTGTCCCTGGCCATCTACACGTGTTAAGCGTGTAGAAGATGACGCATAGGGTAAAACCTGACATCTTAGCCATGCCTATCATCTTGGAGCGTGATATCCTTTCGTAGAATTGTACTTGATCCCAGGGTAACCACAAGTAGTGAACACACCCTCCGGCGCACCATTCAGCACGCACAGCTTGTCTCCAAACAATGTCTTGTGGACCCCGCCCATGGGCCATCGAGCGCCGCGGTCCCACGCCATGAGCTCGCCCCCAAGCTCGACAAGGTTAGCGGCGCAACTTCGCATGCGATCTGGGCGTCGCAGCGCGGCGCCCTAACGGGCGGCGGCCGGAAGTAGACTTCTGCAAGAGACGAATAGTTACTCGTTGAACTCGCTGGGGTGCCGATCGCAAGATATCCATGATATGGAATAAATATGATAATGTTTCCAGGGCCTCGAAACACAGCATCGAGGCGCGTCGGGGGCGCAGGCCGCCTGGGGCGCTCGCCTGGCCCTTGAACCTCTCGGAGCCCTCGATAAGGGCTACGGGAGCGAAACCTGTTCGATCAAGCCGGGGTGCGCGAACATCTCGGGCGGCCCGCGCCGCCATCTACTCCTGTGCCTGCCTCTTCAAACGTTCAGGCAATGCACTCGAGAAACTGCCCCCTCCCCCGGCAATGCCCTCCTGTCTGCACTCTGACCCCCCAAGGTTCGCAAAGGCCTTCTTCGCTGATTCCTCCCCCGCCTCCCCGCACCAGCCCTGACATTGATGGCGCTGGCGGCGTCTGCCCTGGAGCTGCCCAAGACCGATGCAATCGGCGAGAAATGGGAGCACCTGCCCAAGCACTTGAACTCTAAGACCATGGGGCTGCGACCAGAGTAGCTGCTGCAAGGCCGGGTGAAAAAAACGAGCGCCAAAAGCCAGCTTGATCTTTCCAACGCTCTCTGAACGGGGCGCCCCTCTTCGGCAAGCCCAGGAACTGGATGGACAGCTTGGCCTCGCATGGCACCGGGCCCTTTTTCCCCCCCGGGATCGCACGCAGTTCGGCAACCTCGTTGTTGGCCCACGCTAGGCCCCGACCTGGGGATATTTTTTCTTCGCTTATATGCATATATACCTATATATATATATATATAACGATGGGAGTTGGCGGCCAGGTCCCTCCGCAGGCTGCGGATGGGCAACGCCTAGAAGTTCAGGCCGGACAAGATAAACCCATCCACCATGTGCTGCATTAAGAACACCTTGCAAATTATGTTGTTCATGTGTGCCTGTCACACACGATACATCACAAGTCACGTCGCGTGCGTCGATGAATGGCCTTAGCCCATCACTAAGTGCACGATGGGATGGGGGGCGGAGGCGCGGAACCAATGCAGGGTTGAACAGGTGCATGCTGATAGGGCTGCACTACCTTGACCATGATATCTGTCACTGATCTGGTGAACCCCAGCACGACTGGGGAATTAAAGCACTTGCGCCACTACTGGTTAACAGCAATCGACAGCGAGACGGCCCCAAGAGACCTGATGTCCATGCAGTGATAGATGATGCTCTTCTTGTCACCTTTGATGAGCGTGGGCACATCTGGAATCCTCAAAATACCTCCAAATTTCTGCAGAGGCGACAACTGGTCGATGACATTCCCAGGCACGTTAAAGTCCCCCCCACACGGTGAAATCCTATTAAGGGTGGTCATGTTG
The DNA here is from genome assembly GCA_963575745.1 of Prorocentrum cordatum. NCBI lineage: Eukaryota > Dinophyceae > Prorocentrales > Prorocentraceae > Prorocentrum > Prorocentrum cordatum. The sequence continues at coordinate 16,721 of CAUYUJ010002230.1, read as the reverse complement.
TGCTCGTTCATCCCGACCTGGTCCTGGAGGTAAATCGAGAACAGCTGGATGACCCCAAGCGTGCTGTCCTCAGGAAAAAAAGCCTGCAAGACGTCCAGGATGCAAATCTGCATGATGGAACCAGGATTCCAAATGCTTTCTGGCAAGAGCCATGACACCTCCTGTCATATTGTTGCTGTCATTCCTCACCGCGGGGGAGGAAGACGTCTTCCAACCTTGTTTGAAGCTGGATGCCTTCACAGATGCCAGCAGGGCTACCCCCAACTTCATCTCCTGGAGGAAAATTGCATCTGAATGGATTCCTGGATGGCTTCCTTGCAAGTGGCCCAACATGACCCGTTGAAAGTCAGGATTGTCAAGCTTCTTGCCTCGGGGCCCGACCTCACGTTAGTCGGGGCCCTCATCCTGTTAGGAAACTGCGGGGGAGGCGGGCGATCCATCTCCCCTCTCGGGATCTCACCCACTGGAGGTCTCAGCTGCAGCCCCCAGAGCGGCGGAGGTGGCAGCGGCTTGGTCAGACCTGCGGGGTGAACGAGAAGAGCGTCGGGACTTGTTGTCCTGCATTCTTTGGACCTGAAGCACCTGCAAAAGTTGGTGATTTCAGACCCCTTGATGCGCCGTGGCCATGTAGGTCGCAGTCACGCAGATGTCGGGGGAGGAGCCCTGGAGGTTCTGAACGGCCTCCTCGTATTTGTTGCCCAACTGCATTTTGACCTGATTATCGATTGAGCCCAGCACTTGTGTCCATGCCTGCAAATTGATGCCGATCTGGCCAGGAGAAGGAGGAAGGGGTCCCACTCCAGCAGTCGCATGAGCGTTTGCTTGAGCTTCTTCACGGATTCGTTTGATGGCTTCAGTTTATTGATCAATCCTTTGTTGAATGTCAGCACCTTCTTTTTCCTACACTTCCAGCCCCGTGAAGATGGCATCCTGTTTTTGCTCCAGCTGTTGGATCCGAAGCTCACATTTTTGATGTCGCCCTCTGCCTTCTGCATGGGGGTAGAGGGGACAACTCGACTGTCACGGATGTCACGCGATGCATTGAGCAGCTCCTCCAGCAACTCCTTGGAGATTGGCGGGAGGACCTCTTAGAACTTTCCATAAGCACCTTGAAAGAGTTCTTTGAGAAGTTGGAGTCCCGAGCCAAGACCACGCTCTCGACCCGTCCTCTCCTTGCCCTTTCCCTTGGGGTCTCGGCCACTGAGATTCCCCAATGTGTGGCTGAGGGCAGCATCGGGGTCAACTTCACGGACTCGGGGTAACCATTCGCGGCACTGGTAGCAGCATTTGTAGGGGCTCGGGTTCTTGGCGCACCCACAGGACGTACACTTGGCCAAGACAGTGCCAGAACGAAAAGCCCAGCCAGTCTTGCCCTTGCCGCCCTTGGCCATGGCAGCCCGGAGCGACGCTGAGATAGAGGGCACACCTGTGCAGGAATAATTGCGAATGCGAACGCTCCAGCAGGGGCTCACTGACAGCTGGTCGAGGAGCCAAGCCTGGGAAGGGGCTTCCCTTCCACCTCGGCCTCGAGCCTCTGGAGTCGGCACGGGAGGTAAGCTCCGTTTTGAATCAAAATGGCTACGATCCTCCTCCTCCTCCTCCTCCTCCTCCTCCTCCTCCTCCTCCTCCTCCTCCTCCTCCTTCTGATGGCCACGGGGCCTGAGAACGGCCCCCCGATGGCCGAAATCGGCGGAAAGCCACCCGATGAAATATCTTCGGAGACTCATTTGTTTGGGGTACAGCTCGGGCCTCCGGCGGCCCTTCGGGCCGACTCTGCTGACTCCGGAGCGCTCTCGGCGAGGCGCGCAGCTGGCGTGAGGCATCCCCGAGGCGAGAGAACCTCCAGGAAACAGCGACAAGATCCGAAAACCTGCAACGACCCCCTCGCGACGGAGATTCTCGGGACGACGCCGGGTCGAGCAGAACAGACCGACGGAGATCCAGGGGGGGGGCGCCGCAGAGGAAGAGGAAAACGGCATGAGCATTAACTCTCTAGCCTCGCGCGGACTTCTTGGATCGGAGCTGGATCCCCTTCCCTGGCGCGCGGAGCGCGAGAGCGGGGGCGCCAAAGGCGCCGCCAGGGAGGCCCACCGCCGATCGAAGGATCCGCGCGAAGCACCAAGAGTATACGCCAACGTTGAATGTTTCGGGGGGGATTCCCCGGGGGCGCGCAAGCATGGATTAGCGATCCATGGATTTGGCGCGATGCATTGAGCAGCTCCTGCAGCAATTCCTTGGAGTCTGGCGGGAGGACCTCTGTGAACTTTCCATCAGCACCTTGAACGAGTTCATTGAGAAGTTGGAGTCCCGAGCCAAGACCACGCTCTCGACCCGTCCTCTCCTTGCCCTTTCCCTTGGGGTCTCGTCCACTGAGATTTCCCAATTTGTGGTTGAGGGCAGCATCGGGGTCAACTTCACGGACTCGGGGCAACCATTCGTGGCACTGGTAGCACCATTTGTAGTGGCATCCATGGATCGGGGTAGGTGCCCTCCCGAAAATGCGGCCGGTGCCGCCCCGTTCGGCGGCGGAAATCCGCGATTTCCCATGGAAGCGGGACACGTCGCTAATCCACGCCCTCTTGATCCATGTTTGCGATCGCCTGATACTTGAGGATACCGGACCGACGGTAACGAAAGTTAGCAATCGGTTCCGATCCCCCCGACAGTCGACAGAGAGCTACACGTGGAGGCCCGGAGCACAGGGTGGGGCGACACGGATCGGCACCAGAGCGTATCAAAGCAACTCCTCTTGCACCTAGGGATTTCACGAACAGTGCTTGCACGTAGGGGTTCTTACGTATTTCGTTTTAGAGGCACTCGGATTGTCTGCCGCACCGGCCAGCCTGCTCTCGCCCCGCTCGCCAGCTGCCGCCTCCTCGAGGGCTCGTGCCGCCCTGGCCGGCTTGCAGCCGCCCCGTCTACGCCCCGTCGCCGCCCGTCGCCGCCGCGTCGCGGGCTCGTGTGCCACCTCAGCCAGTTTGTGGTCGCCCCGTCGCTGCTTCGTCGCCGCTCGTCGCCGCCCGTCGCCGCCGCCACTTTGCATCTCCGCCCGTTGCGTTGCAGCCGCATTGCATTGCAGTGGCATTGCAGTGCACTGCAATCGCACTGCATTGCTGTGCAGTGCACTGTTCTGCAGCACCTATCTTGCACCACGCAGCTCACAACACATACCTTCCACGACAGATGTGCTCAACATAGACTGCTTCAAAAAGGCGGTGCAACACGTAGCTTGCACAACATAGATTGCACCACTTAGACTGCTCCCTACAGCTTGAACCACACAGCCTGCACCACACAGCTTCGTAGAACACACTGCTCGGGGCCTGCGGTGGCGAGCATGCTCCTCGAGACCTCTGGCGAGCGAGGGGCGCCCTGCGCCGCGCAGAGACGAGAGGCACGAGAGGCACAGGCTCGAGGGGGGGGGACTGGCTCGAGGGGGGGGAGCGGAACATCGACCTGGGATCGGCAATACATCGCAGAGGGATCGGCGCCCTGAGCGGGGCGGGCTCTCGTGGTGGGACAGCACAGGGCAGGGCAGAGGATCAGCGCACGGAGCTGGTTTTCCTGGCGCGTCCTGGCGCCAGGAGGCGCCCACGTGTCGAGGAATGGGCCTGGCGGCGGGGCCGAAAACAGCCGCATGCAGCAGATGTCGTACCCCCCCCCCCCCTTTCCTGTTCTACCCTGCCGCCCGGCCCAATATCGACCCCCGACGCCGATCCATGGGCGACTGGGGGTCGATGCCATCTCCCCCTGAGCCTATTGTTTGGTCGGGCATGTCCTCCAAAAAATTCAAACCAACAAAAAAAACAAAAAACTCAAAAGATGTTCAATCATAGTCGACACTTCGTGCCCAGATTGGTTTGACCATATTTGAACCTCCCTCCTGTAGAGGGACCCGCCCGACTCCAGCCTGTTGCCCACTGACCCCCCCCACGCTGCGTCTGGGGAGGCGGGGGGCCCCGGCGCCGCGCAGAGGGCGGCGGCGCTGCCGCAGGCCGAGGCCGGCACCGAGCAGGTCCATCTTCAGCAGCACCTCCCCGACCTGCGGGTGGGCCGGCCGGCCAGGGCCTCCCGGTGCCCTGGACGACGACGACGGCGACGACGACGACGGCGACGACGACGACGACGACGACGACGACGACGGCGGCGGCGGCGACGACGACGACGGCGGCGGCGACGACGGCGGCGGCGGCGGCGGCGACGACGACGGCGGCAGCAGGGGCGGCGGCGACGGCGGCGGCGGCGACCGCAGCGCCTCCGAAGGCCTCCGAGGGCCTCCGGGGGCTTCCAAAGGCCTTCAAAGGCCCCCAAGAGTCCCCCGGGGCCTCGGGGAGGTCTCCGCGGTGCATGGGCCGCGCCCCCCGACCCAGCATCCGCCCGAGGTGGGCGGCATCTCCGCAGACCAATCCGCATCGAATTGCACGTGGGATCGGTACGGAGTCGGGGCGCACCAGCACGGAGCCGGGATCGAGTCGGAACGGCCGCGCCAAGAGGCACAGCAACGACCGTTGCAAGCGTCGGGCCGCATCGCAGTGCCGGGGCGTCGGAACCGGCGCGGACCGGGCCCGCCGAAGTCGACGTCGAATCAGCCACAACCCCGAGCACGCGGGGCTCATGGCTCGGGTGCCGCGAGCGGCCAGCCCAAGGCACCTCAAGCCAGGGGCTGGGGCGACGCAGTGGCGTGGTCGGCCGGTGTGCGGAGTGCGCTCTGAGGCTGAGATGGCCTTGGGCTGGTCGCGGCCGGATTCTGTACAGCCTCCAGCGCCCGTAGGAGGCCCGTGTGCCCCAGGCAGACGGGTGCCAGCCTGGCCTCGGCACGTGCATGGAAGAGAGAGAGAGAGAGGTCTTCCCTCCCAGTTAGGGTCCACTCAGAAGCCAAGTCCGCGGGCCCTGTCTGCCCTGGGGAAGATCGGAGGAGAGCGGGTCTCTTGTCTCGGAGAGGGGGAGAGAGCAGGGGGCCTTCGGGGGGAATGGGGCGGGAGGGGGCGGGGCGAGGAACTGCCCCTTACCCCCATCAGCCCAGGGAGAGGGGCGGGGGGAGAATGTGAGGGAGGAAGGAGCTCCTGGCAGGTCGGCTATACGCGCAGGAGTGAGGGGACGAAGGGGGGGGGGCCTCCTCCTCCTCCTCCTCCTCCTCCTCCTCCTCCTCCTCCTCCTCCTCCTCCTCCCTCCTCCTCCTCCTCCTCCTCCTCCTCCTCCTCCTCCTCCTCCTTTCTCAGAGGCCCACCGCCCCCTCTCGCTCGGGGGCGTCCAAGAAGGGGGCGTGCGAGGGGGGGGTGCAAACCATGGTCCGAAGCATGTGCGCAGACCAGGGGGGGCCAGGGAACCCATTGCGAAAAGAAGAAGGGCCGTGAGATCCGAGGAGATATCATGGCCCCAGTCATGATATCCACACCCACCCCAGTCATCAACACCCCTCGTGGCCGCCCCCGAAGGACCTGGGAGGATCGGGCAGGAGCGAGAAGAGCTGTGCCGAACGAGAACGGCGCCTATGCACTGTATCATGCTTGATGCTTGGACTCCCGTCAGGCCCCGCTCCAGCGCGGAACTGTGCTTAGTTTCTCGGATCTGAAGGCAGAAAAGCTGCGCACTACAGCATCACCACCCCTGACATCCGCCGGTCTGATTTTTCCGATCCGCGGCCCCAAGGAGGCCCCGACCGTTGCCCCTGGGGCAGTTCTTCGTCCCGGGTCCATGCTTGATAGGCCCCATAGTCCCCAGAGCCCAGTCACAAGGCCCAGAGGGCCAGAATCGATGATAAAAAACGCTGGTTGAGAAAAGTCATACCGTCGGAGATCGGGGACTCCTGAGTCCGAGGATCGACGACGCCTCGGGAGACGCTGACGCGGCACAGAGCACACAAGCCCTATGAGGGGCGACGTTAGGGGGGGACTGGCTCGGGAGGGGGGACAACAGGCTGGAATCGGCGGTTCATCGCCGATCGATCGGCCACAGGCGCCCGATAGCGAATCCGCGCGTTCCTGGACGGGGTGGGCTATCGGGCTCCTGTCGGCGATTCATTGGGGGTTGAGGGTAGGTGCATCCCACCCTGAGCCTGTCCCTCTCTGCCGTTGCTCCTGGCTTGCGGGTCATAACTCGGCTCTCCCGCGGCCGTTCGGTACGACCGAGGCACCCCTGGAACGCCCTCGGTGAGGCGCAGCTGCTGGGGGGGAGGCCGAAGCTGAAGCCACGGGGCCCTCTGGCAGAGCTCGCTGAGGCCGCGAAACGTGTCAGGGGTGCGCCGAAGTCGGTGCAGTGCCACCATGCGAACGCAGCCACTGCGGCCTTCGGCGGAGTGGAGCTGCCGAAAAGGGTGCGGTGCCGCCATGCGAACGCAGCCACTGGGGCCTGCGGCGGAGCTCCATATGGGGTCACGAAGAGGCGGTACCAGGAGGCTGGAACCACCGCGCGCAAGGCCGCGTACGAGGCGGGCGAGGACTACAAAGGCCACCCTTACGGGAAGAAACCGACGGCGATGCTCAATTCCCTGATGTTCCGGCTTTCGAACCACATGGAGAAGCACAGGGAGGCCGTGCTCGCGCGCGTGGAGGGCGAGCAAGGGGCCGAGGCGCGCGCGGCCGCCGATAAGGCGCTCTCGTGGCTCAAGCACGTGGGCGGCTCGGCGGAGCGGGCCCCAATCGCGGCCGCGCGGTGCTTCACCGTGCGCACGGAGGACCCCGACGGCATCGAAGACACAGCCTATTGCAAGTGGATCTTTGCAGCCAATCGCGCGCCCCTGTTCCTGGAGATGTGGGGCATCTTCCAGGCCTTCAGCCTCCTGCGCGAGTTGGGCCTCACGGTTGGCGAGGACCACGGCCCCAGATCCAAGTACGCCAAGGAAGTCTCTAAGATAGCCTTTGGGGTCAAGGGCAAGGGCAAAGGGAGGGGCGCCCTGTTCCTGGCCAAGAAGTAGTCGAGTAGCCCCTAGTATCTCACGCGCATATTCTCGCAGAGGTCTTGCTGTTAGTTGCACGTCGCCTCGTTTGACCTCTGCTTGAAATGGCCGCGTGGACCCCGCGCCGTGGTCGGCGCTGAGGGGCGCTTCGATAACCGCACCTCGCTTCTGGCCCTTCCTGGGTTGTTGCTCGCTCTGCTTGGGGTGGCCCGGCTGCCTTGAACTCAGTTTAGACACGTATCCTTCATATTTTGATGTTCCTATATATGCCAGTGGACCGCAGAGCTTCACTTAAGTGTGGGGCGCATCCTACTGTCAGACTAGAACTCGCCAGGTGCGCCGAGGGAGGCCGCAGAGGCTGCCCCCTCGTGCACCACGGCAGTGCCGGCTGGTAGGTGACCAGCCGCGTCGTGGGGCTGACGTTCCATGATGGCTGAAGGCGGCCGCCGCCCGGCAACTCCGCAGAAACCGCATTGTACGGTCAGCGCTTGCAAAATGGGGTCACGAAACGTATGTGGTGCTTTCCGACATAGGCGCGGCGACGCCATGCAAACGAAGCCACTAGGGCCTTCGGCGGAGCTTCCTATGGGGCCACGGAACGACTGAAGTGTTTGCTGGAATGGGTGCGGCGACGCCATGCGCACGCAGCCACTGGGGCCTTTGGCGGAGCTCACTATGGGGCAACCAAACGTATGACGGGTGCGCCGAAATGGGTGGTGCTGCCATGCGAACGCAGCCACTGGGACCTCTGGCAGAGCTCCCTGCGGGGCCACGAAACGTGTGTGCCGAAATGGGTGCGGCGACGCCATGCGAACGCAACCACTGGTGCCTGCGGTAGAGTTCCCTATGAGGCCACGAAGCGTGCGAGGGGTGTGCCGAAATGTGCATGCGGAGGGCAGAGGCAGGCATGGGGGGAGGGAGGAAGGAGGCGAAGAGGAGAACAGAGGAGAGGAGAGGACACGCGGAACGCGCTGCTGATGCAAAACGAGGACCCAACACCAAATAATGGTTGGAAAAAACTGCGCCGCACAGGTCTCAACGCTCCATCCTCGGCGCACCCGGGTGTTGGATGCTCGTTTGGGGGGCCCTCCTGGGCCCTGCCTCACGGAAGGGCAGCCCCAAACTCCCGACGTCGAGATCGTTTCACGACGTCGACCCTCAGAAATTTAGGCCACTTTCCCGGGACCCGCGTTTCAGCCTGAGCCGCTCTTTGACAGCCCAGGGAACCGGCGAGGGCCGCCAGAGGCCGAAAACGGCCAAACGCCCGCAGTCGCGACGCTTTCGCTACTGCGAGCACGACTCGGGAGCCGTCGACGGTGGCCCTGCGCCGGATCCTGCCGCCGCGCGCCGGTTAGCGCAGAGGCGGGCGGGCCCCCGCAGAGCTGCCGGCAGGAGCCCGGCCTTCCCCGTGCATGTGTCGGCTTCGTGCGTCTACTTTTTCGCAAGATGTTCCAGGATGCTCCTCGATTAGAACGAGAAGAATGTTTTGACACAGCGTGCCATTGATACGTTGCGGGGGGTCCGGGATTTCTAACAGCCTTCGCGGGGGGTACACTTTGAGTCGAATATTGTCTACTTTGCTTGGCGCCGCCGGTCGGCCACCCATTCGCATTCGAGTGGTCGCTTGTACGGGGATATTTGGCACTTGCTGATCCTCCTTTTCGTTGCCGAACGCGGGGGGCACGGTGGCGCACCGCCCCGTCGCCCGCCGCCGCGCGCCGCGCGCCACGGCAGATCCACAAAAACCTGGAAAGGCAAATCGCCCGCGACAGTGGAAAATTCTCCAAGGGCAAATTTGAAAAATCTGGGAACGTTTTTGAAATGTCCGGCCTACTTTTTGAGAAATCCCGGAATCGATTTGGAAAAATTCCGGGGCCGATTTTGAAAAATTCAGGAATCCATGTTGAAATAATCCGGACTTCAGAATTCTTCAGGTGTCCTGCGCGGCGGGCGTATTCCACCCCCCGAAACTGTTTTTTTGAAAATTTCGGGGCTCCTTTGTGAAAAAATCCGGAACCGCTTGCGCCCAAAAAACGGAAGCGTTTTCGAAACATTCGACAATCCAGAAGTAATTTCCGGGCGGTCCGACGGGCGCGGCCGGCTGATTCACGCACCGCGCCGCGCGCGATTGGGCCCAGCGCGCGCCGCGCCCTGCGCCCGCGAACAACACCCGAAGGGGTTACCTCGAAAATCGCGCCACGGCAGCTGCGACTCGCGGACTCCCCGAGAGCAAAACAGAATGCAGCTTGGAATCTCCGAGGGCGCTCCGATGCGCGAAATATGTGCCGCTCACACGGTAGGGAACGAAGGGGCTTCTCTAGCCGCGGCGGGCCTAGGCACCCCGGGCCCCTCCTGAGACCAAAGCGGCCCTCATTTCAGCGTCTTGGCCGTACGGCGGGTTCGTGTCGTGACGACGCCAGCGCTGGTTCCTGACGCCGCGTGGGATCGGTCAACCTTGAACGATCGGCATTTTTTCGATCGCCAGGTCGTCTCGTTTCGGCCGATTCTGGGCCGCTGGCGGCGTTCAACCTGGAACGCCCGCGCCGGGATCGCCGCCGCGTCGCCACGACGCGAGCCTACTGCAGCGCAGCAAGGCCTCCCCGGAAGAGGCGCCGCCCCTGGAAGCACAGGACCACCGCCACCCCCCCCCACAGCGGCAGCGCGCCCTCTAACAAGAGAGGTGTCGACCCGTATCCCAGGCTTCGAGGCCACAGAAAGTCCCAGGAGGGTCCGAGGAACCGCCCAGGAAGGCCCCAAGACGGGCCAAGACGGACCCAGCACAACCCAAGGCGCACTGCGACGGCTCAAGACGGCTCCAAGACAGCCCCAAGAGGGTGCCAACACGGCCCCTGCTGGGCCCAGGACGGCCCAAGGACTGCCGGGTGGACCCAAAACGTTGGGACAGGCCCTGGGACATACGATGGGGGGGCGCCCATCCTCGACGAGAAGGGGTGCGTCCGAGGAGAGTCCCCTTGGGGTGTATCCCAGAGTTCCCCCCCTTTTTCTTGGCGGCCAACTTTTTCGGGCGGATCTCGGGGGTCGGGGGAGAGAAAATCGCATGCGACCCTCGTGCTGTACCCATGAGCCGGCGAGCCGGGGCCGTGCGCCAAGGCTTAGGTCGGGCGTGTCCCCCTACGGGCGGACGCTGGACGGAAAAAATAAAAGCTGCCCCAAGAATGCCCCAAGAATCCCGAACAAAATGCTGGAAAAACGCCCCCTATTCCTTTGGCTATGTTTAGAGGCCCCTTAGATGGGGTCCGAGTAGATGGGGTCGGAGAATCTCGCCGCATCGCCGATACATCGGCGATGCATCGCCGATGCATTGGCGATGCGTCGGCCATGCACTGGCGACGTTGGCGATTCATCGGCGACGTCCGGTGAAGAAAATCGGGCTCCGCATCGAATCGCATCGGCGATGCATCGGCGATGCGGCGCGATCCTCCGACCCCATCTACTCGGACCCCATCTAGAAGGCCTAGAATGTTTGACTACCCCCCCCTGGTAGAAGAGGGACAGGCCCGACTTGAGCCAAGGACTCCGGGCGCCTCCGCCCGTCTGGTGGCGGCGCACCGCCGAGGGGGGCCGGCGCGAGGGGCGCGCCCTCCTGCGAGGGGCCGCGTGGCACCCCGCGGGCCCTGCGAGGAGGCCCTCCCCGAAGCCCCCCGGGCCCCTCCCTCGCTCTCCTTCGTCCGCGACCTCCGCGCTGGATTCTCAGTCCTTTTGAGCTATTTTCCAAAAGTTGTATTGAGTGTTGCGGAGTTGTCTTGAGTTTCGCCGGGTTTTTCGAACTACAGCCAAGAGTGGCCTTTGGTGCGCGGGCTAGGCTCTGGTGGCCCCAAAGGGGGTCCAGCTGCAGGGAGGTAGTGCAGCAGATGTGGGGCGGCTCTATTGCAAATGTACTGCGCCGGAGACTTGTGTTGCATTGCATTGCAAGTAATGCGTTGCACGCGAAGATACAGCAATACATCTGCGCCCCGAAATGTATCGCACGCCCCAAATGCATTGCAATCCCAAAAATCTATTGCACCAAATCTATTGTACCACCCCCTTGTCGCTGGACCCCCTTCTGCGTCAACCCGACTAAGGGGACGCAAGGTGGCCAAATCCAAGCGCGCAATCAGCCGCTGTCGCATCGCGCTCAGCGATTGGCAGGACCCCGAGGAGCCCGCACCAAAAGCCACGCCGGCGAAGGACCAAGCTTATGTGTAGCCGACCTTCCCACGCAGAGGTCCGAGGCTCCGGCAAAAGCGGAGCGGCTGGTGTTGGGAGCGTTTTCGGCCTCCGGGTGCCCTCAACGAGCCCCGGGGTCAGAACGACTCCGGGACGAAGTACCGGCCCCAGGGAAGTGGTCCAGACCCCCGGAGTCCGCAAATCGAACAAATTGGAGCGCTGGATGTCTGCGGGCGGCGCGACCAGGGGGCTTCTCCGAAGCCCTCCCCGCCCTCCGAGGAGGCCCTCCCCGAAGCCCCCGGGCCCCTCCGAGAGGTCCCCTGCCTTCTTCAAAGGCCCCCCACTCCCCCCTCTCGCCTCACCGCCACCTGCCGCGCGCCGCCATCTCTCTCCCCAGACATCCGGCGCTCTACTGTTTCGATGCGTGGGCCCCCGCAGGTCTGGACCAGTTCCCTCCTCCTCCTCCGCCTCCTCCTCCTCCGCCTCCTCCGCCTCCGCCTCCACCTCCTCCTCCTCCTCCTCCTCCTCCTCCGCCTCCTCCTCCTCCGCCTCCTCCTCCGCCGCCTCCTCCTCCTCCTCCGCCTCCGCCTCCTCCTCCTGTCTGGACCAGTTCCCTCTAGGGCCCGGCTTCGCGTCCCGACCCAATTTGGGACAGCGCCGGGGCCCGCGGAGGCCAAAAACGGCCCGAGGCCGACCGCTCCACTTTCCTCCTCCTCCTCCTCCTCCTCCTCCTCCTCCTCCTCCTCCTCCTCCTCCTCCTGTCCCCATCATCCTCTTCCTCCTCCTCCTCCCTCCTCCTCCTCCTCCTCCTCCTCCTCCTCCTCCTCCTCCTCCTCCTCCTCCTCCTCCTCCTCCTCCTCCTCCTCCTCCTCCTCCTCCTCGCCTGTCCCCCTGCTCCTCCTCCTCCTCCTCCTCCTCCTCCTCCTCCTCCTCCTCCTCCTCCTCCTCCTCCTCCTCCTCCTCCTCCTCCTCCTCCCTCCTCGCCTGTCCCCCTGCTCCTCCTCCTCCTCCTCCTCCTCCTCCTCCTCCTCCTCCTCCTCCTCCTCCTCCTCCTCCTCCTCCTCCTCCTCCTCCTCCTCCTCCTCCTCCTCCTCCTCCTCCTCCTCCCCCTCCTCCTCCTCTTCCACCACTTGCCTCGGAGCCTCAGACTTCTTTGGCGTGCCCTGCCCTCGGCCGACACCAGCCTCGCCCTTGGCGGCCTCGCCCGAGCGCAGGACGCATCGCCGATGCGCCGCCGATGGCGCCGCATCGCCAGTGCATCGGGCATGCATACGAGACCGATCTCTTGTTCGAGACTGACTACCTACCAGACCACCCCAACCCAACCCGAAGACCCGAATTTGACCCGAATTTCGGGTTTGGGGGGGTACGGGTTCCATGTGTGTTTTTTCAATGTTCCCCGACACCCCCCCACTGGAAATGGGAGGAAAATTGAGGCCTTCGGGTTGGGTTGGGGTCGTTTGGTGGGTGGTGAGACTCTTTGCCCTATGAGCACGCAGTGGACCCTACCTCGGGTGAGGACGCCTCGGTGCGCGGGGCGCGGTGCATGCCGCTCTGCGCCGCTCGTGGTAGAGTGATACGAGTGGGCCTCTCTGTGTTGAGAGTGAGAGCAGCTGACCGGCGGCTTTGCCTGTCGAGCGCGGCGACGTCGGCGATGCATCGGTGACGTCGGCGTGGAGAAGGTCGGGCCTCACGTCGAGCCGCATCGGCGAGACATCGGCGGTGCAGCGGCGATCATCTGGCCCCATCTGCTCGGACCCCACTGAGGAGGCCTAGATGCAGTGGCCTCGTCCTTGGTGGCGTCGCCGTAATGCAGGACGCGAGAGAGATTGGGGGGCACGCTTTGTCCGCTCTTGTCCTCGCTCGCATTTGCATGACCATGTAAAGTATCGTTTCGTACGCATGACTATTTGGCCGCAGCTATCTGGGAGCGGAGCGCGTCTTCTTTGGACAAGCCCCAGAGCTTGAAGCGCAAGGATTTGGAGGAGGCCAGGGGGTCTGAGCCGGTTGGGCCCCGAGAAAATCGGTCAAGAAGGAGGATGAGGTCGGGGCACGAAAACATAAATTAGCGATCCATGGATTTGGCGCGCGGTCACCACATGCATGGATCGGGGGAGGTGCCCTTCCCAAAATGCGGCCAGTGCCGCCTCGTTCGGCGGCGGAAATCCGCGATTCCCCTGTGGAAACGAGACCCGTCGCTAATCCACGCCCCCGTGATCCACGTTTGCGATCGCCTGGTGAAGGCAAATCCACTCAAAATCGGTTCCCTGGACCCCTTCCCCGGTCCATCTGGCGCAATTTTTCACACCAGATCCGTTTTCGGCGGCCCCAAGGCCCGGAAGAGGCCCCTCGAGTCCGAAAAACGCAACGGCAACAACAACAGCAAAAAACAACAATAACCACATTAACGAAAACAGCAGCAGCAACAACAACAACAACTACAACTACAGCTACTACTACTACTACTACTACTACTACTACTACTACTACTACTACTACTACTACTACTACTACTACTACTACTACTACTACTACTACTACTACTACAACAACAACAACAACACAACAACAACAACAACAACAACAACAACAACAACAACAACAACAACAACAACAACAACAACAACAACAACAACAACAACAACAACAACAACAACAACAACAACAACAACAACAACAACAATTACTAGCACGTGGGGACACTCCGTTCTCACCAGTGCCAGGGTTTTCATAGGAGGCGGGCAATACCCCCACTTTGTGGGGGGGCCGGTTCAAGCTCTACCAAATTTCCAAACGACTCTTCGCCACCACCCACACCCAGCTTCCCGCCCTATGACGTTCGGACACTTCACTTCGTGGCATGCGGACGACCGTGGCTACTATTCAGGGCCCCGCGGCCGACGACGACGGCGTGCGCGCGCGAAGAAAAAACGAATGTGTCCCGCATGGTATTATTTGACAGGGATGATGGCCCTGGCAGGTGCGCAACCGTTGTTGCAGAAGTTCGAAAAAGTTGCTCGCAAAAGCCCGTTTGACAGAAATGTTTAAAAAGTGTTGGGTTTCCTACGAATCCGCAAGAGCGCGCGGGATGAGATTTTGACATTTTTTTGTTGAAAAACCATTGGTTTTTTGATGTTTTTATGTTAAAATCGCTACGAACACTAAGGTTTTGGAAGGATTTCGTCTTGCGCGCGCGAATGTCCACTTTACCTTATTTTTTGCAAGGGATTCTTGAAGTTTGGATTATGTTAGAACAAGAAATGTCCATTTTAGCTATTTTTTGCAAGGGAAAAGCGATCGTAACAAAACAACCGGATCTGGACACATCGTTTTGCCTGAGACTTCCTCACGAAAATGATGAAAATGAGGCTGCGGCCTAGGCGCGGCGGGGGGGCGCGCACCAGGGGCCCCAACAATAATTATTCTTAAGAAGAAATAATGTTCAACAAAAAACAAAGACTGTTCGTCCTTAGTGCTCGAGTGTCCAATAACGCGTATTTCCCAAACCCTCGATACCCGCCCTCTCCGTCTTCGATCGAACCCCTTTTGGGGGGTATACCTTTCTTCCCTGCAGGCCGGGCCCCGGCAAGCGGCGGGGCGGCCGCGGACCGTCGGCCTGGCCAGCGGCAGCGCTGATCGGCGGGGCGGCCGCGGACCGTCGACCCGACCCCAAGAGGGACGGACAGGGGACCGACCACGACGACGACGACGACGACGACGACGACGACGACGACGACGACGGCGACGACGACGACGACGACGACGGCGACGACGAGCGAAAGCGAGAGCGAGAGAGAACGACAGCAGGGCCACGAAGGGCACGAAGTAGGCCACGAAGGGCGACAGCGGGGACACGAAGGGAATGCGTATGGGGCCACGAAGAGCGCGAACGAGCGGGGGCCACGAAGTGCAGATAATGCGGGGCCACAGAAGGCAACTATGGGGCCACTGAGGGTAGCAACTGGGCCACGTAGGACAGTGCGGGGGACACAAATGGCGACAGCGGGGCCACGAAGGGCATGCACATGGGGCCACAACGGGCGCGACTCCTGGGTGCCTGGGTGTCGGGAACGCGGCGCTTGGGCAAATTGCAAGAACTTCCAACGCAAGGCCATTCTTCAATAAGTTGCAAGCAAGTCTCCAGCGAGAGCGCGACTCCAAAGCGCCGGGAAAACGATTCCTGCATAAATTGTAAGGAGGTCCCAAGCGAGAGCGCGATTCCTCAATAAAATGCGAAGAAATCTCGGGCGGGAGCGGGGGTCCTGGCTAAATTGTAAGGAAGTCTCAAGCGGGAGCAGTTGTTGTTGTAACCCGGGGGCCAGAGGCCCAGTTTGAGCAGGAAGACTTTCCCTGTCAAAAAACAGGGTGCGAGCGTCGAGGGGCACACTTTGATTGAGAAAAAACAATGTGCACCGGCGGGGGGGGGATCAACAATAATTACTCTTCAGAAATGAGAATTCAACAACAACAACAACAACAACAACAATCATTTTACCCGAACGCTCAGTGTTCTCACCAGTGCCAGGGTTTTCATGCGACGCGAGACAATACCCCCACTTCGTGGGGGGGCAGTTCAAGCTCTACCAAATATCCAAACGACTCTTCGCGACCACCCAAACCCAGCTTCCCGCCCTATGACGTTGGGACACTTCACTTCGTGGCGTGCGGACGACCGTGGCTACTACACTGGCGTGGGGTACACACCCACAGAACTTGGTCACTTATTCGGGGCGCGCGTGTGCCCAGCATCCTGCAATTGTGACATACAATACATGACACAGACAGACAGAGAGAGAGACAGAGAGCAGACAGAGAGAGAGACAGAGAGAGCGGAGTTGGTCACATTTTTGGGGCAAGTTCCTGAGATCGTCGTGTTTTTTGTTGGTCTTGCGCGCGCGAATGTCCACTTTACTTTTTTTTGCAAGGGAGTATTGAAATTTGATTATGTTAGAACAAGAACAAGTAGCTCGCGCGAGCTCATGTAACATAAATGTTGAAAAACCATTGGTTTTGTGGGAGTCGGACAGCGCGCGCGGGATGAAATTTGGACAATTTTTTTTGAAAAACCATTGGGTTTTTGATGTTTTTATGTTGAAATCGTTACGAAACCTAAGGTTCTGGAAGGATTTCGTCTTGCGCGCGCGAATGTCCACTTTACCTTATTTTTTGCAAGGGATTATTGAAATTTGATTATGTTAGAACAAGAAAAAGTAGCTCGCGCGAGCTCATGTAACATAAATGTTGAAAAACCATTGGTTTTGTGGGATTCGGACAGCGCGCGCGGAAGGACATTTTGACAATTTTTTCTTAAAAAACCATTGGGTTTTTGATGTTTTTATGTTAAAATCGTTACGAAACCTAAGGTTTTGGAAGGATATCGTCTTGCGCGCACGAATGTCCACTTTACCTTATTTTTTGCAAGGGATTCTTGCAATTTGATCAAGTAAGAACAAGAATTTTCATTTTATAGTGTTTTTTGCAAGGGAAAACGAGCGTCAACAAAAAACCGGATCCGGTACCAATCGTTTTGCCTGAGACTTCCTCACGAAAATGATGAAAATGAGGCTGCGGCCTAGGCGCGGCGGGGGGGTCGTGCACCAGGGGCCCCAACAATAATAATTCTTTAGAAGTAATAATGTTCAACAACAACAACAAA